>JAWZYV010000520.1:0-376764 GCA_038373885.1 Cheiracanthium punctorium
TACGCTGGGGAAAATAAAAAGCCCCACTTGCTCTTTATTTCGCCATCGTTCGTCGTATAGCAAAGTTATATATACCATTCGTTTGCAAATAACGCGTACTTTAATTTACTATTAATTTAATTTGCATAAGGGGCCGTCTTCATATTTAATTCTGCATCAACTTCGTTTTTCTCAATGGAAACCCCATATTTTAACTTTATTAAACGAAAGAAAACCTTCAAATTACCCTAAATATAAATTTTCCCCAATTTTCTACGATAATTTTCGGAGATATTGCGAATTTATTTTTGCGCGTTTTTAAGGGACTTTCTGCAAATTGAAAAACGCTATTTGTAGGTTCCGAACTTTTCGCCTTTCATTTATTTCGCTCGCGAGAATTAAAAGAAATTAATATTATTTTCGAGGAAAATATTGTTCCCATCTTTCTTAAAGTTTTTTGTACTGAGAATATCAAGGGTAGAATAGAATATTTAGTCTGTGGTCCAAATGACCCGTGAGTTCATAACTTCCTTGGTTCGTACACATGATTTAAGGGGAAAATGCAAAATGACTGCTAAGGATTTTGAAAATCTTTGTAATTTTGAAATTGTTATTCAGTCTCTCCCTTGATGTTTCTCTTAGACAGCTAAAATGTTGGCAGGAGTTAGAGGCTGCTCCCTGCTCTTCTGACTACAAGCATGAATATTGCTCGACTCAGCTATGGTCGAACTTAAAGAATGGTTTCATGATTGAAAATTTATTTGTTTGAATTTCATGTAAAAAACGCAATTACTTTTTTGCCGACCCAATATTATCACTGTGTTTGTTATTTCACTTTCTTCATTTAATACTATCGCCTGCAATGTGCAATATTCTTAAGACTTTTGGCGGTATTTTAATTTATAGTTAGATGAAAGTTTTTTTACAGAAAAACGTGATTTTGAATGTTTGATAAAGTATGGGGAATTCCAAAGACCTAATGTTTCCGATATTAAAAAAGGTCACATTCATGCCTGGAAAGTTGAAGATGTTAGTTTTTCAGAAATAGGACGTTGTATTAGAAGACATACATCTACTGCATCTAATTCTATAGCTGGAAAATATTTTATTTGGGGGAATATGGTAGCGGACGCAACAATACACGCTTTATAAAATCCCCAACAAACTGTAAAAACCTCTAATTTATTTGCTTCAAAATTTGATATTTTTAATACTGGTATCTTTTACTGTGTTTTTGCACAAAATAAATCTAATTTACATTTATTTTATGCAATTTTCAAAAAATTTTCACTTAATAAATTTATATATGGTCCCTTAACTCATGAAAATAACACATTTTATTTAATATAAATTAAACTACTGAACGTAAAAATTTGAAATTTTGCACAGCCATGTAACATTAATTTCTGCATCTATTTCCATCGAAATTTGGCTAGGTCGCTATTCATAGTTTTTTTGAATATTAATTTAATAATTCATAATTCATAATGATTTATTAAAAATCATAATAACATTAAATTATGTTTGGGTCGTTTAGTTCTAATAGTACGAATAAAAATCAGCTTCTTACTACCAATATTATATGAGATATGAATTGAAGTATGAAAAAATATTTTAACATAGTGGGAGGGGGATTTTGGGTGCTCATAACTCACTCATTTTCTGTCCAAATTTATTGAAAATTGGTGTCGGGGGTTAAAATGAGCTAAATGTTTGAAATATGAAGTGAAATCTAGGGGTGCTATTGAGAAAAAAAAAGTTGGTGCGAATTTTAATATGTAGATGGCCCCTTATGCAATTTTTATGCATAGCAAATTAAAGTGTGCGTCAATCGTAAACGATTGGTATCTGTAACTTTGCTGTGCGACGAATGACCGCCGAAAAATGTACAAGTCGGCCTTTTTTTTCCGCAGCTGTACAAGATTTTATTCAAGAACAGACAACAGATTTAATTCGAAAGTATTCCTTAGGTGGCGCTTTTTATAAAAAAACAGTTTGTGTATAAGAAAGGAAATGTTTAAATTTAAATGTGCAATTTCTGTCCGCACTTTACATTGGTGAGAAGACTTCCATACAGCACTTGCTTTTCCAGTTGTCACTCTTATGCTCGTGTAAAAGGTTTTTTTTTTTTTTTTTTTTCTAAAGTTGATGAAGATTGAGCGTTTTTGTTTCCCCGAAAGTAATCTTTTTCTTTCAGACAAACCGAAAATAGAACTACTCTTTAAAAAGTGTTCAAAACCATGGAATGCTGTTTAACAGAAAGTTCTAATAAGGAATATTTCCTTTACTGGCTAAATTACAATTTTCTGGACCAGCTCATTTAGAAACTACTTAGTATAATATCTTGAAATTTGGTTAATAGGAAATAAATGATCATTTAATAAAATGACATAAATTAAAAAGTCGAAGATAGCTTCTTATACAGTTTATCTTTTCAATTGAAATCCTTCGTCAGTGCCTGTACACTGGCGCCATCTGGTGGTCGAGATACTGGCACAACTCTTTCAAATGAAAATAAAATGACATTTTATTAAAAGACCCTTTTCATACTTATTCACCAAATTTCAAGATTTTATACAAAATATCTGTCAAATGAACTAGTCCGGATGGCTGTGAAATAGAGGGTAAAGGGGATGTTCCTTGATCCCTTTATCGCTATCTTTTCGCGTAACTGCACTGTTACCGGCACGTTTGCTGAACACCTTCCGGTGGGGAAAAACATTGCAATGCCTTCAATGTTTACAGAACTCATCAAACTGGATGACAGGATTTTCTGGAGCCAGGGCAAGTTTGAGACGACCCCCACGTCGCCTTTCCTAAATAATTAAAAAATCGTCCCTCTTTTCGCCCAATACATTTTTCTTCCCCCTTTTACGCGCCATGGAACCACTTTTTTTATGTCTTTCAGTGCTAGTCACAAAAAGATATATTTAAACGGTCCCAGCTCTGAAAAGGTGCAGTTGCTGCCGTCGATCCACTTAACTTCCAACAACAACGGCTGTGCGGCCACACAATCAGCTGTGTCAGAAATCTTCTTTAGCTCTATGGCAGTAAATGGGCGGTTCGATCAGCCATCATGTTATTGGTAGTTAAATGGATCGATGTCGACAGCTGCACTTTTTCAGTGCTTTGCAGTCTATCCAGTCTGTCTTCTATACTGATGTGTAAACGATAGCACTTCAAAGATTCAAAAAGTGAAGGTCCCATAAATCACAACCATGATGAATTGTCCCTACTTCTAGTCTGGCTTTTCACTCAGTGCAACTTGCAACCATTAGAAAATGGCTCCTTGCGTGCACACGTTTAGACTTAGGAGCCTTAGTTCTATGGTTTGAGTGATGCACATCTTTGAGTGTTGTGCTATGGCAAAGCTACGCGAGAGCTATCCGCCAACGAGGTAGAGTGCCTCGATCGAAGGATTTTTCAAATGTTTTAACGCGTATTCACGGTACATTTGGAGAAAACTGACAAAAACTCCAGACCGTTCTATGGACAGCCGCGTGATAGGCCAGAACGCTGGAGCTTCACACTTCCGCCGTCTACCATTTTCAGTGCCTTATCCACTCGGCTACTGTGGGGCGACGCACAGCTTTCAATAACAGTACACAAAGCAAACCATTCCATTGTTGGCCGAAATATTCAGTAGTTTACACAACAATGCCAAAGTTTATATAGACGAATTAAGTATACCAGAATGACCACCAGGCAGCGATGTCATAAAATCACCTGTCTCCAAATCTTCCTTGTGCTCGATTCTAGAGGAAATTACTGGGTTCTGCACAATCTAGTGTCAGTGCAGTGACCAAAAATGAAAAAAATGTCGTAAATCCCATGAAAAAGTTTCTGCATTTACATCCAATTAACAAAAATTCAAAATTTCGGTACCCAACAGGAGAGAACCGTCCAATTTTCCACAAAAATGCTTTATTCGTGGAAATCCTATTAACAAAAATTCAAAATTTGGGGGGGAAATACCCAGGCCCCCTTGGCTGCGTCCCTCGGTGGATGATAAGGTCCTGGATAAAAGCTCGTTGGAAGGGATTGGATGACTGGTGACTAAACATGACTGTATTGGTGGTACAAAAGTTTTTTTTAAGAAGAGGCTCCACCATACACTTATGCAAAGCGGTTACGACTGAATAAATGAATCGGTGAGTGCAGAAACCACCTCAGCCACAAAAAGGAAATTTTTTTCAGGAGAGAGAAAAAACTTCATAACTCCTCCAAATTTTCAAATATTTAAACTTATTTTTTTCCTCTGTCATAACATGCATTTATGTTTCTGTCATGCAAATATTACCTAATTTATGAAGTTTTATGAAGTTTTTTCTCTCTCCTGAAAAAAATTTCCTTTTGATGACTGAGGTAGTTTCTGCACTCACCGATTCAAATGTGAGACTTCCAAGCTGATTATTTTTCTAAGTATATTAAGCTTACGTGAAGTATTACATATTTGCAGATCCGCAGTGAAATACCATTGTGCAGCAAAAATTTTTAATTCCAATCACACATTTGATTTTTTGATACAGTAAATCCTTAAGGACACGGAAAGTGAAGCAGCACCGGCTTGGCCAGTCCTTGGTCGGCAGATCTACTTTGGAACCGTGTACGGCAATGGGAGCTGGTGCACGTAAAATCTGTTCGTAACTCCAATGTTCTCCACATTCAAACGATACTTCTGGGAGTGCAATTTCAGGTGCTAAGTCTTCCATCTGAAACGGGTTCAAAATTAGGGGCAACGTAAGTCTGCCTAATAGGCACCGATATAATGGACTGACTAACATGTAAGGCCCTCGTAACTGTCAAGCCTCAAGTAGTGGAAAGACTGGAAAGGATACTGGAGAGAATAAAATAGGAAAAGTTATATTCGATAAGTACGATTTTAAGATGTGTCCTTTTGTATTTGCAACGCATATGTATCGAAGCATAAAAAAGGCAAAGCGCAACGAAATGAACAAAACTATAAACTTTCATTTTTGAAATTGGCAAATGAATCGCAGTTTTAAAAATCAAACACTGGAAGTTTAGACAATTTAAAGAGGGTTTGTGCCCGTGATTTTTCGAGGCTGGCGTTAACGTTAAGCGCCAGTAAGATTAGAGCATTTCAATTCTTTTGCAGGGAATTTTTTTATCTGATTTTACGTAACAGATGACAGTCCCTAACTATTTTTAATTGAATTGGAGGTGGTTTCTTTCTTTTATTTAAATTGATAGTAGCACTTCTCTGGCATGTGTACTTGTGATATGCATTTTTCTATCTTCACTCACTTTCTTACTTACGTTTAAATAAAATTTACTAGTACATGTAAAAAGTATTTTGTTGAATATAACAAAACCTGTGGTTTTGTAGTTTCATTTTGTTTATTCAACAAAAGTTTGTTTGATTCAACCAAATTTATTTAACAATATAGGTTTTTACGAACAAAACTTTTCTGTCAAACTCGAAGAACCAATAGCAATTGACATGGTTGAACAGTCAATTCACGCATACGTCAATGATATGCACAGGAGCGCAGTACGGTGTATGCCAGGTGAGGAGAAGAGAACGCAGAACGTCCATGGATATTGAAATATTTACGTTAGGTTACAGGGGTCGAAAAAAGATCTAAAATCTTAGGAGCCAGCAAAAATTTGTAGGAGTCATATATATATATATATTGAATAACAGTTATGAAAAAAAAAGCTAGTTGCCAATTGATACTTTTTAGCCGACCGGGCGACCGGGTTTTTCCGAATGCTAATGTCTGCCAATACTTGTAAGTATGGGTGATTGTGATATGAAATACTCAGTTCAATTGAATTTTTTTTTGAGTTAATTGAAAGTTTCAAAGGGATGTCTGACTACTTTATATATTCAATAAAATTCACATCTTTATTTTAGTATTTTTATGAAGATTAGTTTAAACCAACTCATGTTTTGACAGTTAGTCAACTTTGTTAAAACAACTATTTGAGCGATACGTGCCTTCATAAAATATCTCTGTATTCTTATTGAAACCTTTACTGACTGTTTAGAATTTGGAATGTTAAAGGGGAAAAAGGCGATCAAACTGTAAATTAATTAGCCTTCCGCGCTACGACTGCATAAACAAGCACCCTTTTCGAGAATGAATAACAGATGTAAGGGCTGGAGGAGAAAAAGCCCGTAGTCGCAACATTTGATTGTCACGATTGCGATAGTCAACTTTTACTTGTAGCATTAAATCTAAATCTGAAACTGCAAGCGCGAATTATGAATTTCTTTTGATGTATTTTCGCACATGCGATGAAAACGAGACAACTCCATTAAAAAATAACGCAAAGAAGTAGACTTTTATTAACACTCTTTTATAATTAAAATGCAATCTTATTTAAGATACATATTTATTTTACCATGAACCGAGAAGCGATTCTGACTGTCGCTTATGAACAACAACAAAAAGAAAATGACTTGAATTTCTTCCTATTAAAGTTGTCGATTTATAAAAACACTAAAATAAAATTAAAATTCTGATGAATAAATAAATTAATTGACCTTACCTCTGAAACTTTCAACCAAATGTTTGAATTGTTAAAAAAAAACTAGCATGACAAATTCAACTAAATAATTTTGTTAAATGAACCTTGAACACACAAATTAACAAAGAAATTTCGTTGATTCAAAAAAATAATTTGGTTGATTTTAACCAAACAAAACATTTGAACAAACACTTTGGTTGAATTAACAAAATATTTGTTAATTTTAATCAAATTGTTTGGTTAAATTGACAAAATGTTTTGTTTTAAATAACATAATAATTTTTACAAAATTGTTTTCTTAATTTAAAAAAAAATGTGTTTGGCACAATTTCCACTTTAAAATTTTGTTTATTTATCAAAATTTTCGTCGATTCAACAACACATTTTTTTAGTGTATTTACTTACATATGTCATAAAGTAAGTTAAACAAAATTCGCGTTTTGCATTTAAAACATATATTTTTACTTTTTTCCTACTTACTGGAAAACACTCACTCATTCACAATACCCTAAATGTTGTCTTTACCTAAAAATTTGTATTTATTTATTTTTAATTTCATGCTAAAAAAATGTCCAAAACCATAAAATGAATACATATATTGTACAAACACTTATTTAATTAACTTGAATAAAAACACATGCACTTTTATAACCAGTTTTTATTAAAAATATAACAACCTTTTAGGATTTAAACATCATACATTAAATAAAATTATTAATTAGGTTAGAAATCTCTCTATTGCGTAACCAAAGAACTCCAAGTACCGTATTGATATTCTATATCAAAAGAACGACAACAAAAAGAAAATAATTGAAGTTGAATATCAGTTAAACTTACAAAGCGTTCATTTATAAAATTCCATTTAACTTAAATCCTCACCCATCCAATAAATTAACGAAACTTGGAGGGTATCCGCCAAACACATTCTTTTTGTTTAGCCGCAAAAACCGATAAAAATGTTCTGGGGATATCTTGAGGCAGTACTTTGACGCAAGAAAAAAGTTCCAGGGAGTTCTCCAATGACTTCTAAGATAATCAGGAGGAGAAAATTTTCGCCTAGGAATTCGTTCGTTTGCACAGAAGCAAAAGTATTCATTCGTCTCGAATATTTATTCTGTATTCGAGGAATAACTTTGAGGTCAAATATTAGGTTCTAGCTCACTAAATTGTATCATTTGTGAGTATTTAATGCAAGACAAAAGTTTGCATCTAGAAACTGAATAGATATTGTTAAACAGAAAAGTATTATAAAAAAAATACTGAAGTTATAAATGTCACAGGTATTCGATTTATCGGAAAGTAATATCATTTTTTTTCGTACGCCAATCGTCTTCCTAGCAAAAGCTACTTAACCCTTTAACGCGCAGTGTTCCCGCTCAGGGAACACCAAACTGTTTGACTGTTGCCAGTGACAAAGAATAGATTTGATTTCTATAAAAATAGGTGCGGGTGACATAGCTCCACGAGAATCCTTTACTTTTTAGCACATCATTTCCCGTAAAAAAAAATGGTCACGATTATTTTTAACAGCACTGACATCTGCTGGAAAATGAAGAATGCGAGAACAGCTGAATAGATTTCCCAATGCTGAAATAAGAGCAGCCGTTGCCATTGCTGGACTTAACTACCAGCAAGAGAGAGGACGATCGAAACGTTTATCGCGTTCCACAGATCTAGAGACCCTTTGTCGACGACAGCTGGCTGTGCGGCACAGCGATCGAGCGATGGCAACTGCTGCCCTTTTTTCAGCATTGGGTAAGGGTTGCGCCTCAAAGGTTTAAGCTGATAATATTAAATTTGGAAGGCATGTGAGTACTTTAGCGTAGGTGCTAGATTAGAGAGCATTTTCCAAAATTCGTAACTTATGAGGAATAGGGAGTCAAAACGTTCTTTTCACATATCCTGCATCAATTCAAAGCAGAAAAGAGATATCCATAAAATTCTTGCCATAAAATACAACATTCACGAATACCTGAACATAGATTTCAGAACATTTCTGATATGATCCTCCAAGTGATATATGTGAAAGAAGTGGAAGGATGGCCATTTTTCTTTCAAAGAAAAAAATCTGTAAAGGGAAATTTCCGTACGTTGGGCACCGAAAAAGTGTTCAACCATGGCACATTCTGATATTTTTAAAAGGTTTTGTGCCTCTGATTTTAAGTTACAATTGAAACATGTATTCTATTTCTAACTAAAAAGCACAAAATGAAAGTTTAAGTAAAAAATAAAAATAGACAGTAAAAGCTTTTTATTATGGAGCTCTAAAAAGCATCAAATAAAATTCTCCTGTAAAGGCATGCTAAAAAGAAATGAAACTTTCAGCTCTAAAATAATTTTAGAATAAAAAATACAGATTTTCACATTTGCATGAGGTAATATTTAAATTTTTTAAATATTTTAAAAGGCATTCGAAAACTGAAATTTGACGGTTAACGAATACTTATTTAAAAAAACTAATGATTAATAATATTGTATTTCTGCACTTTTTCAGAATTTTGTATAAAATGTGAGACGATACATCAAGCGGTGTAGATTTGTATACGATTCTAAAATTAAATTCTTGCTCTATATTTATGCACATTAGGTTCACCCACAAAGCAACGGAATGTGCTGGTGGACAGTTCTTTCAGCAGGTGTGAGTATTGAATATTGTCTTATTGCCACCGATTCTGTTATCATAACATAATTAAAAATTAGAATTTGTAATTCAATAAGATATGTGATACAGTGCAAAGTGTCGAGCAAGTAACTCCTTGATTTCAGATCTGAATATCTCACAATGAAAAATATAGGAGACATCAGCAAACAGTATGTTTATTATGTAGGCTGTCAAAATTTTATACAGAAATTTATTTCGAAAATTAATTTCGAAATAGTAGTTAAAGTAGCTGTTAACAGATGGCGTTGCCCGTCGAAATCAATCGACGATCATCATGTATCAATACAACCACATTCTCTGCTTACGCTCACAACCAACACCTCCTAGATATCGAAAGCCTTACAACAACTTCGTCATTAAGCTTTGACGCCATCTCATTTAATTTCACAAAATAAAACTATTAAAAATTTCTGGTCAATTCACCCATGAAGAGCAATATTTTAATAATTTGAGATAGAAAATATAATTTAAAGACAAATGGTAATTTTTAATCATCAGTAATTAGATAATATGATAAGGAAACAGATCATACTGAATAATCTTGTATGAGAAAGGTAGTTTAATTTTAATGTTTAATTTAAGATACTTTTCTAGTATTTGTAGCATTCACCAGAAATCGTTTTATTTTGTGAAAATAAAATTTTGAAATGTAGGCCTAATGATGACGTCAGAGCTTTGTGACGTAAGAGATGTAAGGCTTTCTATATCTAGGAGGCGTTGTCGCAACACAGAGGTGGCAGAAACGAAAAATCCAATCAGTCATCACAACCTGTAATGGTTCAGTGAAAGTGGATTCACATGCCACGCGTTGAGATGATTGCAGTAGACAGCGTCTTTAAATGTGCCCTTAGCTTAGACAGTAGTCACAATGCATGAGATCGGAAGCCTGCCATTACAGCGCCATCTGCTGGTGGCTTTTTAAACTAATATTTCGAAACTTCTTTATAAAAATCTTTTCAGTTTACGTAATAAACATACCGTTTTTTGCTGCACTCTTCTACTGATATTTGTTTTTGAAATTTTTAACTTTGAAATCAGGAACTTATTTGCGGAACATTCTGGAGTGTATCCCAAAAATGGTGGTAATGTGCTTCAATTCTTTATTAAAGATAAGTGGAGAATGTAAATTGAAAAAAGATTCAAAGCAAGGTAGGAAAAAAAGACTATTTTAATAAAAACAAATTCTGGTTAATTTTTGAAAAGTTACACATTATAACTTTATGTATGACCTCTTTACAAAAATTAGTAAAATACGGCCCCTATGCTAATGAGCTGATGTGCAAAATTTCAAGCTTTCATCATAAAACTACTCGGAGACTATATTTTAATGTAGATGGTCCGGCTGAATTCGAATTTGAAAGTAATCGATTCTTTGCTACAGAAAATTGCAAAGAAAATTATTTTTTTATTGTAATTACTGTACAATACCTGATCCGCGTTGATCTGATGAGATTTTTTCTAGGTATAGATGCGAGACGATTTTTTGCGAGACGAGACAGAAATTTATAGCTTTTTTGGGAAACGAGACAAACATTTTTACCATTACGATATTTTGATTTTGCTAGACGAGACAAGGTTTTTCGGCTATTTTGCGAGACGCCTATTTTCCTCTCGCGTCCATCCCTAATTTTTTCCCTTCGAGAGCTATTGAAAAGTGGTTTACCTATTGAGGCGCAACCCTTTCCCAACGCTGAAAAAAGGGGGCACAGCCAGCTGCGTCAAAAAAGGGGTCTCTAGATCTGTGGCACGCGATGAACGTTTCGATCGTCCGCCATCTTGCTGGTAGTTAAGTCGAGCGAAGGCAACGGCTGCCCTTTTTGCAGCATTGGGCAATCGATCCAGCTGTTCTCGCGTTCTTCCATTTTTCAGCAGATGCCAGTGCTGTTAAAAATAATCGTGACAATCTTTTTACGGGAAATGACGTGCTATAAAGTAAAGGATTCTCGTGGAGCTTGTGATGAAGATCGCTTATCTAATTTAATTATCATATAATTTGGTTTTCTTTAATGCAATCTATCCAAATTCAAGAATTCTAAATCACTTTTGTTTTCTTTTTCTGCCATGTCGATTTTAAATCTGTATATTTACTTTTCCCTGTATGCACTATTCTTTTTGTTCTTAATTGTTTCGTCTCTTCAGACCGGTGTGCTAAAAGTAGATTATATTGCGTCCGTTTGCAAAATCAACGGCCTTTTTGAGTTTCTTCTTGGCATCCTGCTGGCGTAAGTTATTTAGTTGTTCCCCTGCGACGACTTTAAAATTATTTGTTCGCGATTACGTCATTGTAATTTTATTGGATTAGCTTGTAGGGTTGCTCTGGAATTGGCGCTATTAATCTCAGCCAAGTTATTGTTCTCGCCAATGTGTAATTCTGTGCTGGCGTAATTTTTAAATTATTCCACCTTAATTTCACTGTCCATATAGGACGTATTTTTATTTTCGCTGAGCCACCACCGCCGTTATAATAATGTTTCAATAGTATATGTTTAATAAAATAGTTTCAAGTATTTAAAGCCTCTTTTTATATTGCAACTAAGTGTATATCGTACCTGGTTTATTCATGTCACAACGCAACTTGATAATTTAAAATACCCCAAGCAAATAACTTCTTTACAGAGCTATGTCACCCGCAACTATTTTTATAGAAATCCAGTCTATTCTTCGTGACTGACAACAATCAAAACGTCAGAATTTGGTGTTTCCAGAGCGGGATCACTGCTCGTTAAAGGTTTAAGTCAGCATATATTTATCTTTGACAGTTTTTTTAATGTAATTCTCAATTTTTGTGTATCACGTCATTAGTGTATGGGACACATTTTACTAACCGAGAAATTTTTGTGCGGGGGTCGTAATTTAAAAATCGCAGTTTTTTGTAAATGAACAAGAGGAATTTTTTTTCCTAACGACCCCATTTTGAACATTTTTTTTTCAATTCAAACTGCCCGCTTATCTCTAATACAGCGGTTCTGAACCTTTTAACGTCACCCCCCCCAACGCTAACTTACGGTGGAGCCCCCCCTCCCTCACAATTTTCAGCATGCATTCAGTTTTTTAATCTTTAACAATAAGCATTTAGTCGAATTTTCTACAAAATAATGTTATCAGTAAAGTTTGAATGTACATTTTAAGCGAAAATGGTTATATTTCTGAGAAAAAATGAGAAAAATAAAAATTCAAATTTATATTATTCTCATTTGATTAAAATGAGGATAATATAATTGAGAATAAATAAATATGAGAATAAATAAATTAATGTTTTTTTTTAAACATGCTTCACTACTGGCTCTTTGTTTTTTTTCGCCCCCACCCTACAAACGCTCTGCGTCCCCCTTGAGGGGCACGACCCACAGGTTGAGAAACGCTGCTCTAATAGATAAAGAAATAAAGCCGGTTTCCACCTTTTTGGGACACCCTGTAATTTCGGCTCACTGATAAAATGATGAATCCACGAATTTTAATCTATTTTTTACGAAATTCGAAATAAAAGTTTTTACTTAACCCTTTAACGCGCAGTGTTCCCGCTCTGGGAAACCAAACTCTGACGGAAAAAACACTCAATATACTGGTGTTAAACGATAAAGTAAATAAAAAACTTTGTAAAAAACCCACATAAGATGTTACCTGTAACATCTTATGTGTGTTTTTTACTAAGTTTTTTATTTACTTTACCAAACTGACGTTTTGACTGTTGCCAGTCACGAAGAATAGATTTGATTTCTATAAAAATAGTTGCGGGTGACATAGCTCCAAGAGAATCCTTTCCTTTTTAGCACGTCATTTCCCGAAAAAAAAAAAAAATTGTCACAATTATTTTTAACAGCACTGACATCTGCTGAAAAATGGAAGAACGCGAGAACAGCCGGATAGATTGCCCAATGCTGGAAAAAGGGCAGCCGTTGCCATCGCCTCGACTTAACTACCAGCAAGATGGCGGACGATCGAAACGTTCATCGCATGCCACAGATCTAGAGACCCTTTTTCGACGCAGCTGGCTGTGCGGCAATGCCCTTTTTTCAGCATTGGGAAAGGATTGCGCCTCAAAGGGTTAAAAAACAATTCTATTTTTTTATATACATACTGCGTGGAAAAAGTAATACCTTTCGGTCAACCAGTGTAGATTTGCACACGACACTAAACGGATTTATTTATTTTTCTCTGCATATATGTAGATCAGACTTCAAAATGCCGTCACAAACATTCGAGGGGAACGCCTATTTTCCCTTCTCCAAAAGAAACTTTCAGGTCCGGAGGCAAATGCTTCTCCACTGATTACCTTGGAAGTCATTTATAAACTCCCGAAACATTTTTCTTCCGTCAAACGCTGTCTTCGGATGATACTGGGAGGATTTTTATCGTACCTCTCTCTCTCTCTAACTCTGGAAAATATTTCTGGTTTTATTCTCGGGAGGTAAAGCGAGCTTTGCTAATGAAAGAAGTGCTGGCGTTCGGATGTAAATTTTGAGAGTAGGTGTTTAAGTTGGGAGTTTAGCTGTTTTGGAGGTACTGTTGTTAATGTTGGGATGGTTCAAAAACTTTATTTATTTTTCAATTCCTACTATTAGGTCACACTCTCCCTATATATATCTTGTACAAATTTTCAATCGTTAATAAAATACTTTTTTATTCATCCACTCAAGTTCAAATACATTTTTTTAAACTTGTAGTGTATGACACTGGATGTTAATACAGTTTTGGTCCCCATCACGTGGATAATTTATCTACAGGACCGCCCAAAAGATTCTAAATACATTACGCTCTATGGGCCGAAATTCATTAAACTCGCATATCTCAAAAACTATTAGACGTAGAATGTTGAAACTTTATATTCAGGATTGTTGTCACATCTAGTTGTGCACCTGCCATTTCGGTCCCATTCGACTGGATAGTTTATCTACAGGGCCGCCCAAAAGATTTTAAATACATTACGCTCTATGGGCAGAAATTCATTAAAGCGTATTTTAGAGGTATTAGGCTAGTTCAAACGACTCAGAAGTGATATATGCTGTTAAGGGTTACAAAATGAATTTTTCCATCGAAGAAAGTGTCTTTATCATTTATAGTGCTGCTACAGGAACACTCAAAAGATTTCCAACACTTTACGGTCAATGGCAGTTTTAGGGACATTCATCCATTTCAAGTACAATACCGTCCTACCATATAGTTAGGTAATGGTCCGACCACGGTCACGTGCCTCCCTCAAGAATTACGCCAAAAGTTGCCGAGCTTGGCGACTTTTGTACGTGTGTATGTATTTTACGCTCAAATCTCAAAAACTGTTAGTCGTAGAATGTTGAAATATCATATATAAGATTTTTGTAACATCTAGTTGAGCATATCGATTTTTGGTTCCAATCTACTGGAGAGTTTATTTACAGGACCACCCAAAAGAATTCATTACATTAATGGCTATGGACATCTTCAATATATTGCATCTGTAGTCAGTCATTGTTTGGTCCACGCCCAAAATCTCGCCATTTATGGTCGACCTTGGCGAGTTTTGCCGAAATATGACCAAATTTGGCGCCAAAAATTATTTCGTATTTCGCATAACTCTAAAACTTTAAACCGTAGAAAATTGAAATTTTGTATTTAGAACTATTGTAACATCTAACTGTGCATCTCTTTTTTTTTTCAATTCCTACTATTAGTTCACACTCTCTCTATATATATTTATATATGTTATTCAAATTTTCAGTCGTTAATAAAATACTTTTTATTCATCCACTCAAATTGAAATAGTTTTTTCAAATGTTAATTCATTAATTAAATGTAATTAATTAAATTTAATAAAAACTAACTAAAATAAAAATTTTCTTTGTTGACCTAAGTAGGAATTGACTTTTAAAAAGAATTTTATATATTACATGTTCATTTCATTTTGCAGTCGAACCTGTCTATCTCGAATTTCACGGGAAGGGGGGGGGGGAATCGAGATAAGGAGGTTCGAGTTATGGAGGTTTTAAATGCTGTCTATTAAAAACGTTTTATTTGTTTTTGCTGTAGAAAAATATAGCGGTATATTGCAAATTTATTTTTCATACATCAGTAACACTTTTAAAAATATGTACCTTTTACAATAAAATAGACTTTCAATGACTTTTGATGTCTAACTTCCTTGTTTTCTGATAGCTTTCTAAAGTTACCAAGAGCTGTGAATTCATTTCAGCAAAATTTGCCCGAGACTTAAGAAAATTCAGAGTTATACGGCCTTCTCTGCTTATTTTACCATCTCTTTAGACGTACCAGTATCCAACATTTGTTGCAGGAAGTTGCTATTTAAGCACTGATTTTCGTAATTTACTCTAACTAAAATTCGAGATATAGAGATTTTGAAGGATATTTTTTAAAGATATACGTGGAAAATAGATTGAATTTTGATTGTAAATGTAGGGAACTTAGAAATTTCGAGATGTAGAGGTTTTCGAGATAGACAGGTTTGACTGTATTTAATTAATTTGTTTTGCTATCAGACAGAAATTAAAGCAGAAGATTCTGGGATTAGGAAAAAATAAATAAATAAAAATAAACTACTTTATAAGAAGCTTGCAACAACTACATTATGTTCAAAAAATCAAGTTGTTTGGGTTGGTTTCTTAAAGCTTAAGTAATTTCCGGGACATTTTAACCTTTTACAGACTGAATTCAGATTCTAGCATATTTTAATTTAGTTTTTTTGCACATTTTGTCTTCTAGTGCGTTAATTAACCCTTTCCGGCGCAAGAACTTTTATTGTATTTTCTCGTTTATGCAGATGCCTGGAGTAATAGTTAAATTTCTGATGTCAATTTAATGAAGCATAGATAATTTATCTGTAAAATATGTATAACATTTTTATTAATATGCATGACACTTTACCTCCTAATATCATTTTGTGCAAATTTCATTATTATCTGGTAAATACACATAGGAAAATTGACTAATGCTTCTGAAATTCGTCATGTACGCCATAAGTAGGTGGATAGAACGTCTAGCCACCGCCCGCAAAAGGGTTAAAGGCTATTAGTCATTTAAATGGGGAAAAAATGGTATTCAATTTTCTCTGGGTTCCCTATTAGGAATATGGGTCGTTTTTGTCTATACTTTTGCATTGGTTTCGGAAAACGGAATATACTGATGGGTAGTTTAAATAATAAGTGAAATATTAAAAATTTATGAAAGATTTATTTTTAAATTTAAGTAAACATATGGATTAAGTTTAAAGGGGGAGGGGTGTATCAAGTAAAAAATTTATGAAAATGGGCATTTTCATGATGTCCAGTTTCACACTAAGGATAGAAATACAACTTCTATTTCAAAAAATCGAGTCATCTTTTAACTCTATCTGCTATTTTTTTCAAGTCATTATTAATAGAATTTAATTTTTCAAAATTTTTAATTTTTAATTAACCCAACATTAATTTTTATAGTCCAATTTTCACAATATTTTGAAGAGGTGTGATGTTTCTGAAAAAAAAATAATTCCTCTTTCTCTCTGCTTCAACAATTCTCTAAAAAATTCCTTAAACTATGCTGAAATTATTTTTTAAATAAAATATTGGGAAAAACCATGAATGTCTGGTCTACATAAATAATGTTGGGCGATACCAAAGGGATGTTTTTGTTCGGCTGCAAAAGAGCTCCAAGCATTTAGAAAAGTAGAAAACCCGGAACTTAAGTAAAGCCTGTAGTGGCAGGCTTTTCAATTTTTGTAAACTGAATGGGTATTCTTAAAGGCGTAAATATGAAAAAAAATAAAGTGAAATTTAAAATACTTAATACTTTTAATACTTTAAGCGCACAGCCAGCTGTCGCAGATCAAATAGCCCATTCGGCGCACGCCGGATGAACAATTCAATCGACTGCCATGTTCTTGGTAGGTAAAGGGATCGATGGCAACGGCTGCCCATTTAAACACAGTTTTCTGTGACTTGCCGTGAAAGCGCTGACACCTTTTGACGACAGCTGGCTGTGCCGGCACAGACAGCTGTCGTCAAAAAAGGGGTCTCTAGATCTGTGGCACGGGATGAACGTTTCGATCGTCGCCATCTTGCTGGTATTTAAGCCGAGCGATGGCAACGCCTGCCCTTTTTTCAGCATTGGGAAAGGGTTGCGCCTCAAAGGGTTAAGTAACTCATTAGAAGGCAAAATATGCAAAAAACTGTTTCAAAATATGCCTGGATCTGAATTCGACCTGTAAAAGTTTAATGAATGAGAGTCAGTTTATGAGAGTTAAGGAATTCTTTTTTTTTTTAAGGTGTTCTACTATTATAAAGAAAATCCATAAAATATACTTCATACATACAACAATTTATAAACAAGGCTCTAAATTAAAGGAACTTAGATGGTTCTAAAATGAACTTATTAATATACATTTTTAATTATATGACGTTACACTAATACACAATACACAATAAAAATACTAATACACAATAAAAAACACTAATACACAATAAAAATTTTATGCAAATTATCCAATTGCCAAACATAATGAATCTAATAAAAGTAAATTATAATAAGCTTATGAACACTATAGCACTATTAAATTTAAATATCATTGATCTACCATTCTCCTGTGGTACAATAGGTATATATATATATATATATATATATGTGTGTGTGTGTAAGTGTATATGTGTGTATATGTATGTTTTATCATGTGTATATGAGTGTACATGTATGTTTTATCATGTCATGTGTGATATCATGTCTGTAATTTACGATTGTACTAATATTGTTTACTGTCTGCCGTTGGGGTTCTGCGAGCCCCAGCGGTATGTAAAAATAAGCGATAAATGAATAAATTCTTCCCTGGAAGGATTTTATGCCGTAAACCTTCGGGTCGGCCCCTCCAGTGGGTGTCTCACACCTTATACTAATACACAGATTAAACAGTTTGGTAACCCAGTTGTCTTCCGGAATTAGATTGAAAATGGTTTAAATATGCTTCTTCTGCCTGAAGTTTTTTGAGAAAACAAAATATTTTTTTATAAGAGTTCTAATATTTTTTTAAGTATTAATACAACTATGCCTACTGGAAAATAAATATCCTTTTTTTACGTAAAATTCAAACCAACAAGTACTGAATGATAAGCAAGCTGTGTCTAAGTATACGACTATTATTTGTTCAATTTTAAAGGAAGAATTTTATAGATAATACAACGGAACTTCCCAAGTTGGACACCCTCATAACTTAACACCGCTTAAGTTGGACACTTTTCTGGGGAACTGAAGATGTCCATACCATAGAAACCTTTATAAGTTAAGTTGGACACATTTTCAGAGAACACTTTTTTGTTGTTTTAGCCGTTTGCAGATGATGTTGCAAAACTTCATTGTATTACATAATCCATTTTTAAGGAATGAAAGAACAAACATCTATTCGATTTTCTCAAAACCCCAAAATCTATGAAATATTTAAAACTGTTTTGGCATCTGGCGTTCACATTAACTTGCATCTATCATAATTTCAAATTTTATTCTATCCCATTCCCATTTTTTCAGGAGTAGCGCAAACATGTACTGAATTTTCACAAAGTCTCAAAATCTATTTTTAAAAAATTTTTAAATACTTTAACGCAAGCAGTTCAAGTGACCACCAGTTACGATACTAAATTTTATTTCACTCGCTTCAGTGGTATACGTAACCAATAAATCTTTTCATATTTTGAACAATTTCTGCAAAATCTAATCAAAATTTTTAAACAATTCGACACCTATAGTTTTAGTTGAGTGACCACCTATCGAGTCACTGAATTTCATTTCATTCGCTTCAGTAACTTTTACGTGTATGTTACGAACATAAATGTAAGCAGTTTGAAACGATTTTCGCTAAATCTCAAAATTTCATCGAGATTTTTAAGAACTCCCAAGCCTATATTTTAAGTTGAGCGACCACTTGTCATGTCACCAAATTTCATTTCATTGTCTACAGTCGTTTTTACGTGATGCGTAAACAAAAAAAAGCGTCACGGATAGAATGACAGTATGACAGTATGACAGAATGACAGAAGCAGAGAACGACAGAGTGACACACAGACAAATTTTTTTTAGGGTCGTACTGGATTCCTAGGTGCTTGAAACAGATAGAAATTGCAAAATTTTTGAATTCCTAGTAATGTACAGTCAAAAGTCTAATTTTATTTATACAGATATGCAAGTTTGTCGAGCAATCAACGAGAAATATAGCTGAGATGTACTGAAAACGATAGCAACATAAAATGTACGCACGGAAACCTGGTACTACAAAGAACAGATACTTCAGTTAGTAATTTAATTTCTCTAGAAACTTTATAACTTCTGTAGACTAGTCTCACATTGAATTTGCATTTCACATCTCACCCGTCCAATATCGAGTTTACATCTTGAAATTTTCCTAGTAAAAAAACCAACAGTATCATGCGCAAGGAATATTTGACAGTAGAGAAATGTTTCAGGATTTTATAAATGACTTCTGGGGTAATCAGTAGGGAAATGTTTGCATTCAAATCTGAATCTTTTTCGGAGGAGAAAACAAGTGTTCCATTCTCGTGCTGGTTTTTCAGAAAGTGATTTCTGATCGTGCAAAATAAGGTGCTTTGTAATCTATCAGTAGTGAGTTTTAGAGTTGTTTTACATTATTAGCTTCTGATAAAATGTGTAAGTCCTTAAAGACCGCATTATTTTCAAGAAAACGATCATAAAAGTGCTATATTTTTTATTACAAAAAACTGTATAAAAATAAGTTCATGTACAGTATTTGTAATGCATTTTAAGGTTTTCGACATCTTAGCACGAAAAAAAATAAAAGGTAATTTCTAAGAAAGTCAACATTTAGGGTTATTGTGACTGAATGTGTGTTTCCTGGTAAGCAAAGTAATAATAAAAGTATAGGTTTTATGAACAAGATTTTATCAAATTTATTTCATAAAATAAATAAATATTCGAAAAGTTTTCTTTGATCATTAGTAAAAAAATCTGGAGTGACTCCACTCGACTTTCCAAACACTTACGATTAAGATCATTTCCAAGCATTTAAATGAATTTTAATCGATGAATAATTCAAACATATATACCAAATTGAAGCTCAATCGAATGCGCCAATTAAACGCTAGCGCACTTTCAAGAATTTCTCCCCATATGCCATAATGCAAAAGAAATCTTTGACTGTCGTAGCCCTGTAGAAAAAGTATAAGTCCTATACACATCAAAATCAATGCAGGTCTTACAATGGTGGTTTATAACATGTCTACCCAATTTGAGCTGAATCGAATGTACCGTTTAAACGCTAGCGCACTTTCAAGAATTTCCTCCCATAGGCCATAATGTAAAAGAAATCTTTGTCATAGCCCTGTAGAAAAACTAAGTCCTATAAACACAGAAATCAATACCGGTCTTGCGACGGTGGTTTATAACATACATACCCAATTTGAGCTCAATCGAATACCCCGTTTAGGAGGTATCGTGTTCACTCCCATACACACACACACATACACGCATACATACATACATCTCGTAAAAGTAGCATAAATGAATTCAGGAGACCTCAAAACGTGTCAATACACCAAAATTTCGAATTTTTTCATGATTACAATACTTTCCTTACATCGTACATGTTCGGAAAGTGAAAAAGGCATAAATTTCTAGGAAATGTCAACATTTAGGGTTATTGTGACTGAATGTGTGCTTCCTAGTAAGCAAAGGAATAATTAAAAATATAGGTTTTTATGAACGAGATTTTCTCACATCTATTTCATAAAATAAATAAATATTTGAAAAGTTTTCTTTGATCATTAGTAAAAAAAAGTGAGCTAAGATTGCAAAATGCATATCACAAATACACGGATTTGAATACTGCTGCCAGTTATTTAAAAATAAACTGTCATCGAATTAAGTTAAAAATAGTCTTGTACTGTCATCTGTTGTGTAAAATGAGGTATTAAAAAAATTCCGTGCATAAGAATGGAAATGCTCTATCTTTCTGGCGCATCAATTTTCAACTCTCTTGGCCGGAAATATGACGGGCACGGGAAATAGAGGGAGAAAGCTGAGCCCGTGATTTCGACGAGAACGAGAAGGAAGGGATTAAAATAGTAAAACTGAGGCAAGAGTTACTGTAACATAAAATGTTTAGCGTCGTCATGAATTATAAACCACAATTTTATCTTTAAAAATATAGTTGCTGATATAGAGTGTTTCACGAAGATCCTCTAACATTGAAAATGAATAACCCGAAAACGTTGATCGATAGAAACTTGTTATAAGTGGTATGTTAGTGGAAATAACCGTAAGAATTTGATAATGAAATCACTCAATTTCAGTTACAAATTTCACTGATAGATGGCGCAATAAGCGGCAATACTGATACCAGAAAGAGAGCTCAGACACCGGGAACAAGCACATCAAAATTGATTTTAGATGCGTATCTTTCACACTACCAGTCAGGGTGGTGTGCAGTAAAAAAATTCGTGGTTTGGGGAAGGGGGTGAAGTCGAGATATAAGTCAATTCATGACTTTTCACATAACTGTCGAATAGTTCACCGCAATAACTCTCGTCCAGAAGGTCAAAGATATCTTGTCTACGGTGTAGGCAATCCCCATCTTGCCTAAGTCATGCATTGCATTGTCGATTATACAACGGTTATTGAATGACGTCAAATATTTTTAAAAGCACAATGTACCGTGAGTTGTCATCGTTTCTCGGAAGAAGAAAAGTGCAATGACGCCTTTGCAAGAGTTTTCAGCCCAAAGTGTAAGCTCTGAGTAATGGTGCGGTCATGTGTGCGACAAATGAGGATTTTCTTAGGTCCGTCTTACCGCTTGCAGAGCCATCTATCGGCGCAGTTTGTAACTGAAATTTTGTAGTTTTAGTAGCAAATTATGAAAGGTTTTTTTTTTTTTTTTCAAAGTTAGGGGGGCCTTCGGGAGACACCCTGTAATTATACAGTAATGTTAGCATTGTCAGACACTGCATCCACAACGGAGGACACAAAAATTACCTACACTACAGTACAAGGATGGATCTTAATTTGTGCACATTTAAAAAAAAAAATTCCTCGACGTTAATCAAGGTTTTTCTTTAATTTTTTTTAAGTACAAATTTAATCCCTGTTATCTAAAGAAAAAATATTTAATTCAAACAGAAAATAATTAATTATGTCTTAAAGGTTTGATCCATTGTATAGATTCTTTTAACGCGGGCACAAGTTTTGAGAACTATTGCTTTATTTTTAAATTTATAACGCTATATTGCGATATAAGCAAAACTACTATATATTTGTGCTAGAATTTTACTACCCGAAAACGCTTTCAGCAAACTGCTTAAATAAAGCTTACTAAAACAACGAGTACACGTGCAAAAAAAATATGCTTGTAGTTTAGTAAAATTTATTAAAAACTTTTTTAAACAAAAATTTTAATTAATTCTGCATATTAACACCAGGTTTGTGTTGGGTGTTCTTGTTTTATGTAGCTTAGTAGAATTTCCTGTTTTTTCATGAAGACGTATGCAAAAATCCAAACTGATTCATTTGAAGGTGCTGGAGATTCTTTTTTAAAACTAAGAAAATATGAAAAGATTGTTAAAATTTGAATCGGCTGATTTTAAATACTATTTCTCATTGAATATTATCTCTTAATACATTTAAATAGCTCCTTTATTCTGAATAAAACGGTTTGAAGTTTATAATCAAATAAAAAATACTAAAATATACATCTTTATCGTCCCAAGTATTTTTTTTTCAAAAATCACGAAAAGTGCCAAAGACAGCAGACTTGAAAGTGTTAAAAATTTAAGCTAGCTTTCTTAGTATCTTTAAAGATACTAAGAGAGAAACAAGAAAAAGACTGAATTTTTTTTCTAAAAAAAGATTATTTTTATTGCTTAAAAAGCATGAGTTTCTCAACCTGTGGGGTGCGCCCTCCAAGGGGGGGGGGGGGCACGAGAAAACCAAAAAGCAAGCAATTATGCATGTTTTAAAAAAATCATCTTATTTATTCTCATTTTTACACGAAAATATGTTAAATATTCGCTTAAAATGTTCATTCAAACTTTACTGATAACATTATTTTGTAGAAAATTCGGCTAAATGTTCACTGTTAAAGATGAAAAAACTGAATGTATGCTGAAACTTTTGAGGGGGGCGCCACCGTAAGTTAGCCTCGGTTGGGGGGAGGGGGAGGCACGACGTTAAAAGGTTGAAAACCACTGCATTAATGTTAAACTACATTTCAATTCCAACAATTTTGAATCTCATATTTTGCGGTTGATTGCGAAAACTATTTGGAAGGAAATGAAATTTGATTAATCACTAAATTGATTAAGCTTTTAAAGTTGAAATTTTCTTACTGTGAAAACATTGAATTTTATAACAGATTACTGATCAAGAAAATGCATAAAAACTTTTCCTAAAAATTAAATTAAAGTAACAAATTTTATATTCTAACTCATTTCGAAAATTCATATTGGCAGTGATAACTGTCGAATTGCTTGTTGAAAATTGATTACATAACTTACATTAATATTTTAAAGTTTTCAAAATTCATTTAAAAAGCATTACTTTATTTAGAGTGTTTTCACATCGGATATATACTATTTATCGGTATTAAAATCATTTCTCGAGAATTAGTATTCTTTCAAAATGTTATATAGCGATGCGAATTTGATGTATTGCTTTTATATTCAAGCAGGAATAAATTTAGACTAAAGTTACACTCCAGTAAGTAAAAAAGAATTTATAGTTTCTCACTTCCGAATTCGTTAATTGCATTATGTTTCATTATTGTTGAATTGCAGCTGTGCACGCGCACAGCCAGATGCGTCAAAAAAGGGTCTCTCGATCTGTGGCACGAGATGAACGTTTCGATCGTCCGCCATCATGCTGGTATTTAAGTCGAGCGATGGCAACGGCTTCCCTTTTTTCAGCATTGGGCAATCTATCGAGCTATTCTCGCATTCTTCCATTTTTCAGAAGATGTCAGTGCTGTTAAAAAGAGTCGTGACCATTTTTTGACGGGAAATGACGTTCTAAAAAGTAAAGGATTCACGTGGAGCTGTGTCACCCGCAACTATTTTTTATAGAAATCCAATCTATTCTTCGTGACTGGCAACAGTCAAAACGTCAGAGTTTGGTGTTCCAAGAGCGGGACCACTGAGCGTTAAAGGGTTAACACAGTTTAAATCAAGAACTCATACATGCGCACGCAATATGGTCGAAAAAGTAAGGTAATGAAAGGGTGAGGTAAGGGGGGGTAAAACAAGTAAACTTATTTCTCGAAAGAATTCTATTCTTCATTTGTGTACTACAGAAGACCACAATAATCAAATGCTAGTAGATGGCCACTAGCTGCCACCCCTACTAGCAATTTTGCTCGGGCCGTCATCGGCTGGCTGCGTAGCCGTTGGTAGCCCGAGCAAAATTGCTAGTAGGGACATTGTTGGCTACAACACTTCCGGTGGAACGTGCTGTAACATCCTCTCTGCAGCCCGGATCTCGAACCCAGTGATTCCCACCTCTTCGGGCCGTTTCGGAAGATACCCGTCCGTACGTCATTTCCAAGCCGGTGCTGGAGTTCAAGGAGTCGTCGTGAAGTGGCTCAGCGACCAGGGACCTGATTTCTTTAAGCCAGTTTTGTCAAACCAGTATAAGATAAAACAAATGCTTTGAGTTGCCTGTGTTGAAAAATAATCGGTACCAAATACCTTGCTATGTTTATGTATTTTTTGAATATCGTGAATAAACGTTTCGGTTAAAGTTACCTTAGGCCTGGACTCCACATTACCGGAAAGCGGAATTTTCTCGCAGAAAAGAATTTCTGTCGGGATTATTTTCTGTCGGCACTTGACTCCACTCTATCATACGCCTTAGCATATACCACGATGCAGGCGCCATCTATCGTTTTGATTTTAAATCGTTTATTGCTAGGTAGGTACATTTGATGATTCAAACAGCGCGAAAAAATACATGAATACCGAGTAATTTCTCGCTAAAATAAGCATTCACTTTATGAATACGACGACTTTGATTAGAACACATGAAATTAAACAACGTAAACATAGTTTATGAGTTTAAAACATTTCCTAGTAAGAGAAAAATATGGAATTTTCACAGCATTAAAATTGAGTGAAGATCCCCGAACTGTAGATGAAGAGTAAGTACTATTTTAAATACAAAACCGTTGGTTTTAAGAAAATATCCCTTTTTCTCATTTATCTTTTTTATTGAATACAAATTTATAACACAATAAGAATTATCTCTGAGATACAAGTACTTCAGCATGGAAATGTGACGCCATCTTGTTTTTGGATGACAGCTCTGTATCTAGGCGAATTCTTATTGGCTGGCACATGGCAGAAAACGCGGGCAGAAACAGAAAAGTTCAACATTTTCAACTCCGTTTTCCGCCCTTGATTCTGCTTGACAGAAACTGAAAAACCGGAAGTTCGTCAATTTTCAGTTTCTGTTTTCTGATTCTGTCGTGTTTTCTGGTATTGTGGAGTCCAGGCCTTACTTTTTGAACCATTCTCGTATATCTTTTGTATGTTTTGTGTTCTGTGTTATGGCAAGCCTACACTATCGGGGGGGACCGTGTGCGAATTACAAGGCCCGTTGCAAGCGTAGGCTCGAAGGTGGGATCTTCCTACTTCGGCCCTCTATTATGATTTTTTTCTTATCCACTCCGCCATGGTGGGGCCCGTATATCTTTTTGATACAAGGGCTTGGCATTTTTACTTCCCCAATGCTGAAAAAAAGTAGTTTTTCAGCATTGGGGAAGTTTTCGTTTGTCTAAGTTTCCGTTTTATTCTGAATCACTAAATAAACTGAAAACAACACTTTACAGTAATGAACCTTAAAATATAGCTTGCTTCGGAGCGCCTATAAAGTAACTTGAAGAAAAAAGGTAAGGAAAAAGAACAGAAAAAGAAAACAAAGGAAGCCACAACAATCAAAGAATTTGCATAAATGACCATTTTACCCGAATGGTGCGAGTGCGAAACGGTAGTAGCTAATAATACAAAAATAATATAGTTTTAAAAAATAACCGTGAATTCTAATTTTAATAACAGTTCAGAATATAACTTAAAAGTGTATATTTATTTTTTGAAAGAATCATTGAATAAAATTTGCTTTCACACACAGTTTATTGCTGGTAGAACACTGCAATGAAAAATGGAGACTTAATGAACTGATTTTTATGTCTCAGCTGCGAAAAGTGTTAGGGAAATCTATTGCCTCATAAATACTTTGCACGACAGGTGTTTTTGAAATGCAAAGCTCAACTCCCATTCGTAAACTGCCACTGCTTCAGAAAAATAAAGTCTGTGTGAATAATGTTGCCAAAGAAAACAGGTAAATTTTAAGACTTTTTCCTTTCTACCCAATGTTTGTTTGACAATATTAAATTCATATGTGTTCGTAGTGCCGCTTCACGTAGGTGCTTTATTTTTGAAAGAGAAGCAGAATTTTATTCGAATTGAAAAAGACTCTGAGAGAGAACTGAAAGAGTTTTTTAAACTCTTAAGTCTTTTTCAATTCAAGAAAGTTGCGAATGATTAAATTTTTATAAAGAGAAAATAATAAATGATTAACTTAGCATGTTATTTCATAAGCTTTAAAAGGTATTAAATGTAGTGCAAAAGGGGAGCCCACACACGAAGAAGATTTACAATACTCAGACAGAGCGATGCCAGAGGTATTGTCAACAAAGGGCAGTCCAAATTGCCCCATAATAAATTAAAGCAAGTTATAGTGGGCAGCTGATTTACACTATTCAGACATAGTGGTGCCAGGTGTGTCACTAAGGGACAGTCACAATTGCCCCATAATAAATTAGAGAAAGTTATAGTGAGCTGTCTCCGATGGCCAATATTACACAGGAAGGCGTAGGTCAGGAGGCGGTATAAAATAAGGAAAGAGAACCAATCACAGAAATGGAGAAACAAAAAATTATGCACGTAAAGGGGGCGTGAACAGATTGACTCCCGGATTGGTTTGAAAAAAAAGAAAGAAGAAACAAAAAGGGGCCCAGGAGAGTCTGAGAAAAGACATGAGAGTGAGAGGAAGTGCAGAGTGGACGGGCTCAGAGTTGATTGTTGTTGAGAGAGTGTGCAAAAAAATGGATGTAAAAAATTCTAAGTGCTCCCCAAATTTTACTAAAAGTTAAATTATTGCGGCCGAGGTCCTGAGAAGGATCTCTGTGGAATCCAGCTGACGACTGCCGATAGAGATGAATTGGTGCGGAAGGCATCAACTGCTCAAAGATTGATGTGTGCCGCCCAGCTTAGACGTCAACGTGCCATCAAGCAAAAATGTCCGACCAGTGCGCCATCAAAGAAGGTAAAAGAACCTTGTATTGATTTATATTTAATTTTGGGCCGCACTATATCTCCCCGCTCTCCCCTATCTACCAAATCTCCACGATCTCACCACGCTATATATATTTAATGTTAATCTTATTGAATAATTAAAAAAACAAATGATGTCAGGGTTATCTTATAAATAAAAATGAAATTCTGTTTGTTTGTTTGTTTGTTTGTTTGTTTGTTTATTTGTTTGTTTGTGGATTTGAGTTGTATACAAATCCACAAAAATGGACCTATCAGCCTGAAATTTTGCACATATATGTAAAATAATATAGAATAAATCATAGTCCACTTTAAAACTTTGAAAGTCCACCCGTTCCCGGAATTTAAGAGATTTTTTATGTTCTCCACGCAAAAAGCTTTCCGTAATTGTAACCCCTGTAGTGAAAAAAGTGTGAAATAAGGATCGTGGTTGCCATGTGTGGCGATTTTGCCGAATAAAATGTTTTAAATTCTCAAAGTAAAAATAAAAGAATAATAATGATTTTTTTTGTTAGTTTATATTCGTAAGGTTATATATTTTTTAATTATAATATCGTGTGCATGGGAAATCGGAGCAGGAATGAAATGTTTTATACGCAAAACAATAAGAATTGAAGATTTCCGAGGCTAATATGTTAAAATTTTTTAGTTTGGCGAAAAAATAAAATGGCTCAAATGCCGAGAAAGTGAGTTCTAGCCTTGGCGCTATTTATCGTAATTTAATCGTCTGCTATTTGGGTTATGAATACACCTGCGTATAAGTTTTTGAAATTTTCATTCAGTTGGAATTGTGCATTTTTCTGAGCAGCTTTTCTGCATCTAATGTATTACATCCAGAAAAAAGGATGTTAGAAATATCAATTTTAATTTTGTTTAATCACACTCATGAATAATGATACACTTTCCAACTTAATGAAAGAAGGAACGAAAATAGGGAAGACCCATGGATTATAACTCTTTTTATATATAGCACTTTAGTGCGTATTTAAAAATCTGAAAGTGTGTCAGATTTTCTATGATTCTAGCGCTTGGCGCAATTTAATGAGAGGGTATTTTTAAAAACAAGCGTAGGTTATCTTATAAATAAAAATGAAATTCTGTTTGTCAATTTGTTGATTTGGGTAGTATACAGTTCCACAAAAATGGACCTGTCAGCCTGAAATTTTACACAGATATCTAAAATAATATAGAATAAATGATAGTCCACTTTAAAACTTTGATACTCCACTTAAAAACGTTTTCCTCCTGAATGGTTCTCTTAATTTCCGTTCCCGGAATTTAAAAGATTTTTTATGTTCTCCACGCAGAAAGCTTTACGTAATATTAACCCCTGTAGTGAAAAAAATGTGTGAAATAAGCATGTTGGTTGCCATGTGTGGCGATTTTGCCGAATACAATGTTTTAAATTCTTAAAGTAAAAATAAAAGAATAATAATGATTTTTTTAGTTTATTTTTTTAGGTTATTTTTTAAATTATAATATCGTGTGCGCATAAGAAATGAGAGCAGGAATGAAATGTTTTATACGCAAAACAATGAGGATCGAAGATATCCGAGACTAATATGTAATTTTTTTTAGTTTGGCGAAAAAAAAAATGGCTGATAGGCCGATTTTTAGAGAGTGAGTTCTAGCAGTTTGCACAGTTTTAGGCTTTTTGGCGCAATTTACTGAGAGCTTAAGGGAATAGCATTTTTGAAAACAAGTGTATAGGTTTTCTTAGAATACAGCATTAAATTTTAACTATCCGTGCAGAAATAATGCAGTTATTAGGGCATTTCAAGCGATGTAGCTTCAGAATTCTCGCCAATTGAGTACATTGATTTAACTTGGGGGAAATCCGTCAAATTTCAGAAAATTGAAATCTTTGCATTTAGTACATCGAGGTAACGATGAATAAAACATGTTATAGTTGATAATTTAAAAAATGCGGCGGTATTAAGGGATTCCACTTTTCAAATAAATGCCTGGCGGTCGAACCATTTCCCATTTTGATTGCTGCTAAGTCAATGCTTCGAATGATTCCCTGAAAAAACTCTTGCAAAATGGCGTATGCTGGCACTTTGGCGAGGCTTAGATTTGAAACTGGATTTTACTTGAGACTGGTATATACGTATAATAAGACTGGTTATAGATAAAAATGAATGTTGGTATATGTGTAGGAGGTTGAAAAACTCCAGCACCGTTTCACCGAACACCATGAAATTTGGTTCACCTAAGTCTTTTATCATGGAGAAGGTTTTTATGCTATCCGTTTTCCTCTAACTTTTCACTAGGTGGCGCAGCAGAACGTCGAATTCTATTCCGTTTAGCCGTTTGCTATGCGAATATCGTCCAACCAATTTCGATGAAATTTGGTACACGCGAATATTAGAACACGGAGAATATTTTTCACTATCCATTTGCTGTAACTTACCGCTAAATAGCGCTGCAACGCGTCAACTTCTATACCGTTCGACCGATCGGCATAAAATTTTTTATACTTACACATTTGAGAACGAAGAATATATTCTAACTGCGTTACTTTTGATGTTACTCACCACTAGATGGCACTGCAATGCATTATTATTTTAACTCGCCACTAGATGACGCTGCAGCAGGCCAAATTTTTGACCATTCAAACGGTGGCTATGAAAATCAGTATGCATAGCTATTTGAACAATGAGAATATTTTGGCGTTATCCATTTTGCTATAACTCGCCACTAGATGACGCTGCAGCAGGCCAAATTTTTGACCATTCAAACGGTGGCTATGAAAATCAGTATGCATAGCTATTTGAACAATGAGAATATTTTGGCGTTATCCATTTTGCTATAACTCGCCACTAGATGACGCTGCAGCAGGCCAAATTTTTGACCATTCAAACGGTGGCTATGAAAATCAGTATGCATAGCTATTTGAACAATGAGAATATTTTGGCGTTATCCATTTTGCTATAACTCGCCACATGACGGCGCTGTAGCAAATCATTACTTTAATTAACCACTAGATGGCCCTGCAGTGTATCACTTCTTGACTGTGCGAATGATCGCTATGAAAATAGGTATACATAGATATTTGAACACGGGGAAGAGTTTGGCACGATCCATTTTCCTATAACTTGACACTAGATGTCGCGTCAACACATGAACTTCAAGACTATTCAGCCGATCGTCATGAAAATTCGTATACATCGATATCTGAATGCGAAGAATATTTTTGCCGTATCCGTTTTACTAAAACTCGCCACTAGATTGTGCTACGCCGCATCGCCTTCTGCACCGTAAAAACGATTGCCTTGAAATTCAGTATGCATGATTATTGAACACAATATAACGCGATATCCATTTTGCTATATCTCTTTATTACAATATATAGTAATCACAACAAATATTAATATCAAAAAGTTCATTCATTCCCGTGCGAAGAACGGGTACTTCAGCTAGTAATTTATAAATGTGTAAAGAAAAGTAAGATAACAAATAGTACGAATGAATTGTATAAGATATTGTATGTTTGGAAGTTAAGTAATCATAATTAAAGAAAATGTTTTAAAATCTGTCTCTTTTATTGAGCCGGTAATTATATTTTGTTTCAGGAACCTTTAACTAGGAAAATTGTATTTTCTTTTAGGAGTTGTAGGTTGAAGGATTATTCCAGCAAGGTAGGATTTTTTGGATTATTGCGGATTTGTACTACCACTTACGACTTTTAAAAGAAAAAGGTTAACTTATGTAACCTACCTAAATTAACAATTCACCTTAAAATTTCTTAAGGCCAAAAAGAAGTAACACCACCCCCATTTTTACTTCATTAAAGGTTTATTCTTAAAAGAATAATTACCTACATTAAGAATACTTTTTAACGGTAGTAAAATTATGTTGCTAAATATCTGCATGATTTCAAAGCATGTTACGTTTTTATAAGCTCTTGCATGGTCCTGCTAAAATAATATCTCGCTCAACGATATCATACGATTCTGATTTTTGATTTTGGGAATTTAAAAAACGTGTTTAATAGAGCTTCATTGACAGTTTTTACCATATACCTAACCAGGGTTGCCAGATCGGCTTTTTTCTTTTTTAAACAACAAATTTAAGGAATTTGGCCTTTAAAAAAAGCCTATCTGGCAAGCCTGCTTCTTGGATAAGGCTTCAGATAAAACCGTAGATCCATTGGTGATACCTTACCCAAGAAGCAGGATTGCCAGATGGGCTTTATTTTATTTTATTTTATTTTTATTTTTTACTTTTTACTTCACATTTTTCAAATTTGGCCCGAAAAAAAAAGCCAATTACGCCTAAGAGTCAATACCTCTTTACATTATCGTGGTCGATTATTGCTACCTAAATAAAATATTCGTATCAAGATGCTAAAACTTAAACTAGATATGTATTGTTAATTTGTATATTCAAGTTTTTGTTATTAGGTGTAAAACTTCAACGTTTTCTCCCTCCTCCAAAATTTGGGGTTTTACGAGGGGAAAAAATTGCTCGTTTCTGGCTGTCGTTTTTCTTTCATCCTAAAATTGTCCGCAAAGAAGTAATATAATATAAATATCTATATAAATAAAATTAGACATTTGTCTGTACATTTCTTGGAATTCAAAAAGTTGCGATTTCTATCCGTTTCAAGCACCTGGGAATCAGGCGCGACCCTCAAAAAAAAAGTTTGTCTCTCTCGTTCTGTCATTCTGTCCGTGACGCTTTTTTTGTTCAAGCATCACGTATAAACGAATGAAGCGAATGATTTGAAATTTGGTGTCATGATAGGTGATCACTCAACTTAAAGCATAGGCGTCGGATTTTTAAAAAATCTTGATTGGATGAGATTTTCCGAAAATCCTTTCAAACTGCGTAAATTTGTGTTCGAGCATCACGTATAAACGACTGAAGCAATTGAAATGAAATTTGGTATCATGATAGGTGGTCACTCAACTTAAAACATAGGCGCCGATTTAAAAAAAAATCTTGATTAGATTTTGAGATTTTGCGGAAATCGTTGTAAACTACGTAAATTCTGTTCGAGCATCACGTAAGAACGACTGAAGCGATTGAAATGAAATTCGGTGTCATGCTAGGTGGTCATTCAACTTGAAACATTGGCGTCTAATTTTTAATAAATCTGGATTAGATTTTTAGATTTTGAGAAAATCGTTTCATACTGCGTAAAATTGTGTTCGCACATCTTTACGCAGATGATTTTCGCAAAATCTAAAAATCCAATCAAATTTTTTTTTTAATTCGACGCCTATGTTTTAAGTTGAGTGACCACCTATCATGATACCCAATTTCATATCATTCGCTTCAGTCGCTTTTACGTGATGCTTAAACAAAAAAAGCGTCACGGACAGAATGACAGAATGACAGAACGACAGACAGACAAATTTTTTTTTTGAGGGTCGCATCGGTTTCCCGGGTGCTTGAAACGGATAGAAATCGTTAAATTTTTGAATTCCAAGAAATGTACAGACAAAAGTCTAATCTTATAAATAAAAATAAAATTCTGTTTGTTTGTTTGTTTGTTTGTTTGTTTGTTTGTGGATTTGATTCGTATACAAATCCACAAAAATGGACCTATCGGCCTGAAATTTAGTACAGATATGTAAAATAATATAGAATAACTCATAGTCCACTTTAAAACTTTGAAAGTCCACCCGTTCCCGGAATTTAAGAGATTTTTTATGCTCTTCACGCAAAAATCTTTCCGTAATTGTAACCCCTGTAGTGAAAAAAGTGGGAAATAAGGATCGTGGTTGCCAAGTGTGGCGATTTTGCCGAATAAAATGTCGTTCGTATACAAATCCACAAAAATGGACCTATCGGCCTGAAATTTAGCACAGATATGTAAAATAATATAGAATAAATCGTAGTCCACTTTAAAACTTTGAATGTCCACCCGTTCCCGGAATTTAAGAGATTTTTTATGCTCTTCACGCAAAAAGCTTTCCGTAATGGTAACCCCTGTAGTGAAAAAAGTGTGAAATAAGGATCGTGGTTGCCATGTGTGGCGATTTTGCCAAATAAAATGTTTTAAATTCTCAAAGTAAAAATAAAAGAATAATAATGATTTTTTTTTGTTAGTTTATATTCGTAAGGTTATTTTTTTTTAATTATAATATCGTGTGCATGGGAAATCAGAGCAGGAATGTAATGCTTTACACGCAAAACAATAAGAACTGAAGATTTCCGAGGCTAATAGGTAAATTATTTTATTTTGGCGAAAAAATAAAATGGCTCAAATACCGATTTTGTGAAAGTGAGTTCTAGCGGTTTGCACAGATTTCGGCTTGGCGCAATTTATTGAGAGCTTAAGGAAATAGATTTTTGAAAACAAGTGCAAAGGTTTTATTAGAATACAGCGTTAAATTTTAATGATCCGTGAAGAAATAATGCAGTTATTAAGGGATTTCAATTGATCTATCTCCAGAATTCTCGCCAAATGAGTACATTGATTTAAGTTGGGGGAATTCCGCCAAATTTCAGAAAATGTAATCTTCTCATTTAGTACATCGGAGTAATGATGAATAAAACACGTTATAGTTGATAATTTTAAAAAATTCGGCTGTATTAAGGGATTCAACTTTTCAAATAAAGGCTTGCTTTACTTTTTCGCGGTCGAACCATTTCCCATATATTATTGCTGCTAAGTCAATGCTTCGAATGATTTCCTGAAAAAACGCTTGCAAAATGACGTATGTTGGCACTTTGGCGAGGCTTAGATTTGAAACTGGATTTTATTTGAGACTGGGATATATAATGACACTGGTTATAGATAAAAATGAATGTTGGTATGAGTGTATGAGGTTGAAAAACTCCAGCACCGTCGAGCACCGTTGCACCATGAAATTTGGTTCACCTAAGTCTTTTATCATAGAGAAGCTTTTTATGCTATCCGTTTTCCTCTAACTTGCCACAAGGTGGCGCAGCAGAACGTCGAATTCTATTCCGTTTAGCCGTTTGCTATGCGAATATCGTCCAACCAATTTCGATGAAATTTGGTACACGCGAATATTAGAACACGGAGAATATTTTTCACTATCCATTTTAATGTAACTTGCCGCTAAATGGCGCTGAAAAGCATCAACTTCTATACCGTTCGACCGATCGGCAAAAATTTTTTATGCTTACACATTTGAGCACGAAGAATATATTCTAACTGCATTCCTTTTGATGTTAGTCACCACTAGATGACACTGCAATGCATTATTATTTTAACTCACCACTAGATGACGCTGCAGCAGGCCAAATTCTTGACCATTTAAACGGTCGCTATGAAAATCAGTATACATAGCTATTTGAACAATGAGAATATTTTGGCGTTATCCATTTTGCTATAACTCGCCACTTGACGGCGCTGTAGCAAATCGTTACTTTAATTAACTACTAGATGGCCCTGCAGTGTATCACTTCTTGACTGTGCAAATGATCGTTATGAAAATTGGCATACATAGATAGTTGAACACGGTCGCTATGAAAATCAGTATACATAGCTATTTGAACAATGAGAATATTTTGGCGTTATCCATTTTGCTATAACTCGCCACTTGACGGCGCTGTAGCAAATCATTACTTTATTGAACCACTGGATGGCCCTGCAGTGTATCACTTCTTGACTGTGCAAATGATCGCTATGAAAATAGGTATACATAGATATTTGAACACGGGGAAGAGTTTGGCGCTATCCATTTTCCTATAACTTGCCACTAGATGTCGCGTCAACACATGAACTTCAGGACTGTCCAGCCGATAGTCATGAAAATTCGTATACATCGATATCTGAATGCTAAAAATATTTTCACCGTATCCGTTTTGCTAAAACTCGCCACTAGATTGCGCTACGCCGCATGGCCTTCTGCACCGTACAAACGATTGCCTTGCAATTCGGTATGCATGATTATTGGACACAATATAACGCGATATCCACTTTGCTATATCTGTTTATTACAATGAATAGTAATCACCACAAATCGTAATATCAAAAAGTCCATTCATTCCCGTGCGAAGAACGGGTACTTCAGCTAGTTTTATTTATATAGATATTCCGTCTGCTTTGCATTCTCATTCCTTTTTGCTCCTGGATTCTTTCAGTAAGTGTGTGCTTGCGTTCGTGGACACGCTAAAGCCAGGTAAAAGTAGTACTAAGATTTCCAATTTAGATTTTTAAGATTTCAGTGCCTTCAGTTTCATTTAAGAAATTGCTTTTTGTCGTTCTTTTAAAAAAAATCTTGTGTCCGTGGATTAATACTCAAAGATAGGAATCTCCACAGTAGAAAAACGGCCTCGAGAATCTGACACGAAAGGATTCTGATAAACTCAGAGGACTACCGCAAGTGCGCATGTGCGGCAGTATTTTACGAAATGCGGAAATTACATTGACACAAATAACACTTTCTGGCAGCAAAATAATTCCTATTTGTTTGTATGAAAGCTACACTTAGTACACTTAATTTTTGCCCACTTAAACAATGAATATCTTACTCTACTTTGCTGCAATCCCCCTAGTAAATACTCAAAGACAGGAATCTCCACAGTAGAAAAATGGCCTCCAGAATCTGACACGAAAGGATTCTGATAAACTCAGAGGACTACCGCAAGTGCGCATGTGCGGCAGTATTTTACGAAATGCGGAAATTACATTGACACAAATGATGTTTTATATTGTTAAACTGTAAAAGAATTTTTATATTGTTTATATGCCTCTTAGTATGTCACTATGCTCTTTCTATCGGTTTTGGAAGTTGTATATGCCACCGGTGAGCTTTGAAATACGGTACAGCGCCATCTATCGGGTGAAAATGACTTTTTTTCCCATATTTGACTTGCGCATGTTCTGAAACGTGTAGATACCAAATTTCACTGGAATATTCTCGGTAGTTTTATCTCCAGCACCCCTTGAACACTTGCAGTTTAATGATGGCCGCCCTGTACATAAATATAAAACAAATAGAACAATAACTCACTGGCGCTTTAAAAACGCTTGGAATTTTTACGCATTTCTTGTTATTTTTCATTTTATTTCCTTCACGTGTGTAACGTCATTTCCATGTAGCCCATTACTTGCTACAGTCAGCTTTCGTGAGTCCTTTTGTGTTGAATTTTTTGAGGCCCTTTTTAAGAGCATTAATCCCGCAGATGATTGCTATCCACAAGAATTCATCCATGCTTATGCTTTTGCTTTCGATTAATAGAAATCTACACCAGACATTCTTATAAAAATTCGAATATTCTCCGTTAAACTAACTACAATATTTTATAAAAAAAATCTAAAAACAATTATTCAAACATTAAATATTTCTATGGAAATTTTAGTGTTTGTATTTTTCGAAATTTTTAACGAAGCCATTTTTTTTTTCTTTTTTGGAAAATCCACTAACAGATAAATTTTTCTAACAACATAAGTTTCGAGACATGTGTTTCCGAAACATAAAGCGGAACTCTCCGTTTTAAACCTTCAATAGCTTTTATAAAAATATAATGTTTGAGCAAATAATGTTATCAGAGTAGAGACAGCAAAGCTCTGGCTTGCTTTTTTTTTTTTTTTTTTTTTTTTTTTTGTCTCTCTTCAACCAACGTTTGTTTGACGATATTAAATTTGTGTTTCTTCTCTTGACAGTTTAAAATGTGCTTTTCTGAAGCTTTTTCTCTTTGCTCGTGAAAAGGAATTCTTTTTTTTTTTTTTTTTCTCGAAGTAAAATTTAAAAGAGGGAATATTTTTATTTTCTCTTGTTTTTCCATTTTGTAATTGATTCAAGTACGTTTCAAGGTAACTTTATAATTTTTTTTTTTTTTTTTGCACTGTCACTACATGGCGTCTCGAAACTATTGACCTTAACCCTTTGAGGCGCAACCCTTTCCCAATGCTGAAAAAAGGGCAGCCGTTGCCATCGCTCGACTTAACTACCAGCAGCCAGCTGCGTCAAAAAAGGGTCTCTAGATCTGTGTCACGCGATGAACGTTTCGATCGTCCGCCATCTTTCTGGTAGTTAAGTCGAGCGATGGTAACGGCTGCTCTTTTTTCAGCATTGGGCAATCAATCTATCCAGCTGTTCTCGCATTCTTCCATTTTTCAGCAGATGTCAGTGCTGTTAAAAATAATCGTGACATTTATTTTACGGGAAATGGCGTGCTAAAAAGTAAAGGATTCTCGTGGAGCTATGTCATCCGCAACTATTTTTATAGAAATCAAATCTATTCTTCGTGACTGGCAACAGTCAAAACGTCAGAGTTTGGTGTTCCCAGAGCGGGAACACTGCGCGTTAAAGGGTTAAGCTTTTGTTTCTCACGAATTGATTAAAGACATATACTGTAAAACAGCTTAGATGTATGAAAATATATACAAGCTTACTTAAACCACTTTTCAATGGCTCTCGAAGATCCAAAAATAACTTCGGAAAATAGCGTTTCAGGTGATGCATACAAATTACGAAAGAAAACAATGATTGCATACCAACTTTGTTCGAACATATCTCTCAGTCGTCTTTTTGATGAAAAGACTAAAATTTTGTACGTAACCTAATTAATGTATGTGGCACATTTTATTATGTGGGGGATTTTCGTTTTTTGGCACTAGGGTGCTATTTCGCTCAATCCCAGAATTTTGTCTACGCATTTTTGTCTACGCGATCTTGTAGACAGGTTTTGTAGGTATGAACTGTCACGGTGAAGATCTTTTAAAATTTTTTTGCCTGATAACGTGGAGGGGGAGGGACGTTAATAATGTGTTGAAAGTCGCAAAGGGTTCTCAATTTTGATAATGGATCGCTAAATTTGGTGCCAAAACGTGACAATTTATTATGAATGTTTTACGAGTATAGTTAGAAAACGCCTGGCGAATCTTGTAAAATAGTTTTAATAGGCGATTTTTATATAGATTTCAATTCCAAAGAATTGTTTTATGGAACAGAGAAGACAAATACGGAACACTCATAGATTATGATACACTTTCCAAATGGTATTTATAAAAGTGAAGTATAGTTTGAATCTGCCTTGCGAAAATTGTTAAACAGTTTTGGTAGGCGATTTTAATATAGATTTCTCTTCCGAAGAGGTGTTTTATGGAACAAGGAAGGAAAGCACGCCACACTCATAAATTATGATGCCCATTCCAAACAGTATTTAAAATGGTAGGTAGAGGATAGTTGGAATATGCTTGGCGAAGGTTGTAAAACACTGTTATTAGGGGATTTTAAGATAGATTTCGATTCTAATGATGTATTTAATGGTACAAGAAGAATTGATTCCTATTTTACCACCCCCACTCTCGCCAACCTAAAAAATCGCCACACTTTGCCGAGCTATGCAGTCATGGGTCTGTAGGAGTTATGCACAAGTCTCAATGCTCCCAAAAGAACTAGATAAAAACTAAAGTGAACAAATTAGCGATAAACGCACCAGTTAAGGAATCTGAAGCTATACTTAAAAGTTCTTCCAAATCGCCATTTTAATTCTAAATTACGGCTGCCACATAAATACAAAAAAATCGTCATGGTAACTGCATGTGTTTAATTATTGCCACCTTGGTGAGAGTCGGGTGAAGGAATCAACCCAAGAAAGGCAAACACGGCACACGCATGGATTATGATGCACATTCGAAACAATATTTTAAACGTCGAAGTATAGTTGGAATATACTTGGCGAAGATTGTAAGCAATTTTAAGATAGATTTCGATTCCAAAGAAGGGTTTTATGGAACAAGGAAGGAAAATACGGCACACTCATGAATAATGATGCACTTTACAACTTAATGGAATAAGGAAGACAATAGGGACGACGCATAAATTATGATGCACTTTTATTATATAGCACTTTAGTGCGTATTTAAAATCTGAAAGTGTTTCAGATTTTCTTACTTTTTTTTATGAGGACCGTATAAAAATTCAGACTTTTATATATGTGTAGATTTCATCTTCTGAAAACTTGAATCGCATTAAGACCATAAAATTCTATACATTGTTTTACTTAATTTTATGACTTGTTGTATAGGTTTTTAATGAATATTTAAGGTATAAAAGCCTACTTTAGTGTTTTTGGGACACCCCGTAATAGTGGTCCGTTTTAGTTCATAATTTTTCCGCATGGTTTTAAATATTGTAATTGAAACGATTTCTAAATAGTGTTTACTTCCGTAGTAGCAAACCAATATCTGTTAAATATTGTGCCAGTTAATTGGTCAATCGTCAATTCAGTGACAATGTTTTCAATAGAATAGCAATTTTTATCCGATATCATGGATAAAATGAAAACATTTAAAAAAATAATAATAATAACAGGAAAATTGTACAACATTCGATACTCTCTATCGTGATAGTTAGATCGGGGTACTTTATCCAAAATATCTTTCAGTATTCGCTACGAATATTCCAATACTTTGCCAAAATACAATCATTTTGGGATCAGTGACGCAAACATTACCATTATATTGTGCCGATGTTATCACAATGAGTGCAGTCAATATCGATCCTGTATTTTACAATTTTTAAGATATCAGTATTTTCGCAGTACAGGTTTCCAATAAAAAACAAATGCTTTGCAGATCTTCGACAAAATATTATTTCAAGCTTTCTGTTAGCTTGGCCTGTATATGTCGTTGCAATTCAAAGTTTGTGTACGAATTTTAATGAACTTTCTATCGTCCGATTGAACTGAAACTTACATACTAGTTTATTACCAATGGTACCGAGTACTGCGGTTTTTAAGTTTTCTGTATGTTAAGTTTCCTGTATTTATAAAAAATTATTGAATGTTTTGTTCTAAAACTCGCACATATCAGCTCGTATCCACCTATCCATTGTTCAAACATATTTTTTCTTAGATTATTCAAAAGTTTTTCTGTTTTGAAAAGATGGAATCGGTTTCTATTCTCTCATTTTTAAATTGTTAATTTATAGCGATTTTTCGAAAGAATGATAATTTTATACGATCATTGCCTTCAATTTCTTTACATCGTGACATACAAATATTTATGCATTCTCTCTGCTTCAAAATTTCACTGAATGCTGAGTGTCCCTTCCTAGATTGTACGAGAGATATTCGGAAACTAAGGTCCGTTTACTTATAAAACATAAAACATTACAGATTTTTTTCAAAACACTTTACATTTTAAATTCCTTACATGTGTCTCTATTTTTCTACATAGTTTCCATATTTGTTTAAATTGAAAAGTCATGATCAGTCATTGCATGAAAGAATGAGCAAGAAAGCATGAAAGCATGAAAGAATGATCAGTCGGCGGGCTGATCGATTGTTTAAAGCATTTTGAAGTAGCACTGTACTTAGCACACTGCAACAATACCAAAGCAAATGGCGTCGTTTGACGAGCAAGGTATGCCGGGAGTTGGTACGCATGCGCATTTCAATGTTTGCGCGACATTCGATTAGCTACGACGATTCGGACCTTAGTTTCCGAATATCCCTCGTATAAAGAAGAATGGCCGAAGAATATAAATTATTTAATTTTTCACAATTTTTTAAATCAAAACCGGTAAAAAGCAGCTTCTAGCAAAGTCATTTTTCCGCTAGAATGAAGCCATTCTTACTGTTAAGCGACGTCCTACAGCCGTCATTAAGAAAATCTCTTTCTCAGTAGAAAGGATGATTCCATTAAGTTCTGTGAGCAATATTTTTTTTTTTTTTTTAATCTGGGAGCATATCCTTTTGGTTTATTTTTTCTTCCTAGCATTTTAGGAAGATGTCTGCTGAAAAATGAAAGAAAAATTCAGAAATTGGTCCTAGTGGCTGATAGAAACAGCAACTGAAATCTAAATTCGATTGAATACATCCCAATACAGAATCCATCATTGTCCGCGCCTACCAAAGCCGTATCATCGCGGCCAGCGAACCCTAACGATCCACACGGCAACGGGCTCCAGTTTCCCAAAACTCACGAATTTGCCAATCGAATCAATCCCAATCAATCAACGAGTTTCCTCCTTTAGAACAGTTCCAGGCAAGCCCGGCTCTCGACCGAAAAATCTTCCAGCCTTACTGTATGTAATACTAGGAAGATGTCTGCTGAAAAATATAAAAAAAATTCAGAAATCGGTCCCAGTGGCTGATAGAACCAGACTGAAATCTAAATTCGATTCAATACATCGCATTCAAAAATATATCATTGACCGCTGCCTCCTAAAGTTATATAGCATTGCCAAATCCAACCAAACGCAGACCCCAAGTGAACTCGGCGGTCTTTCGCCGCGGTAAGCGAACTATAACGATCCTGACGGCAACGGGCTCCAGTTTCCTAAACTCACGAATTTGCCAATCGAATCAATCCCAATCAATCAACGAGTTTCCTCCTTTAGAACGGATCCAGGCAAGCCCGGCTCTCGACCGAAAAATCTTCCAGCCTTACTGTATGTAATACTAGGAAGATGTCTGCTGAAAAATATAAAAAAATTCAGAAATCGGTCCCAGTGGCTGATAGAACCAGACTGAAATCTAAATTCGATTAAATACATCGCAATCAAAAATATATCATTGACCGCTGCCTCCTAAAGTCATATAGCATTGCCAAATCAAACCAAACGCAGACCCCAAGTGAACTCGGCGGTCTTTCGCCGCGGTAAGAGAACTCTAACGATCCTGACGGCAAAGGGCTCCAGTTTCTTGACTCGCGAATTTTCCAATCGAATCCATCCCAAACAAGCAACGAGTTGCCTGCTTTAGAACGGATCAGGCAAGCGCAGCTGTCGACCGAAAAATCATCCAGCCTTACTGTATGTAATACTAGGAATATGTCTGCTGAAAAATAAAAGAAAAATTCAGAAATCGGTCTCAGCGGCTGATAGAAACAGCAACTGAAATCTAAATTCGATCGAATAAATCCCAATAAATAATCCATCATTGTCCGCGCCGACAAAAGCCGTATCATCGCGGCGAGCGAACCCTAACGATCCTGGGGGCATCGGGCTCCAGTTTAGTGACTCGCGAATTTTCCAATCGAATCCATCCCAATCAAGCAACGAGTTGCCTGCTTTAGAACGGATCCAGGCAAGCCCGGCTCTCGACCGAAAAATCTTCCAGCCTTACTGTATGTAATACTAAGAAGATGTCTGCTGAAAAATATAAAAAAAATTCAGAAATCGGTCCCAGTTGCTGATAGAACCAGACTGAAATCTAAATTCGATTCAATACATCGCAATCAAAAACATATCATTGACCGCTGAATACTAAAGTCATATAGCATTGCCAAATCCAACCAAACGCAGACCCCATGTGAACTCGGCGGTCTTTCGCCGCGGTAAGCGAACTGTAACGATCCTGACGGCAACGGGCTCCAGTTTCCTGACTCGCGAATTTTCCATTCGAATCAATATCAATCAAGCAACGAGTTGCCTCCTTTAGAACGGATCCAGGCAAGTCCGGCTCTCGACCGAAAAATATTGCAGCCTTACTGTATGTAATACTAGGAAGATGTCTGCTGAAAAATAAAAAAAAAATTCAGAAATCGGTCCCAGTGTCTGATAGAAACAGCAACTGAAATCTAAATTCGAAATCTAAATCAACGCAATAAAGAATCCATCATTGTCCGCGCCTACCAAAGCCGCATCATCGCGGCAAGCGAACCCTAACGATCCTCACGGCAACGGGCTCCAGTTTCCTGTCTCGCGAATTTTCCAATCGAATTTATCCCAATCAAGAAACGAGTTGATTGTCTGAGAACATAACCAGACAAGACCGGCTCTTAATTGACAGCTGCCTTACCGTTCAGACCACTGGTGACCTAACCTAACAGTACATAGTTTGTTTATAAGGTTTCCTTTGTTGGAAAGTGCAACAATTTTTCTTCCATTTGACTGAATCCATTGTTGCAGGAGAAACTTACAGAATCCATCATTGCCGCTGCCTACAAAAGCCGTAGCATCCCTAAATCCAACCAAACCCAGGCCCCAAGTGAACTCGGTGGTCTTTCGCCGCGGCAAGCGAACCCTATCGTTCCTGACGGCATCGGGCTCCAGTTTAGTGACTGGCGAATTTTCCAATCGAATCCATCCCAATCAAGCAACGAGCTGCCTGCTTTAGAACGGATCCCGGAAAACACCGCTCTCGACCTAAAAGTCTAATAGCCTAACTGTATGTAATACTAGGTAGATGTCTGCTGAAAAATAAAAGAAAAAGTCATAAATCTGGTCCTAGTAGCTTATAGAAACTGCAACTGAAGTCTAAATTCGATCGAATACACCGCAATCAAGAATCCATCATCGTCCATGCCTACCAAAGTCGTAGCATCCCTAAATCCCAGCACACCCAGACCCCAAGCGAACTCTGCGTCTTTCGCCTCGACAAGCGAACGCTTACGATCCTGACGGCAACGCGCTCCAGTTTCCTCACTCGGGAATTTTCCATTCCAATCAATCCCAATCAAGCAACGAGTTGCCTCCTTTAGAACGGATCCAGGCAAGCCCGGCTCTCGACCGAAAAATCTTCATGCCTTACTGTATGTAATTCTAGGAAGATGTCCGTTGACGAATAGAAGAAAAATTCAGTAACCTGGTTCCAGTGGCTGATAGAATTAGACTGAAATATAAATTCGATTAAATACATCGCAATCAAAAATATATCTTTGACCGCTGCCTACTAAAGTTATACAGCATTGCCAAAACCAGACCCCAAGTGAACTCGGCGGTCTTTCGCCGCGGCAAGCGAACCCTATCGATCCTGACGGCATCGGGCTCCAGTTTAGTGACTCGGGAATTTTCTAATGGAATCCATCCCAATCAAGCAAAGAGTTCCCTGCTTTAGAACGGATCCCGGCAAACACCGCTCTCAACCTAAAAATCTACCAGCCTTACTGTATGTAATACTAGGAAGATGTCTGCTGAAAAATGAAAGAAAAATTCAGAAATTGGTCCTAGTTGCTGATAGAAACAGCAACTGAAATGTAAATTGGATTGAATACATCCCAATACAGAATCCATCATTGTCCGCGCCTACCAAAGCCGTATCCTCACGGCCAGCGAACCCTAACGATCCACACGGCAACAGGCTCCAGTTTCCTAAACTCACGAATTTGCCAATCGAATCAATCCCAATCAATCAACGAGTTTCCTCCTTTAGAACAGTTCCAGGCAAGCCCGGCTCTCGACCGAAAAATCTTCCAGCCTTACTGTATGTAATACTAGGAAGATGTCTGCTGAAAAATATAGAAAAAATTCAGAAATCGGTCCCAGTGGCTGATAGAACAAGACTGAAATCTAAATTCGATTCAATACATCGCAATCAAAAATATATCTTTGACCGCTGCCTACTAAAGTCATACAGCACGGCCAAATCCAACCAAATCCAGACCCCAAGTGAACTCGGCGGTCTTTCTCCGCGGCAAGCGAACTCTAACGATCCTGACGGCAACGGGCTCCAGTTTCTTGACTCGCGAATTTTCCAATCGAATCCATCCCAAACAAGCAACGAGTTGCCTGATTTAGAACGGATCAGGCAAGCGCAGCTGTCGACCGAAAAATCATCCAGCCTTACTGTATGTAATACTAGGAAGATGTCTGCTGAAAAATAAAAGAAAAATTCAGAAATCGGTCTCAGCGGCTGATAGAAACAGCAACTGAAATCTAAATTCGATCGAATAAATCCCAATAAAGAATCCATCATTGTCCGCGCCTACAAAAGCCATATCATCGCGGCGAGCGAACCCTAACGATCCTGACGGCATCGGGCTCCAGTTTAATGACTCGCGAATTTTCCAATCGAATCTATCCCAATCAATCAACGAAATTTCTCCTTTGGAACGGATCAAGGCATGCCCGGCTATCGACAAAAAATCTTCCAGCCTTACTGTATGTAATACTAGGAAGATGTCTGCTGAAAAATATAAAAAAAATTCAGAAATCGGTCCCAGTGGCTGATAGAACCAGACTGAAATCTAAATTCGATTCAATACATCGCAATCAAAAATATATCATTGCCGCTGCCTACAAAAGCCGTAGCATCCCTAAATCCAACCAAACCCAGGACCCAAGTGAACTCGGCGGTCTTTCGCCGCGGCAAGCGAACCCAAACGTTCCTGACGGCATCGGGCTCCAGTTTAGTGACTCGCGAATTTTCCAATCGAATCCATCCCAATCAAGCAACGAGCTGCCTGCTTTAGAACGGATCCCGGCAAACACCGCTCTCGACCTAAAAATCTAATAGCCTAACTGTATGTAATACTAGGTAGATGTCTGCTGAAAAATAAAAGAAAAAGTCATAAATCTGGTCCTAGTAGCTTATAGAAACTGCAACTGAAGTCTAAATTCGATCGAATACACCGCAATCAAGAATCCATCATCGTCCGCTGCCTACCAAAGTCGTAGCATCCCTAAATCCCAGCACACCCAGACCCCAAGCGAACTCTGCGTCTTTCTCCGCGGCAAGCGAACGCTTACGATCCTGACGGCAACGCGCTCCAGTTTCCTCACTCGGGAATTTTCCATTCCAATCAATCCCAATCAAGCAACGAGTTGCCTCCTTTAGAACGGATCCAGGCAAGCCCGGCTCTCGACCGAAAAATCTTCATGCCTTACTGTATGTAATTCTAGGAAGATGTCCGTTGACGAATAGAAGAAAAATTCAGTAACCTGGTCCCAGTGGCTGATAGAACCAGACTGAAATCTAAATTCGATTCAATACATCGCAATCAAAAATATATCTTTGACCGCTGCCTACTAAAGTCATACAGCATTGCCAAAACCAGGCCCCAAGTGAACTCGGCGGTCTTTCGCCGCGGCAAGCGAACCCTAACGATCCTGACGGCATCGGGCTCCAGTTTAGTGACTCGGGAATTTTCTAATGGAATCCATCCCAATCAAGCAAAGAGTTCCCTGCTTTAGAACGGATATCGGCAAACACCGCTCTGAACCTAAAAATCTACCAGCCTTACTGTATGTAATACTAGGAAGATGTCTGCTGAAAAATGAAACAAAAATTCAGAAATTGGTCCTAGTGGCTGATAGAAACAGCAACTGAAATCTAAATTCGATTGAATACATCCCAATACAGAATCCATCATTGTCCGCGCTTACCAAAGCCGTATCATCGCGGCCAGCGAACCCTAACGATCCACACGGCAACGGGCTCCAGTTTCCAAAACACACGAATTTGCCAATCGAATCAATCCCAATCAATCAACGAGTTTCCTCCTTTAGAACGGATCCAGGCAAGCCCGGCTCTCGACCGAAAAATCTTCCAGCCTTACTGTATGTAATACTAGAAAGATGTCTGCTGAAAAATATAAAAAATTTCAGAAATCGGTCCCAGAGGCTGATAGAAACAGCAACTGAAATCTAAATTCGATTGAATACATCCCAATACAGAATCCATCATTGTCCGCGCCTACCAAAGCCGTATCATCGCGGCCAGCCACCCCTAACGATCCACACGGCAACGGGCTCCAGTTTCCTAACTCACGTATTTGCCATTCGAATCAATCCCAATCAATCAACGAGTTTCCTCCTTTAGAACGGATCCAGGCAAGCCCGGCTCTCGACCGAAAAATCTTCCAGCCTTACTGTATGTAATACTAGGAAGATTTCTGCTGAAAAATATAAAAAAAAATTCAGAAATCGGTCCCAGTGGCTGATAGAACCAGACACAAATCTAAATTCGATTCAATACATCGCATTCAAAAATATATCATTGACCGCTGCCTACTAAAGTCATATAGCATTGCCAAATCCAACCTAACGCAGACCCCAAGTGAACTCGGCGGTCTTTCGCCGCGGTAAGCGAATTCTAACGATCCTGACGGCAACGGGCTCCAGTTTCCTCACTCGCGAATTTTCCATTCGAATCAATCCCAATCAAGCAACGAGTTGATTCCTTTAGAACGGATCCAGGCAAGCCCGGCTCTCGACCGAAAAATCTTCCAGCCTTACTGTATGTAATACTAGGAAGATGTCTGCTGAAAAATATAGAAAAAATTCAGAAATCGGTCCCAGTGGCTGATAGAACCAGACTGAAATCTAAATTCGATTCAATACATCGCAATCAAAAATATATCTTTGACCGCTGCCTACTAAAGTCATACAGCACGGCCAAATCCAACCAAATCCAGACCCCAAGTGAACTCGGCGGTCTTTCTCCGCGGCAAGCGAACTCTAACGATCCTGACGGCAACGGGCTCCAGTTTCTTGACTCGCGAATTTTCCAATCGAATCCATCCCAAACAAGCAACGAGTTGCCTGATTTAGAACGGATCAGGCAAGCGCAGCTGTCGACCGAAAAATCATCCAGCCTTACTGTATGTAATACTAGGAAGATGTCTGCTGAAAAATAAAAGAAAAATTCAGAAATCGGTCTCAGCGGCTGATAGAAACAGCAACTGAAATCTAAATTCGATCGAATAAATCCCAATAAAGAATCCATCATTGTCCGCGCCTTCAAAAGCCATATCATCGCGGCGAGCGAACCCTAACGATCCTGACGGCATCGGGCTCCAGTTTAGTGACTCGCGAATTTTCCAATCGAATCTATCCCAATCAATCAACGAAATTTCTCCTTTGGAACGGATCAAGGCAAGCCCGGCTATCGACAAAAAATCTTCCAGCCTTACTGTATGTAATACTAGGAAGATGTCTGCTGAAAAATATAAAAAAAATTCAGAAATCGGTCCCAGTGGCTGATAGAACCAGACTGAAATCTAAATTCGATTCAATACATCGCAATCAAAAATATATCATTGCCGCTGCCTACAAAAGCCGTAGCATCCCTAAATCCAACCAAACCCAGGACCCAAGTGAACTCGGCGGTCTTTCGCCGCGGCAAGCGAACCCAAACGTTCCTGACGGCATCGGGCTCCAGTTTAGTGACTCGCGAATTTTCCAATCGAATCCATCCCAATCAAGCAACGAGCTGCCTGCTTTAGAACGGATCCCGGCAAACACCGCTCTCGACCTAAAAATCTAATAGCCTAACTGTATGTAATACTAGGTAGATGTCTGCTGAAAAATAAAAGAAAAAGTCATAAATCTGGTCCTAGTAGCTTATAGAAACTGCAACTGAAGTCTAAATTCGATCGAATACACCGCAATCAAGAATCCATCATCGTCCGCTGCCTACCAAAGTCGTAGCATCCCTAAATCCCAGCACACCCAGACCCCAAGCGAACTCTGCGTCTTTCTCCGCGGCAAGCGAACGCTTACGATCCTGACGGCAACGCGCTCCAGTTTCCTCACTCGGGAATTTTCCATTCCAATCAATCCCAATCAAGCAACGAGTTGCCTCCTTTAGAACGGATCCAGGCAAGCCCGGCTCTCGACCGAAAAATCTTCATGCCTTACTGTATGTAATTCTAGGAAGATGTCCGTTGACGAATAGAAGAAAAATTCAGTAACCTGGTCCCAGTGGCTGATAGAACCAGACTGAAATCTAAATTCGATTCAATACATCGCAATCAAAAATATATCTTTGACCGCTGCCTACTAAAGTCATACAGCATTGCCAAAACCAGGCCCCAAGTGAACTCGGCGGTCTTTCGCCGCGGCAAGCGAACCCTAACGATCCTGACGGCATCGGGCTCCAGTTTAGTGACTCGGGAATTTTCTAATGGAATCCATCCCAATCAAGCAAAGAGTTCCCTGCTTTAGAACGGATATCGGCAAACACCGCTCTGAACCTAAAAATCTACCAGCCTTACTGTATGTAATACTAGGAAGATGTCTGCTGAAAAATGAAACAAAAATTCAGAAATTGGTCCTAGTGGCTGATAGAAACAGCAACTGAAATCTAAATTCGATTGAATACATCCCAATACAGAATCCATCATTGTCCGCGCTTACCAAAGCCGTATCATCGCGGCCAGCGAACCCTAACGATCCACACGGCAACGGGCTCCAGTTTCCAAAACTCACGAATTTGCCAATCGAATCAATCCCAATCAATCAACGAGTTTCCTCCTTTAGAACGGATCCAGGCAAGCCCGGCTCTCGACCGAAAAATCTTCCAGCCTTACTGTATGTAATACTAGAAAGATGTCTGCTGAAAAATATAAAAAATTTCAGAAATCGGTCCCAGAGGCTGATAGAAACAGCAACTGAAATCTAAATTCGATTGAATACATCCCAATACAGAATCCATCATTGTCCGCGCCTACCAAAGCCGTATCATCGCGGCCAGCCACCCCTAACGATCCACACGGCAACGGGCTCCAGTTTCCTAACTCACGTATTTGCCATTCGAATCAATCCCAATCAATCAACGAGTTTCCTCCTTTAGAACGGATCCAGGCAAGCCCGGCTCTCGACCGAAAAATCTTCCAGCCTTACTGTATGTAATACTAGGAAGATTTCTGCTGAAAAATATAAAAAAAAATTCAGAAATCGGTCCCAGTGGCTGATAGAACCAGACACAAATCTAAATTCGATTCAATACATCGCATTCAAAAATATATCATTGACCGCTGCCTACTAAAGTCATATAGCATTGCCAAATCCAACCAAACGCAGACCCCAAGTGAACTCGGCGGTCTTTCGCCGCGGTAAGCGAATTCTAACGATCCTGACGGCAACGGGCTCCAGTTTCCTCACTCGCGAATTTTCCATTCGAATCAATCCCAATCAAGCAACGAGTTGCCTCCTTTAGAACGGATCCAGGCAAGCCCGGCTCTCGACCGAAAAATCTTCCAGCCTTACTGTATGTAATACTAGGAAGATGTCTGCTGAAAAATATAGAAAAAATTCAGAAATCGGTCCCAGTGGCTGATAGAACCAGACTGAAATCTAAATTCGATTCAATACATCGCAATCAAAAATATATCTTTGACCGCTGCCTACTAAAGTCATACAGCATTGCCAAATCCAACCAAACCCAGACCCCAAGTGAACTCGGCGGTCTTTCGCCGCGGCAAGCGAACTCTAACGATCCTGACGGCAACGGGCTCCAGTTTCTTGACTCGCGAATTTTCCAATCGAATCCATCCCAATCAAGCAACGAGTTGCCTCCTTTAGAACGGATCAGGCAAGCACAGCTGTCGACCGAAAAATCATCCAGCCTTACTGTATGTAATACTAGGAAGATGTCTGCTGAAAAATAAAAGAAAAATTCAGAAATCGGTCCCAGTGTCTGATAGAAACAGCAACCGAAATCTAAATTCGAAATCTAAATCAACGCAATAAAGAATCCATCATTATCCGCGCCTACCAAATCCGCATCATCGCGGCAAGCGAACCCTAACGATCCTCACGGCAACGGGCTCCAGTTTTCTAACTCGCGAATTTGATAATCGGATCAATCCCAATCAATCAACGAGTTTTCTCCTTTAGAAAGGATCCAGGCAAGCCCGGCTATCGACAAAAAATCTTCCAGCCTTACTGTATGTAATACTAGGAAGATGTCTGCTGAAAAATATAAAAAAAATTCAGAAATCGGTCCCAGTGGCTGATAGAACCAGACTGAAATCTAAATTCGATTCAATACATCGCAATCAAAAATATATCATTGCCGCTGCCTACCAAAGCCGTAGCATCCTTAAATCCAACCAAACCCAGGCCCCAAGTCAACTCGGCGGTCTTTCGCCGCGGCAAGCGAACCCTAACGTTCCTGACGGAATCGGGCTCCAGTTTAGTGACTCGCGAATTTTCCAATCGAATCCATCCCAATCAAGTAACGAGCTGCCTGCTTTAGAACGGATCCCGGAAAACACCGCTCTCGACCTAAAAATCTAATAGCCTAACTGTATGTAATACTAGGTAGATGTCTTCTGAAAAATAAAAGAAAAATTCATAAATCTGGTCCTAGTAGCTTATAGAAACTGCAAAAGTCTAAATTCGATCGAATATACCGCAATCAAGAATCCATCATCGTCCGCTGCCTACCAAAGTCGTAGCATCCCTAAATCCCAGCACACCCAGACCCCAAGCGAACTCTGCGTCTTTCGCCTCGACAAGCGAACGCTTACTATCCTGACGGCAACGGTCTCCAGTTTCCTCACTCGGGAATTTTCCATTCCAATCAATCCCAATCAAGCAACGAGTTGCCTCCTTTAGAACGGATCCAGGCAAGCCCGGCTCTCGACCGAAAAATCTTCATGCCTTACTGTATGTAATTCTAGGAAGAAGTCCGTTGAAGAATAGAAGAAAAATTCAGGAACTTGGTCCCAGTGGCCGATAGAAACAGACTGAAATCTAAATTCGATTCAATACATCGCAATCAAAAATATATCTTTGACCGCTGCCTACTAAAGTCATACAGCATTGCCAAATCCAACAAAACCCAGACCCTAAGTGAACTCGGCGGTCTTTCTCCGCGGCAAGCGAACTCTAACGATCCTAACAGCAACGGGCTCCAGTTTCCTGACTCGCGAATTTTCCAATCGAATCCATCCCAATCAAGCGACGAGTTGCCTGCTTTAGAACGGATCAGGCAAGCGCAGCTGTCGACCGAAAAATCATCCAGCCTTACTGTATGTAATACTACGAAGATTGCTGAAAAATAAAAGAAAAATTCAGAAATCGGTTCCATCGGCTGATAGAAACAGCAACTGAAATCTAAATTCGATCGAATAAATCCCAATAAAGAATCCATCATTGTCCGCGCCTGCAAAAGCCGTATCCTCACGGCCAGCGAACCCTAACGATCCTCACGGCAACGGGCTCCAGTTTTCGAACTCGCAAATTTGATAATCCAATCAATCCCAATCAATCAACGAGTTTCCTCCTTTAGAACGGATCCAGGCAAGCCCGGCTCTCGAAAGAAAAATCTTCCAGCCTTTTTGTATGTAATACTAGGAAGATGTCTGCTGAAAAATATAAAAAAAATTCAGAAATCGGTCCCAGTGGCTGATAGAACCAGACTAAAATCTAAATTCGATTCAATACATCGCAATCAAAAATATATCATTGACCGCTGCCTACTAAAGTCATATAGCATTGCCAAATCCAACCAAACGCAGACCCCAAGTGAACTCGGTGGTCTTTCGCCGCGGTAAGCGAACTCTAACGATCCTGACGGCAACGGGCTCCAGTTTCCTGACTCGTGAATTTTCCATTCGAATCAATCCCAATCAAGCAACGAGTTGCCTCCTTTAGAACGGATCCAGGCAAGCCCGGCTCTCGACCGAAAAATCTTCCAGCCTTACTGTATGTAATACTAGGAAGATGTCTTCTGAAAAATATAAAAAAAATTCAGAAATCGGTCCCAGTGTCTGAGAGAAACAGCAACTGAAATCTAAATTCGAAATCTAAATCAACGCAATAAAGAATCCATCATTGTCCGCGCCTACCAAAGCCGCATCTTCGCGGCAAGCGAACTCTAACGATCCTAACGGCAACGGGCTCCAGTTTCCTGTCTCACGAATTTTCCAATCGAATTTATCCCAATCAAGAAACGAGTTGCTTGTCTGAGAACGGAACCAGACAAGACCGGCTCTTAATTGACAGCTGCCTTACCGTTCAAACCACTGGTGACCTAACCTAACAGTACATTGTTTGTTTATAAGGTTTCCTTTGTTGAAAAGTGCAACAATTTTTCTTCCGTTTGACTGAATCCATTGTTGCTTGAGAAACTTACAGAATCCATCATTGCCGCTGCCTACCAAAGCCGTAGCATCCCTAAATCCAACCAAACTCAGGTCCCAAGTGAACTCGGCGGTCTATCGCCGCGGCAAGCGAACCCTAACGATCCTGACGGGATCGGGCTCCAGTTTAGTGACACGCGAATTTTCCAATCGAATCCATCCCAATCAAGCAACGAGTTTTCTGCTTTAGAACGGATCCCGGCAAACACCGCTCTCGACCTAAAAATCTACCAGCCTAACTGTATGTAATACTAGGCAGATGTCTGCTGAAAAATAAAAGAAAAAGTCATAAATCTAGTCCCAGTAGCTTATAGAAACTGTAACCGAAGTCTAAATTCGATCGAATACACCGCAATCTAGAATCCATCATCGTCCGCTGCGTACCAAAGTCGTAGCATCCCTAAATACCACCAAACCCAGACCCCAAACGAACACTGCGTCTTTCGCCGCGGCAAGCGAACCCTTTTGATCCTGACGGCATCGCGCTCCAGCTTCCTCACTCGGGAATTTTCCATTCGAATCAATCCCAATCAAGCAACGAGTTGCCTCCTTTAGAACGGATCCAGGCAAGCCCGGCTCTCGACCGAAAAATCTTCCAGCCTTACTGTATGTAATTCTAGGAAGATGTCCGTTGAAGAATAGAAGAAAAATTCAGGAACCTGGTCCCAGTGGCTGATAGAACCCGACTGAAATCTAAATTCGATTCAATACATCGCAATCAAAAATATATCATTGACCGCTGCCTACTAAAGTCATACAGCATTGACCAAATCCACCCAAACCCAGACCCCAAGTGAACTCGGCGGTCTTTCTCCGCGGCAAGCGAACTCTAACGATCCTGACGGCAACGGGCTCCAGTTTCTTGACTCGCGAATTTTCCAATCGATTCCATCCCAATCAAGCAACGAGTTGCCTGCTTTAGAACGGATCAGGCAAGCGCAGGTGTGGACCGAAAATTCATCCAGAAGTACTGTATGTAATACTAGGAAGATGTCCGTTGAAAAATAAAATTCAGAAATCGGTCCCAGTGGCTGATAGAAACAGCAACTGAAATATAAATTCGATCGAATAAATCCCAATAAAGAATCCATCATTGTCCGCGCCTACAAAAGCCTTATCATCGCGGCGAGCGAACCCTAACGATCCTGACGGCATCGGGCTCCAGTTTAGTGACTCGCGAATTTTCCAATCGAATCCATCCCAATCAAGCAACGAGTTTTCTGCTTTAGAACGGATCCCGGCAAACACCGCTCTCGACCTAAAAATCTACCAGCCTAACTGTATGTAATACTAGGCAGATGTCTGCTGAAAAATAAAAGAAAAAGTCATAAATCTAGTCCCAGTAGCTTATAGAAACTGTAACCGAAGTCTAAATTCGATCGAGTAGCAAACGGTCATCGGTTCCTGAAATGCCGATGATCGGACAGGGAGGAAGCGCAGCGCGCGTCATGCAAAGTTCTTCATCGCATCGGGGGCTCTTATTTTGGATTTTGTTCGGGCATGTCCTCACCCGAATAGTAGGGTTGGATCATCGGCAAGGGGGGAAAATTGGGCGTAGAGCCGTTGTAAATCCGATGCGATTGGGGTTATATTCATCTGGGAAGAGCAAACACCATGCAACTTTGGATGTGAAGCCTATGTCCTTTGATAAAAGTTTTAAACTGAGCAATCGATAAAAATTGGGGTATATCCCATCTAGATAAAATTTTTCAAAAGTAAAAAAACAAATTCGAACTTCTTCCTCTTCTCTTTGAATTTTAATGCTGCCATCTGAACTTTATTTTTCAAGCTTCCGAGACTTGGTTTCAAACTGGAGGACTAACGCTTGGTATCCGGACATCCTAACCACTAGACGGGGGTCTGACTCGTTATTGGCGGGACTAAAATTTGAAGTGATTGTTGTTTCAAGTTCGGAATTGGAATATTTAAGTTTCTAATTAAATAAAACTAGACTTTTCCTGTACACTACTCAAAATTAAAAAGATTTTGCGATTTCTATTAGTTTTAAGCATTTGGGACCTGTGTACGGCCGTAAAAAAAAAAGTATGTCTGTCTGTCCTTCTGTCTTTTCTTATTCGCACATCACAAAACTGACTGAAATAAAATGAAATAAAATTTGTTGACATGATAGGTGGTCACTTAACTTAAAGTATAGGCTTCGAATTTTTAAAAATATTCATTATAATGAATATTTTAAAAATCTCTCTATAGATTTTGAGATTTTTCGAAGATTGTTTCAAACTGCGTCAATTTTTGTAAAACGTAAAAGTGACTATTCACGTAAAAGTGACTAAATCGAAGGAATGAAATTTACTGACATGATAGGCAATCACTCACCTTAAGCTATAATCGTCGCCGTCGGATTAAAAAAAAAATAGATTTTGAGATTTTTTCTGAAAATCGTTTCAAACTGCGTAAATTTTTGTCGGCGCATGACATACGACTTAAGTGAATAAAGAAAAATTTAGTGACACGATAGGTGGTCGTACAATTTAAACTATGCCCCTAAAGTTTCTTAAAATTTGGATTAGATTTTGAGATTTTGCGAAAACTGTTCAAATCCCTGCTTAAATCCCAGCTAAAAAATGTTTGCACTTCTTGAGCAAAAAATTTGCATATAAAGTGAATATTTTGAATACTTTGAAAAGTATGCAAAGCGCGTGCATTTTTGTGCACAATTTTTGACAATATAGAATATTCAGTTTTTGGTATGCATAAAAACTGTATATAATTTCCACAAAAAGTGTATGCTTTCAAAATATTAAAAAATATCCACTTTTTATGCACAAATTGTACACAATCTATACTTTTTTTGCAAAAAAAGTGAAGACATTTCTAGCTGGGTATATTTATCTCGGAAGAGCAAACGCCTTGCAACTTAGGATGTGAAGCCTATGACCTTTGGTGAAACTTTTAAACTGAGCAATCGATAAAAATTGGCACATATATCGTTTATTTGCATATTAGCTTGTTTATTTCTTTTATTGTATCAATTAATTCATGTACTTTCATATATATATATATATAATTTTATAACTAAATATCCTTTTCTTCAAGGCTGTTCTAAGGAAGAATGCAAGTTTTTGAATGAAATGTCATTAAAAATTTACACAAAGGAAAATTTCTTATATATATATATTAATTTCGCATTATTTCAGGAAACTTCCAGAATTTTTAGTCGCTCACAAATTTTGTTTTAAAAATAATCCTTGTCTCCCCTCTTTGACAGAAATTCACTAAGGCAAGGTGCACTTTTAGCTAGCACAAGGTAGATACATACAGGAGAACACGACAAAGCTAAGAGCAGGAAGAGGACAACATGATTCAGCATTTTGTCGCCTGTCTTGTCTTCCCGCGTAAAGCTTAGCCAATCAGCAAACTTAAAACAAACATATGGTGTGCATATGATGCTCTTTGCACATTAATGAAGGGCCGGAGATATCGAGCCGTTCAGCTACTTGGTAGAAAGACCGATATAAACCTGTTTGCTCGCTTTACCCTTCGCAATCTTGAAAGCGCCTATCAGATCTCAGTGTAAAGATTCGATCATCGGGAAAAGATGAACATACGAAAAATTAAGGATGATCAGTAATGATCAGGCGATGAATAGCCGATGCACCGATCATAGGAATGGTAAAGCCCGAGCAAAGATTGCTGCTAGGGCTAACCTGACAGTACCTAGTTTGTTTATAAGGTTTCCATCGTTGGAAAGTGCAACAATTGTTTTGTTCATTTTGACTGAATTCATTCTTGCCGGAGAAACTTACAGAAAACCAGTTTACAGTTATTTCAAATTTATTAAAATAAGATTAATAACTAATATAAAAAGAGATAAATTTCAAACAAATATTTTTATTTTTAATTTATAAAGTAACCTTTTGAAATATCTTTCCCTAATTTTACTTTATGAAATTAATATTGTTGCAGAACTACTCTGCTTGTTTCCGGGGTTCGTCGTTCTAAAGTCCAGATGGTGTGAAAGTTCCAGTAAAAAGTCCACTGATCAGGAAGGAACACAACTTTATTGCTTCTAGAACTTCGTAGAGTAATCAGCTGTACAAAATCAACAAGCACAATCAAGCAGTAATGAGCTTTTAACAGTCCGCTTAGGTCAGAAGCTTTCAAAAATGCTGTATTTCTCACAGAAAATTGAAAACTTTCACTGTCAAAAATTCAGTGAAAATATACGAGAAATAACACGAACAGTCTCTCAAGACTCAGCGATGAAAAATGTACACACAGCACATAAATTCAAAGCATCATAAACAGCGCGAATCACAGCTTCTATCACAAAGCAAGCGTACTCACTCTCTCAAAGCTTGATCAACACTGAACTCTCGGAGCAGCGCGCTGGTGGAATTTATAGAATAGGCAGAAGCTGCGAGCTACTTCCAGAAAAGTCTATTTCTCGAAGATTCTACAAAAAGCGAGAATTTTGATTACGTCATAGAAGAGAAATGTTAGGTTATTATGCATTTTAATACAGCAAAATCAGCTTTACAGGCCAGATAGGGAAAATCGCGCCAAATGACCAAAATGTCGCCAAGATTGACGACTTTTGGCGAAATATCGTCAAATTTGGCGCAAAAAATAAGTCCCCAAAAGTGGAGAGATCTAAGCCCTATGACCAATATTTCCTGAGATTTCTAGAAACCCATTGAAAAAATATAAGGAAACTGAAACCTTCGTATCTCCGGTTCTAGTTGGCCAATTTTGATGCAACAAAAACCAAACTTTATCTATTTGAAGCGTAGAATACGAATTTTGAACTATTTTAAGCTCCAGAGCAGCGGGTTGCCCCGAAAATTCGTAACATTTCCCGCTTCCCAAAGATTGCATGTCCCGGGCAGTACAATGCCCAGTTAGGAGGTCACACAAATATATACAGTGTCTAACCTTTAACAAAATCATAACAACATAATTTAGCAAATAATCAATAACTACAGTAATCAAATGCACACTAATAAATAAATAATAGACATAATAAACAATCGCACTAATAAGTCATAAATGTAATACACAAATACACATTAATAAAAACCAATATATTTTAAATATGTACATTAAACATGGCGTATGTAGTGAGTGAAAGAGTGTAAGAAAGAGGAAGAGAATAGAAAGACAGGAAAGAAATGGGAGCTGAAAGAGAGGAGGAATTACGCCATAGTGACCATGGTCTAATAATCAAGTAGCTAATTACCACCTCGGTAAACGGCTAGCCGATCGTAATGCCCAACTCTTGGCTTCGAGTTAGGTCACTTACGAATCCGTACGATGACGTCATTCAGCCGGTTTAGGACTGTGTAAGGTCCGTCCCACGGCGATTGCAGCTTGGGAGACAGGCCTTCCCGTCGAGTAGGATTCCATAGCCAAACTTTGTCACCTACGTTGAAGTCATGTCCCGTAGCCTTCGTGTGGTAGCGAGTCTTCATCCTCTCCGTGTTCAGGTTGATCCGCTCCCGAGTAAAATGATGCACGTCTTCAAACCGTGCCTGAAGATTTTCCATGTATTCTTCTGGCGATGAAGGCGCATTTGGAAGCTGGCCGAACATTAGATCGGCGGGAAGACGAAGATTTCTGACAGTACCTCCTATAGGCCAGTAGGAAGAGAGGGAGTTTCTTGTCCCAGTCCTCTTGATTCCTAGATACCAGAAGCGAGAGGTTGTTCAAAATTGTACGATTGAACCTCTCCACCATGCCGTCGGATTGTGGGTGCAGAGGCGTAGTCTGGGTTTTGTCGATCCCGAGAAGTTGACATAGTCCTTTAAAAACTGCAGAGGTAAAGTTCGTTCCTCTGTCGGAATGAAGTTGCAGAGGGGATCCATATCTGGAAATCCATTCTTGCACCAGTACCTCTGATACGGTCGTAGCTTCTTGATCGGGAATAGGAAACGCTTCGGGCCATTTAGAGAAATAATCAATGACAACTAGGATGTATTTGTTGCCATCCGAAGTTCGCGGAAGAGGTCCCAAGATGTCGAGGGCAATTCTCTCGAAAGGCGCTCCTACATTGCAACGATGTAGTTTTCCACGGCTTCGTTTCTTCGGGTCTTTACGGGCGGCACAGGCGTCACAAGCTTGACACCACTTTTCTACATCGCCTCGAGCCCTAGCCCAGTGGAAGCGCTCGCGAACCTTTTGCAGGATCTTCATTATGCCAAAATGGCCCCCAGTTAAGCCATTATGCAGCTCTTCTAGAACATTCGGAATCCTCGAACGAGGGAGTACTAACTGCCATAGGAGCATCTTGCCGTCGTCCAATTCCCATTTACGATACAGGACTCCATTCCTCAGACGAAGCGATTCCCATAAAGCGCAGTACTGCTTTGTTGCCGGACTGCAAGATGATATTTCTTACCAGCTGGGCTTAGTGCTTGATTTCTCCAGTAACTCCACAATAGGTTTGATGTCGCTATCAGCTAACTGGTCCGCCCGAACATTTTCGTCACTCCAGGGATCTTGAGATGGTGCCGATGATGTAACTTGGCGGACAACGGGATGTTTCAGATGGTATTTTTTCTCCGCCCTGGAGCAATAACGAAAACTGTTTATGAAGGGCCTTCTCGACAAAGCATCTGCATTTCCATGAGATGCCCCTTTCCGATGATGTATCTCGATGTCATATTCTTGTAATCGCTGTATCCACCTGGCTATTTGGCCCTCTGGATTCTTGAAATTTAGAAGCCAGGTTAAAGAGGCATGGTCCGTTCGGAGCAGGCACTTTCGGCCGTACAGGTAATGATGGAAGTGCTCCATGGCCTTAATGATAGCAAGAAGTTCCTTTCTCGTAACACAATAGTTACGTTCTGCCTTTGAAAGGCATTTGCTCCAGTAAGCGATGACATGTTCTTGGCCATCTATCTCCTGGGACAAAACTGCTCCAACACTCTCCTTACTTGTGTCTGTGTCCAGGATAAATGGCTTGTCAGGGTGAGGATACGACAGGATCGGCGAAGATGTTAAGGCCGTCTTGAGTTCGTTGAACGCATCCTCACATTCTGCAGTCCATAGGAATTTTTGTCTAGTCTCGGTCAATTTGTGAAGAGGTCTTGCAATTTGAGAAAAACCCTTCACGAATTTTCGATAGTAAGTACACAGACCGAGAAAACTTCGTAAGTCATGGATATTCTCCGGACGACCCAGTTCTTGACTGCGGACGTCTTTTCGGGATCGGTTCGGACTCCGTGGGCGGATATTATGTGCCCGAGGTAACGTACTTCCCGACGAAACAAGGTGCACTTCGACGGACTTAGTTTCAAGTTTGCCTCTTAATTTCTGCAGTACCTTTCGAATGTTCTCGAGATGCTCTTCGAAAGTCCTTCCGACGATGATGATATCGTCCAAATAGACGAGACATGCTTCGAAGGAAAGTCCTCTCAACACTGTTCCATTAGACGCTCGAATGTAGCCGGTGCGTTGCAGAGTCCAAAAGGCATAACTTTGAACTGCCACAATCCTTGTCCCGTGGTAAACGCAGTCTTTTCACGGTCGTCGGGATGAATTTCTACTTGCCAGTATCCACTCTTGAGATCCAGAGAACCATTCATTTCCCGATAAAGTGTCCAATGTGTCGTCTATCCTGGGAAGAGGGTAGCTGTCTTTCTTGGTAATGTCATTCAGACGTCTGTAGTCAACGCAGAACCGGGTGGAACCATCTTTCTTTCGGACCAAAACAATCGGCAAGGCCCACGGACTGGTCGATGGCTCGATGACGTCATCACGCTGCATCTCCTCTAAAAGTCTGTTCACCTCTTCTTGCTTAGCAAACGGCAGCCGCCTAGGATGATGCTTGATGGGAGAATGGCTGCTTGTGTCTATTCTATGCTGCGTTAACTTCGTACGGCCAAAGTCACCGGAAGTACGAGAGAAGAGGTCTTCAAATTCAGCTATTACTTTCTCCGCAGCGCTTCTCTGTTCTGCCGTAACTCCACGTCTTGTAATAATTCCTTCGTCAGGCACTCGGAAGATTTAGCTGTCGTTTGGCTGATTTTCTTATTAATGCAGGTAACAGGAGTACATGTCGCCAACACTTCATTATCACCTTCGACTTGTCCGTCACATTTGCTACTCTAACTGGAATTTCTGTTCTCTACAAGTCCACAAGTGTTGCTCCCACAAGTACTCCTCTGACGGAATCACTATTTTTTGGGTGTTCGATTAATCCTATCCGGAACTTATTGCTTTCTATAACTGTTCCAGAAATTATAGAATCAGTTCTTGGAGGAAGAGTGGGCTATTATTTGCTGAATAGGTAAAACTGCTTCATTTTTAATGTCGAACGCAGCTATTTCTTCTGAGTCTGAACGAAGCTCATTATTCTTAAAGTCCAAGTTAAATTTGTGTGATTTTAAAAAGTCCAGTCCGAGAATAAAAGAGTCCGTAATATTGGCGACATATACCACATGGTCATATCTGGCATTTCCAAATGTGATTTCCACTCTTCTTTTCCGCCCACTTCGATCTTGTCACCTGTCACGGTCTGGAGGGTCAGCGAGGGCGGAGTCCAGATAGTCTTCAAAAATATTTTCTTAGCCAGATCAGTTCTTATGATGGTTATATTAGCTCCAGTATCAATCACCATGTGGCATGGAGAACCATTTATGTAACCGAGTACGAAGAGTCCATTACTGCCGCCATTCACTGAGGAAATTTGCAAGACTTTCAAACGAGGCTTTTGAATATCCCTCAGCCTCTGTTCCTAAAAGTCGACTCTTTTCCGTCTTCCTTCATGGGCTTCTCTGGTGCATTGATAACTGCGATCTTTAAGACGAGAGTTCTTTTGGGCGTCACAGTATTTTCGTAAATTCCCCTCGCTGTTGTACCTCCAACATTTCACTTTTCTTGGCTCTGACTGTTCTTGTCGTTCCACCAGAATTTCCAGGCTCTTTAATTTATTCACTAATTTCTCCATTTCTCAATCCGTAGGCTCCCGGAACGACACAGCTCTAACATTATGCCACTCTTTTCTTACGGCCAGCTGAGCTGCTTCCAACTTCATGGCGAATAAGAGGGCGGACCTGAGATCTTTATTATCCGCCAAGATCAATGCTTTCTGAATTTCAGAATCCAAGAGGTCTTCAATAAAATGTTGCACTGCAACTTCTTCTCGAACATTATCAGGATAACTGCCATAGGCTAGATGACACAGCCTATCTATGTCCGAAGCGAGCTCTTGAAGGGTCTCGCCAGATCTCTGCATCCTTGACTTAAGTTGTATTCTGCTATATTCTTTCTGGCACTTCTCTCCGAATTTCATCTCCAAGGCACATGCGAGGGCGTCAAAATCTCCTATCTTCGTCGCTCCGATAATTTGTAGTACGTTAATTGCGTCTCCGCTGAGAGAGGCGGCCAGTTGGTTCGCTTTCTCGGAGTCATCCCAGCCATTCGCTTTGGCGACAATTAAAAATTGGGTCTTGTAAGCTTCCCAGGGAGTCTTTCCGTCATAAGGCGTTAGTTTCACTACTTGGCGGCGTGACGACAACCTGATGTTTTCTGGTACCTTTCCCACCTTTATCAAACTGTCCAGTTTTTCTTCTAACTTGTTCTCGATCGTTTTCTCGTATTTCGCTTGACTTTCTTCCAAGAGCGACATTCTCTTATCCATATTTCCTTGATTTGTCTGTATTTTCTCCTCCAGTCCGGATTTTAACTCTGCATGTGCGGTTCTTAATTCTTCCAATCCAGTTTTCATCTCGTCTTGAACGGCTTTTATCTCTTCCAATCCGGTTTCTATTTTCTTCTCTAAATCCGCTTGTCCGGATTCAATTTTTTTCTCTAAATCGGCTTGTCCGGTTTTCATCTCTCCTAATCCGGTTTTCACCTCATCGTGTACAGCTTTCATTTAGTCTTGTCCGGCTTCAATTTTCTTCTATAAATCAGCTTGTCCGGCTTTCATCTCCTTCATTATATCACTTTTAATCTCTTCTATCAGTTTTTTAAGGTCTTCCATTTTTCTTGTCCACACCATGCACTGAAGAATTTAAGCCTTTCTTTAGAATCCCGATTCTGACACCAAATGTTGTAGAACTTCTCTGCTTGTTTCCGGGGTTCGTCGTTCTAAAGTCCAGATGGTGTGAACGTTCCAGTAAAAAGTCCACTGGTCAGGAAGGAACACAACTTTATTGCTTCTAGAACTTCGTAGAGTAATCAACTGTACAAAATCAACAAGCACAATTAAGCAGTAATGTGCTTTTAACAATCCGCTTAGGTCAGAAGCTTTCACAAATGCTGTATTTCTCACACAAAATAGAACACTTTCACTGGCAAAAATTCAGTGAAAATATACGAGAAATAACACTAACAGTCTCTCAAGACTCAGCGATAAAAATGTACACACAGCACTAAAATTCAAAGCATCATAAACAGCTCGAAACACAGCTTCTATCGCAAAGCAAGCGTACTCACTCTCTCAAAGCTTGATCAACACTGAACCCTCGGAGCAGCGCGCTGGTGGAATTTATAGAGGAGACAGAAGCTGCGAGCAGCTTCCAAAAAAGTCTATTTCTCGAAGATTCTACATAAAGCGAGAACTTTTATTACGTCATAGTACTACTACGAACGCGTACTACTAACGCACGCATGCGCACAGCATGAACCTAACGATTGCGACACACAGCGCCATCTTACAGGAGATTTCGTTTCGCTCTGTTAGAATACGTCGATGATCGTCCTATATCAAAATCTGTGCTCTTTTCGGAACACATTCCATACTCTGCAGCACCATAAATAACCCTTATTGGCTATTCAGGAACCAAATTATTTTTTTTCACACTTACTTTCCATGTTATCATTCGTCTCCAAACCAAATTTGCAGCCAAGATCGAGTTACAAGTACTTCTGACTTGTGTCTGTTTAGAAAAAAATCACCCAGTAAATCAGCGCTAACACGTTGTCAAAATATATTAAATTTTTACGTATCTTTCGAGCCATCCTGTATTGCATTTTTAAAAAATAAAATAAAATAAAATAAAATCACAAGATATAATAGACAGAAAATTAAAGAAAAGATTACTTGCTCAAGGACACACACTTTTCGGAAACGTCTGAAAAAAAAATTTTTTTCATCATTTCGTCATTTTCTGGGCAACATTCCTTCAGTAAATAATTTATCAAATAAACAACGAAGTTTTTAAGACTCATTCTTTTTTCTTTCTGGTTTGCTTCCTAGTATCAAATTATATTTGTTCAGTTAAAGTTTAAAACGTTCTTTCGTCGTGTTATTTCTACAAGAACTACGTTTTGTTATTTCTACAAGAAATTTTATTTATTTATTTGGAGGAAAAGATTGATATGTAAATTGTAACTTTCTTATATAGACCAAAATAACTATAACATTTATTACCTAAATAAATTTATCTCTTATATCTAGTAAGTAAATACAAATAATTGGGGTGTTGAAAGTTGGAGTGTTAAAAAAAAATATCTCAATTCATAAACATATCTCTTCTATTTGAAGAGACGTGTCTATTCATAAACATGTCTCTGCTATTCTTCTATAAAGATATAATATCAATCTTCGATAAAATTTTTCTTCTTACGGTTTATGTGATCATCTACATATTAAACGAGGGCTCGTATAATACGAGTAATGTCCCAAAGACGCCTAATCGATAAGATTCGCTTCCATAAGAACACGTAAAGTGAAGCATCACCGACTTGGTCAGTGAATTGGTGGGTGAAAACCTCTCTCGGCTGGACTGCTGTGAAACCGTGTATGCTAATGGGAGCTGGTGTACGTAAAATCTGTTCGTGGTTCCAATGTCCTCCATTTTTAAACAATATCTCTGTGTCCGGAAGCAGAAATGCTTAAAACTGTGACATACGTCGCAGAACAGTCACAGTCTTTGCAGAACATTTCATCTTTTAAAAGAAAAAATAAATAAAAACGCTCGATAAGTTCTGCAGATCAATTAAAGCCAAGTGCCCTTTATGCTATCCCTTCTCTTCCTATTTTGTATTTTACCGTGATCTGCCAGATTTGGACAAAATGCACAGTCTTTGCAAAATACTTCATCTTTTTAAAGACAGAAAAAATAAAAACACGGTAAGTTCTGAAGAACGATTAAGGCGAAGTGCCTATAATGCTATCGCTTCTCTTCACTTTTTGCATCTATTTTGGATTTTATTGTCATGTGCCAGATTTGGACAAAATGCACAGTTTTTGCAAAATATTTCATCTTGTAAAAGAAAGAAAAAATAAAAACACGGTTAGTTCTGAAGAACGATTAAGGCGAAGTGCCCATTATGCAATCGCTTCTCTTCACTTTTCGCATCTGTTTTGTTTTCGATTTTACTGTGATCTGCCAGATTTGGACAAAATTCACGGTCTGTGCAGAACATTTCATCTTTTAAAAGAAATAAAAAAAATAGAAACACGGCAAGTTCTGAAGAACGATTAAGGCGAAGAGCCCATTATGCAATCTCTTCTCTTCCCTTTTCATATCCATTTTGGATTTTATCGTGATCTGCCAGATTTGGACTAAATGTCTGCAGTACGTTTGCAGCTATTTGAGATCATGTTGCAGCTGTTCAGATCATGTTGCAGATCAACATTTAGGAATAACAGCCAATTACGGAATAATAGCCTGTTTGGGACACTCTGTATACATACATTTTTGCAATTCTAAAAATATTTCTTCGATAGGATTAACTCCTACAAAATATGTCTGCTTTTTCCCGTACAGAGAACGGTCACTCTGGTATAGTAACTATACATGTAAGTAATGTATCTTTTATGATTTTTTATGAATGCATGAAAATACTTTATCAGAACAATCTTTCAAACTTAATTTTCAACAGATTTTACAGCAAGCTTAGTAAAAAAAAAACTAATATCATTTTTTAGAAAACAGCTTTAGTAGAACTGAACAGTTTAAAAGCAAAAAAGGAAAGAAATGTTATAATAGATGAAATGAGTCAGTTAAAAATAAGTCTTCTTTTCATATATATGTGAAAAGTTTAGAGAAAAGCGCTTTCTGAAAATAAATCATATAATAGCAGCGACATATTTTCTCTGCTGATAAGTAATTGAAAACCTTAATGGGAGAAATCAGAGATTAAAGAGCTTAAACTTTCACGTTCAGGGATTAAAAATTTAAAGATGAGGATTTATTCGAATTAAACTTGGAAGCATCTGGCATGTTCAAAAGTTTAAAATTTAGTGGAGTCGAAGCAAGCCATTTGTTAGTGGGCGAAATTAAATAGCCAAAGAAAGTTAAACGTGAAATTGTAATTCTTTTTGTCGAAAATTTCATATAACTTTACAAGATATGTAAATACGTAAAGTTAGCTTTTAATTAAAATACTTCTTAGTCAACACGAAATGCTGTTATGTATAATTTTTACACTCATACAACTTTTTAACATCCGCCAAGTAATGTCATTTTACCGTATGTGAAACACCGTATGAGTCACACAGCCAAAACTACGGAAGCTAATAATTTGAAATTTGACATGCAAGTGAGATTTTTCTATATAGGCAGAATTTTCCAAAATCCGAAACCTACTGAGGATTTCGGAAAAAGAGATATCCACAAAATTCTTGTTGCAAACAACAACCCTCAAGAATACCTATAAATAAACTTCAGAATATATTGACTATCCTTCTCCAAGAAAGGTAAAGACCCCACCATGGCCGAGTGGATAAGACACCGAGCATAGTAGATGGCTGAAGTGTGAAGGTCCCTGGTTCGGGTCCAACGCGAGGCTGTCAGTCTAACGGTCCTAAGGCGGTTTTAGGCGTTTTCTCCTGATGTAATGTGAATACGCATTAGAACCGCATAAAAAGTCCTCCGCCCAAAACAACCCCTTTAGGAAGATACCCTTCGTGTAGGTTCGCTTTAACCCTTTAACGCGCAGTGATCCCGCTCTGGGAACACCAAACTCTGACGTTTTGACTGTAGCCAGTCACGAAGAATAGATTTGATTTCTATAAAAATAGTTGCGGGCGTGACATAGCTCCACGAGAATCCTTTACTTTTTAGCACGTCATTTCCCGTCAAAAAATTGTCACGATTATTTATAACAGCACTGACATCTGCTGAAAAATGGAAGAATGCGGGAACAGCCGAATAGATGGCCCAATACAGTGCCATCGCTCGACTTAACTACCAGCAAGATGGCAGACGATCGAAACGTTCATCGCGACACAGCCAGCTGTCGTCAAAAAAGGGTCTGTCTAGATCTGTCGTACGCGATGAACGTTTCGATCGTCCGCCATCTTGCTGGTAGTTAAGCCGAGCGATGGCAACGGCTGCCCTTTTTTCGGCATTGGACAATCTATGCTCTCTCTATGCTGGCTGTGCCGGCACAGCCAGCTGTCGTCAAAAAAGGGTCTCTAGATCTGTGGCACGCGATGAACGTTTCGATCGTCCGCCATCTTGCTGGTAGTTAAGTCGAGCGATGGCAACGGCTGCCTTTTTTTCAGCATTGGGAAAGGGTTGCCCCTCGGAGGGGTAACACGACACAACACATTACAGTCACTGCTATGGTATTAGTCCAGTACTTTTCGTCTGAGAGATAATTAGGAAAGTGCCGTTACATTATAGGCAGCTTAAATCTACTGGGATAATGGCTTTATAATTAGTTATAGTCAGCATATGCCATGTAGCCGGTACAGACCCGTTGCCGGGTTACCAACGAGTTACGGTAGGGGCGATCGTTTTTGTAAGAATTGTTTTTCTTGCTCGTTGATATATAAGAACAACTAGTTAGACTACCCAGTGTTTAAAAAATGCATCTCGTAAAAATTTATAAAAGGTGTAAATCTGTAGATTTCTACAGAATTTAATTATATATACATACTAGCTGAAGTACCCGTCCTTGAGGGGTTAGTGAATGCAAATTTCCACAAAGCAAGAACTTTCGTCAGCATTGTAGGAGTACACAGAATGGATGTAGTATGTTGCCAAAGTAAAGAAAGCGAAGTTATAATTTTTATGTATTTTTAAAATATTACAGGCTAGAGAGTAACTAAGTAATATCATTTCATTCGCTTTAGTCGTAATTATGTGATGCGCGAACGAATATTTACGCATATTGAAATAATTTTCGCAAAATCTCAAAATCTAATCAACATTTTTGAAAAATTGGAAGCATAGAATTTAAGTTCAGTGACAACCTATCATGTCACCCAATTTCGTTTCATTCCCTGCAGTCTTTATTCCGTGATGCCGGAACAAAATTTCATTATTTTAAAACGATTTTCGCAAAATCTCAAAATGTAATCAAAATACTTTAAGGGGTCAGGTACCTTTGAGCGTTGAAAATCTCCATGAAAATTGGCCATAACTGCATTTGCCATGGCTCTAGAAGTAACAATTCTGTACACTTGCAATTTTTACCAGTTATTTAGAAATCTTTTATAAACCTTATACAGCTCTTGGAATAGTTCTACATATTAAATTAAATTTTGTATAGCTAAAAATATTAGAGCTTATTTTTTGCTTATTTACAGTCTTGCGCGCAGCATTTCATAAAATATATGTATCACAGTCACTTAAAAAATGTTATAGGCATAAAAAAATAGCTTATTATTAAAATGACGAAAAATAATTTTCCTTTAAAAAAAAGAATAATTGCAATTTTTATAATTATCATTTGCATAATTATGCAAATAAATGCAAAAATTGTAACGTTACATGCATCCCAGCAAAATTCTTTTTCGTCATTTTAATTTAAGGATATTTTTCTTTATGTCTTGAAATTTTTAAGTAACTGTGCTATTTATATTTTATGAAATGCTGCGCGCAAGACTGTAAATAAGCAAAAAATGAGCTCGAATACTTTTAGTTATACAAAATTTAATTTAATATGTAGAACTATTCCAAGAGCTGTAAAAGGTTCATAAAAGCTTTATAAATAGCTGGTAAAAAATGCTAGTTTACTGTATTGTTACTTGTAGAGCTATTGCAAATACAGTTGTGGTCAATTTTCGTGGGGATTTTCAACACTCAAAGGTACCTGACCCCTTAAAAATTCTCTCAACGCCTATAAATTAAGATTAGCAACTACCTATCATATCACTAACTTTCGTATCATTCGTATTAGTCGTTATTACGTAATGTTTGAAGAAATATAAACGTATTTTGAGAGAATTTTCACAAAATCTCAAAATCTAATAAAAATGTTTAAAAAGTTTGACTCCTATAGTTTATGTTGAGCAACCATCTATCATGTGACCCAATTTCATATCATTCGCTTTAGTGGTTATTATGTAATGCGGTTACAAAGATTCACTCAGTTTTAAAAAAATTTCGCAAAATCTCAAAATCCAATCAAGATTTTTTTAAAAATTCGACGCCTATGTTTTAAGTTGCGTGACCACCTATCACGACACCCAATTTCATATCATTCGCTTTAGTCGTTTTTACGTGATGCTTGAACACAAATTTACGCAGTTTGAAAGGATTTTCGCAAAATCGGAAAATCTAATCAAGATTTTTTAAAAATTCGACGCCTATGTTTTAAGTTGAGTGACCACCTATCACACGACACCCAATTTCATATCATTCGCTTCAGTCGTTTTTACGTGATGCTTAAATAAAAAAAGCGTCACGGTACAGACAGTATGACAGAACGACAGAATGACAGACAGACAAACTTTTTTTTGAGGGTCGCATCGGATTCCCGGGTGCTTGAAACCGATAAAAATCGCACAATTTTTGAATTCCAAGAAATGTACAGACAAAAGTCTAATTTTATTTATATAGATATACATACATGTGAAACACGCCCAGTATCAAATTGTGTCAAATGATGTAAATAGTCAAACAGACTTTTTTGATTACTCTGTTTTAGTTAAGCTTTTAATAAATTTTCAAACTTGAAATCCGTCTACCAGCGAAATTAAAATCAGTCGAGAAAAATAATAAAGAGTACTCACGAATATCTACAACATCTCTAAATTTCTAAATTTACATTCTTTAGCCCCGCATTCTAGTCCAAACTTAAACAAAGCCAATAAGAAAAGAAAGTTAAAAAAATAAATAAAATAAAAGATAAAAAGAAAGGAAATGAAGGATCCACTCAACCTGCCCGTCGAAAACCTCAATAATCCTTTAGTTTAGTGGCAGTATCTGCGTTTTTCGATTTATTTTGGTAAAATCCTGCGGCAAAGAGGGTCAATTTTTTTTTCCTAATCCAAAGCATGGCACATGTAATTGAGGCACCGAACAGATTAAAATGTAGGCTTTTATTGTATAAAAGAGGACGGGTATTTCTGGAGAAATGCCTTAAATTTTTTTTCATAAATATATTGAAGATGAGTTAATATGAATTCCCTTGCACATGTTTTTTATGCGTATGAAGATCAGGTACTTTGTGTTGCATAATTGTTAATTCTTTATGTTTTGTAAGTATATGAAAGTTAAGTTGCGTGCATTGTAGTGACGGCTCGTGTGCTATTTAAATGGAGGTTCACAAAATAAATTTCAAAAATTGAATATGCAGGTACGACGCACCTTAGAAATTAAAATATATTTGCGTTTCCAGCAGGTAAAAGGAAGCAATTTACGCATTTGAAAGAAAACATGTAATCATTGGTCTTACATTTCGTCACCAAGATAAAATTTAGCAAAGGTGTTGTCTTTATTTATTTTATTTCAATTCTTTTCAAAGGTTAATATTGAAAAATGTAAATACTTTTTTCAATATTAACCATTAGCTCTGAAACACTTATTTTACTCCCGTGTTAATTATTGACACTAGTTTGTAAAAAATATTATAGTGAAAAATGATAAATTTAAGAAAATAATAAGAAAGAAAAATGGATTAACTAACCGTATATAACAAACCAAGGGAGAATCCAGAAGAGAAAACCGCAAAAAAATGGTCCGTGCGTACACTGAAAATGTGCAAACGGGATGATATCAGCAGCTCCCCTAACTCTCTCCGCTTCTGTTCTCAGAGAGACAGAAGGACATTTCTCCTCTCGCACGTACAATCGAGAAAATGCTGTGCTATAATAACCTACAGTACAGTGCATTAGCTACGATAAGCGTATTTAAAATAGTGGGGGGGGGTGGAGGGAGAGTAAAACTCACGCTTTAAATTCACGAAAATGTAGTATTGTATTTAACTTAATTTTTTAGTTTTTGCTTTGGGGGGCTCACGTGTTCGTGAGCTCAAATGGAGGAGCCGGAATTGGTGCATTATATGATTGTGTAGAGCAGCGTTTTGCAACCTTTATACATTGTGCTCCCCTACAAAGAATAATTCAGGATGGCACCCACCCTCAAATTCCTCAGAATACATAGAATTTTTTATTCTTCAACAGTGAACATTTAGTCGCCTTTTCTACAAAATAATACAGTCTGTTCGAAAAGTACTTGACACATTTCAAAAATTCAGAAAAACTACAAATTGTTGTATGAATATGCGATTCGCAGAATAATACTTCTCAGAATCAAAAATTTATTTTTCCATCTTAAAAAAATTACTTCCAAAATGTGTTCATAGATGGCGCTGCATCTCCAGTTTTCAGCAATGAGAGCCAATTGCAACCTATGAACACAATGCACTGAACTCTGTAATAACTTCAAAATAAATTAGAAAGTCTTCGCATGTATTCGAGAAAGTTTTACAAGAAAAGTAAGCCCATTTAAAGAAATACCACTTTCTTAAGATCAATAATGTCATAATCACAGTAAGCTATATTAGGATGAAAAATCTGATACATAAAAGAAAAATTAAAAAATATTCAATGGTTTATTAGAATAGCATAACAATATTGCATTTTGTAATATTATGCAAATAATTTTAATTATAATATTATAGAATGGCAAGCCTAAAGACCAATTAATCAAAGCATCGTAAGATGAAATATAAAAGAAAAAATCTTTAATTGTAAATAAATCTAGCATAATATGTTACTTCAATAAAATTAAAACTGTAATTCCAAACCAAAATTTTCGGTTTGCGACGTAATTAACAGCTAATGCATATTATCAAAATAGTTATTTTAAACATTAAATTAAAAAAACAATTCTCAAAAGTTATCAGCAAATGGAAATTTGTTTACTATACAATACCCTATAATGAACTGAAAATTCAAACATTAAATAGCCGATCTGAAATTAGACGTAATGATGAATGCCATTATTTCCCACATCCTAAGTATCTAAAATTTTCAGTCCAGAAACCTTATTTTCCTTGTAAATAATAGGATTTTTATTTCCCCTGAACGAGAAGTTAACAGGCTAAAAAATTGGAACTTTCATGTCTCGTTCTCAATTTCAAGATAACTCCTTAAAGTTGACCAAAAATGAATACGCAACATCAACGGAAATTATCGCTGAAATTTCGTAAAATATATTTATTTAGGGAAATTTGTAGGTTTCCTTCCATTTAATAAAGTCAAAATAGGGTGTTGCCATTTAGAAAAGCGAAGTTGATGCAGAATTAAATGTGAAAAGGGCCCCTTATGCAAGTTGTATGAAAAGCAATTTAAGGTGTACGTTATTTGATAACGAGTATGTTAATACATAATTTGTTATATATAACTTTGCTGTAAGACTAATGACGGGCGAATAAAGAGGAAGTTTTGTTTGTTTGTTTGTTTTCCCGGGGTATACATATCTACGATTTTCATCAACAAACACAGTGGTATGTATCATTTTGCATGCAATAATTGCGCATTTTCAAGTCAGTTCGTTATAAAACAAGTTCTAATCAAAGTTTCAACTGCATTTTCCTTAAAAATGCAAACTTACCTCACCTCTTCAAGAAAAATAAAATTTCCTGACATCCTACATAAACAAACAGCACGTGAAATGATAAGACAGATATAAACAACCGAGATTTAAAAAAAAAAAAAAATACTCAATAGTATTTTACTTTTGTGATTGTATCTGCGTTCCACAATCTTTTTTTTTTTCCTTTCGAATTCGGCTAGCAGAATTGAAGTCATTCGAACCCAGAGCATGGTAAATGCAATTTGCGTTGAACAAGGCTTGAATTACAATGTGTAAAAGAACATTCACCGTGTTCATTTGTAAGACAGGAACATAGAATGCTGGTTGAGATTTTTTTTTTTTACGCGCGCGCGTGTATGTGTGTGTAACGTAATTTAGAGAATTGCGCATGACACTTGCTCTCATTTGATATGCTAACGGTTACTTTACGTTTCTTTCTTTTACTAGGAACCGTAAAATATTTCAGGCAGAAATATGTTTTTGTTTTGTCAATATTTGTGTTTACTAGTAACACGTTATTTGATTTTTAACTAACGGTTATAAGTTTATACTAATAAAATTTATAAGTTAATAAATGTATTCTAATATTAAGTGTTTACTAATAACACGCTATTTGATTTTAAGTAACAGTTATAAGTTAATCGATTTTTGTGTACTCCGAAATTTTCATGATAAAACGGGAGTTATTCGATATTTAAAAAAAAAAAATGTTGATTCCCAGAAATAAAATATTTATATTTTTATTACACTAGAAGCGAGTAAAAGATCATGTGTGTATTTTTTACATAATTTTAAGTAATTATTTATTGTACCTGCGCTCTCAAAAAATTATTTGTTCCGTTCACGGAAATTTTACTGCCAGCAGCGCTGCAGGAATAAGTATATCTCCGTTAACGTAATATCTCCGTTATTTGACGAATATCCGTTTCTTTTTATCTCTTGTCAGTTGAAGAAATTTCTTCAGACGAATTCAACGATTTTTTTTCCTCTTCTTCAGATTTCCGGGAAGAATTCATAGAAATACTTTTTTCATAGAGTACGGAAATTATTCGTTGAAAACTGAGGGATAAGTTAGTGCATAAAGGCGTACACCAAAAACTATTTCTTCAATTGACGGAAATTTTTCCGGAATATCTCTGTTATGTAACTAATATCTGTTTCTTTTTTTCCTCCTATCAATTGAAGAAATTTCTTCATATTCAACGAATTCTTTCCTCTTCAGATTTCGAGAAGAAAAGTTCACGGTAATATTTCGTTTCCACAGAGTACGGAAGTTATTCGTTGAAAAAATAAATGAAAAATTAGTGCAAAAATGCGAGTTTTTGTTAGAGTGTGGACTCATTTTGTGTAATCGTGGTTATTTGTGGTTCATTTGACTAGCATCCTCTACTTATCTTAGGCAGTGAGTTTTCTTATGATTAAATATATACTTAATATTATATTAATATGGTTTTTAAAAATATAGCGTAGTAGATAATCTTATCTTAAATACTAAAACTTTTGTGATTTAACAAAACAAATCCCACTTTAATGTACGAGGATTTTTTATTGACCTAAATCGTAAGGCATTTTTTGAGATACTTTGATTTCCACGCAGAAAAATCATTTTATTATTTTAACAAACCAAAACTGCGTAAAATATCGAAAGAATATTTCTTTATTTTTAAAAAATATTGCATTGCATTTTTCATACGAATATTTGTTATTTTTCCGTTGGTAAATGTACGGAGCATTGATTTTCTCTGGCTGTTAAATTAAATCTCTGGAAGGCTAACTCAATAATACAAGTTTCATATTGCTGAGGCATTCACAGTAAAAAATATTTTATTTTGATCATCAGATTCCATCACATCTTAAATAGTGCAATATCAAAATAATGAATAATGTTAACTTTCTGAAATTTTACGAGCCTCTTACGAACGAGGGATGTATAAGCCTGCGTTTTTATAACGTCGCATATAAGTACTCTGGACGTACCTGCGTTCGTTAGGGGTATTACTGCATAGACTTAACTTTTTTACCTGGTATTCTTAAACGCAGTGCATAATTGTTATATGGTATTCTAATCCGTGATTTTTTCACATCTCGATATTTCTAGCCTTGCTGTATTTAAATATACGTAATAGGTGAACATATTTATTAAACGGTATTTAGTAATCTGGTATTATGGTCCCTTTTTATAGATGAATTGGCCTTATGCACAAGGGGTTGAATTTTATATAAAGTCCAAATGTAAGAAGTGATTTTTGTTAGTTTGATAAGAAAAGTTGATTTATTTTTAAATGTATGTTATATTTTTTTAAATATGTATAAAAAGATTGTTCATACAAACAAAATCTGTTTCTGGAAGCTACACAATATTACTAAAGATACTTTTTCATTTATTTTTTTATTCTTTATTTATTTACTTATTTTATTTTATTTTATTTTATTTATTTTATTTTAATTTAATTTAAATTAATTTTTTTGAGTGAAAGAGAGACATTCTAAAAAATTCCTATATGTGTCTAAGAGTTATTTTACATTCAATCTTCTAAAAAGAATTTCATAATAAATTTCTCAAAAATATTATAAAAGTTAACTAAAAACTTGTTTGTTCTAAATAAAATAAACTTCAATTTAACAACATATAAGTACATGCAAGTGAAATATGCCACTTTTAATTATCTTCCATTTTTCATAATTTTTCACTTAGTGCAGTATTTTCTCATACAATTTATTACACCAAAACTTTCCTTATTAGTATATGCCGTCAAATGAACTAAACAATGCTAGCGATATCCACTTCTCAAAGGAGTTGATTATAAAAATCCACCAAAAACAGTTATGTTTTTAGAACAAACAAAAAAATCTGAACTTCTTGAACTTCAATTTTCGTAAACTAAGACTCTCGTGATCGAATGCAAACAAAATCTCCAAAGGAAAAAAGAAGTCTAGTCAATCAGACCATCTAAGAAGTTCAGTAGGCCTAGTTGTATCTTCTTTTATTTATTGATTTATTTATTCTTCTAGAACTTGACTGGCAGAATAGAAATCTTTCAAATCCAAAGCATGCCAAATGCAATTTAAAGAACTACGCAGCGAAAGGTAGAGCCAGATCGTATAAAAAATCACGTGCTGTGTTCATTTGTAGGACAAGAATTTAGAAAGTTTGAAACTGTATTGAGATTGTTAGAGGGATTTTTTTTTTAAGATTACATGTTATTTAAAGTATTGTAGCTATTGTTTTAGTCGGTCCGGTTAAAGTTCGCCCACGTGTTTGAATTTAAATGACGCCACAGTGTATCTTCATTAATTTTTATGTACGTTTTCTTTATTTAATTACTTTTACTAATTTGTAATATAAATAAACTTTTATCAACACACTTTTAAAACTTTTTCCTGTATTTATGTTAGTATGAATGTATCAATTTAATCTAACTTGGTAATTAAAATAAAATTTTCAATTATCTCCCACTTCCAGACATCCAATTTAATTGAAATTTTTCAGCCTATAAAGAATCAATGAAAATTATGTGGTATACTTAGCAGCTATGTTTTATCTTTACCGGAGCACACAAAAGTATTCTTATACATTACGCATATAAGGAATGCCATTATTTAACGTGTATTTTAGGCACTCATTTATTTTAATTATAGAAACCTTTCAGTGGTTTTACCAGACAATACAAGGAGTTATAAATGCACGAAAGTACCTGTAAATGTTTTGACCTATATTTTTAGGATTAAGTTATATATTTTATATGATTTTTGAGGAAAATTGTATTACACAAACATATACAGGGTGAATCTAAACTCTTGAACAAAACTTTAAGAGGTGGTAGGGCACATAATAAGGAATCAGAATCACAAAACAATGTGCTGTCGGCAACATCGTCTTCATGTAGCTGTTAATAATCACTTGGTAAAAAGTGCTGAAACAATAGTGCACTTTCCGACCATTGTTCGTCAGAAACTAATGTATTTTTCTCCGAAAACAGAAGACTAAAATTCATAGTTTAAAAATTCTCTTTCACGGATGAAATTTTTGGAGACGAGCCATTGATGTTTATGAAACTTGGTTAAGAAATTAGACGAACACTTCAATACTCTTCACAAAGTGATTATTACCATGTAAGTGAAACCTGCCTTTTTGACCCCACATTGCTATGTGATTCTGATTCCTTATTATGTGCCCTATCACCCCTTAAAGTTTTGCCCAAGAGTTTAGATTCACCCTGTATATGTGGAAGAATATATTCCTTACACATGAAATCAATGTCAGAAAACTGAACTGCTTCTTGCACAGATCCGAGAGAGGACAGAGATTTACAGTGGGTATGAGAGACGAGACATAGAATATTATTATTATTATTTAGGGATTTTGCGAGGAGAAACTAGTATTTACAGCTGTTAGGTGAGACGAGACAGAGGCTTTTAAAAATAGTATTTCAGGATTTTCCTAGACGGGAAGTTCAGACTGGGACAGCGAGATTTACATTCGTTATATGAGACGAGACAGGTTTTTCCAATTACTATTTAGTGATTTTTCGAGAAGAAACAAGTATTTAAAGTTATATGTGACGGACGTTTTTATAATTAATATTTTGGGATTGTGCGAAAAGAAACAAGTATTTGCTGTTGCTATATGCATAGCTGCCAAGTTTCCCGATTTCTTCGGGAGATTTCCCACCACAATTTTTAAACAGTTTTATTTTGGATTAAATTTTTGGCATTATTTTAAGTATGGAATGCCAGGTAAAAATTAGTGGTGGGAAATCCCCCGAAGAAATCGGGAAGGTTGGAAGTTATGTATGTGAGACGAGGCAAAGATTTTTATAAGTGCTATTTTATAAGTGCTATTTTGCGAGTGAGACAGGCCTAATTTTCATCTCGCGTCTATCCCTAGTACAGAAAATGACACATAAAATAGTATATAATAAAAACCGAAGTTTCTTGATCTGCATTTTCCGAATAATTAATTAATCTTTCTTCTTTAAACTTTTACAGGCCAGTATTCCCAATTGGGAACATCAAATTAAAAATTTATTGAAAAATTAAATGTTATCTATATTGACTTCAAAATATTAGCAAATATAGTTAAAAGATGACTTGTTTTTTTTAAATAGAATTTGCATTTTCTAGTAGAAAACTGGATAAAATATCATAAAAATAGCCATTTTCTTAAATTTTTACTGAGCTATTTTGGTACATCCATTCAAACTTAATTTCATATCTTTAGTTAAATTTAAAAAAAAATATTTTATTTATTCTTAATATTTCACTTATTATTTAAACTACCCGTAAAAGTACAATCAAAGTATAGCCCCTAAAAGTAAGTCAGAAATTACCAATGTTCCCAATTGGGAACACAGTGAAAATTGGGGGGGGTACAATTTTTCCTTCATTTAAATGTCTAATATCCCTTTAGTAACGCATTAGAAGTCAAAATTTGGAAAATAAAAATTACTGAGAATATGCCTGAATCTCAATTCGTCCTGTAAAAGGTTGATATATAAATGGAAAGAATGTGAAATTAAATGTAGTTTACAAGCTATTCCTTTTGTAAAAAGATTTATCCACTATTAGTCAAAAATTATAAAATTACAAAATTAAGCAATGGTGTTGGATAAAATCTACGTTTTTGTTTTTGTTTTTTCTCCAATATAAAAATATTTTTCTTGAGTCTTATTAAATACTGTACGTATTCACCTAATCTAATTTTTATTTAAAGCGTGCATTAGAAGTATTGCAAAAAAAAACTTTTAAAAAATATTATTGGTTAGTGATGTTAAAATAAAGATTTAAAACACAACGAATTTAAGAGAACTTTGGTATGGTAACAAAAATAATGAAAATATAAATCTTAACAGCATACAACATAAGAGTGAAGTGCTATTTGGGGGCTTTTCTGGAATAATTTTGCCTCGCAAAATTAAAGCCTTCATATGTTTTTATCTTAAATTACTTTACGCCTCGATCTCAAGGCACTTTCTATATTTCTTAAAATTTACATTTTTGAAGCAAAGATCCAAATAGGTTGTTTTTTCTTAAAATCCATAAGCCAAAAAAAACTTTGTCTTTAAAACATATGTTATCCATTCCGTGCTCTTTACTTGAAATTTACTTTCTTTCGAAATTTAATGTGTCTTGCATAATAGTCACTTCTACGTTCTTGCTGGGGCATTTTACCTCGCCGAGCACCATTTCTTCAGAAAAAAATATTTTAAAAATCATCAATCTGTTTTGCTTATGCAAACAACAGCTAAAGAATTTTCGAGTTTGATGAAAAAGTCAGGCGGCTATTTCTTTTTCAGAGCAAAAATGCTTCTTTTTTATGATGGGGAGAGGGGGGGATGTTTGTTTTAGACTTTTGCTTTAGAAAGCATGTTATTCTGGATAATTATACATCGGAAACATATGTTCTTGTCTACCTTTCCAGGTTTAAAATAAAGATTCCTTCTCGCGGTTGATGTATCTTTTTTTATGAAACTGATATCTAATTTACGTCTTCTTGTACAATGTTCAAAGATTTTTTTTAAATTCCTGTTTTTGTTTTAGCAGTATAATCCTATCTTTAATAACGATTTTAGACGTGGGATATATGGCGTTGTTGAGTTTCCAAGCTTTTTTATGCCAGAAGATGATAATCGCAAAAGTGAAGTTAATGTTTCAGAAATTTTCTTCGTACAAAAATAAAATTTATGTTTAATATTTTTCAAAAAAAATCAGATTTTTTTAAGGTTATCTGTCAGAAGTCATTTGTTCTATACACTTGCGTATTTTCTCACAAAAATCATTAAAGTAAAATAGTAAAAAAGTATTGGAGTATACTATAATCGTCCTTTTTTTAAGCAATATGTTTATAATTAACATATTTATTATACTATATCTCGTACAAACAATAGTTAAATGTACTTGTCTTTATTTCGTATCACTCCTAACTAGTAAAATAGTCTTTCTTTTATTTAATAATTCAAAATTTATTTATTAGTATAAAAATTAAACAATGTAAATGCATTATTTACATACACACCGCAGTCTTGACTGTTCGAGCTTCCCAGAAATCCCAGTTAGTGGAAAAATCAGTTTAGCTCTCAAATGTCACATGCAAAACACGCGAAAGAATGTAAATGCTTTATTACACATACAGTGCTGTCTTGGCTGTTCGAGTTTCCAGAAATCCGAGTTAGTGAAAAAATCAGTTTGGCTCTGAAATGTTGACCAATACATGCAGAACACGCAAAAGAATTATTTCGCATCATAAAATGCTAATAATAGGCCCACCCAGAAGTTACATCATAAATCCCCCCTCCCAAAGAAAACGGGTTTATTCTTTTAGGTGCCCTCACAGACATTTATTTCTGTGCAGTGTTGACATGCTGCTTTAACGATGGTGCGATATTGCTGATCGGAAACGGGTCTGTGTGTTAACACAGAAAACAATGGACTATTATTTTCCGATATAATTAACTTGTAATAATATGGAAGAACACTTTTCAGTTAAAAATACACTCAAATTTTAAAAAAATGCTTTGTTACCAGTTATTTATTTATTAAATTTTATGATTTCGATAATTCGAGTTTTCAATAGTTCGAGGCAAACCCTGTCTCGTCCACCTTGAATTATCAAGACTCTACTGTAATTCAATAATTAATTTATTATTATTATATTATTAAGATTATTATTATTATTATTAGTAGTAGTAGTAGTAGTAGTAGTATTAATAAATTGTGTGAGATAAAGTGATTTTTTATAGTTTTTTAAGGTTGTAGTAACGCTCCAGTACTCTGCAGAATTTCAAAACTAAAATTAAAAATTAAGTAGATGGGAAAAAAAACCCTTCAAATATTTTAGCATTCTGGCAACATCACGGAATACAGGCACTCTGTCGTTACATTACAGACACTGCTCTTGACATTGCTGACTGGATGAGAAACTGAACATGGTAGAAGATGAAATGTAAAGGTCTAGTATTCTAGCTTACAGCAAGGCTGTCGATTTAGTAACCTGGTATTTTGGGCGGATTTTTTTTTTTTTCAGATCTATCGTGAATACGCAATATGATCTTAAAATACATTTCAACATTTTTGCACACACAAAAACAATTTAGATAATAATAATTAAAAATAAAACATAAAAGTCGAGGAATATGGAATTGTTTTTAGTAAAACAATTTAAATACAATTTTATGTAGAGAATGTTTGAAAAATATCTATGCACTTATTCAATGTATTAAAAAACTTCTAAAAATATTTTAGAATCTTACTTCATGAGTTAGATGTTTTAATATTTCCTCTTTTTAGACATAACAGCAATTTTCTTTTGCCATATGTTAAAAAAACAGCATAAATTTACTTTCAACATGTTAAGTATTTAGATAAATGCACAGCTGGATAAGGCATTTCCCCTAGAAAAGTTTAAAGTGTGTTATTAATCAAAAACTTATTTTTATCTAAAATATAACGTTGAATAAGACATTCTTGTGAGCGACGCATGGTGAAATTCCTTTTCTTTTTTTCTTGTCTTAGAAAATAAACTAAAATTGCTGTTTAAAGATATTTAATCTTTTTTATGCATAGTTCAAGTTAAAGTTTTAGTATGCTACCAAAAAATTAAATTTAGTTTAAATTCATGTTTACTGTTTTCCTCAGTTTACAGCAATATAATTTAAAGTTATGTTATCTGCGTGTTCAAGGGTCATTCGTAAAAAGAAAGAAGTTATAAATCATGTTTCATGTATTGTGTAATACGCATTTTTTTTAATTAATGAATATTGATGTACATTGACTAACCTAGTAACAAAGAGTTAAACTAATATCGCATGTTTATCTAACTCTTTGTTACTAATTTCTTTTGTACAATAATTCCTCATATTTTTCCATCAAGGAAAAATGTACACAAGGCTGTATCCAGGAAAAGTTTCGGCGGGAATAACGTTAAAATTTTTCGCCTGTAATTAAACTCCAAAATAAAGACAAAAGAAAACTGCAAATGCATTGACTAAAATTTCGCTGAGGTGGGGGGGAGGGAATCAAACCTCCATGATATCCTCCCCCCCCCCGGCTACGGCCTTGAATGTACTATCTTTATAGCACAGTACACATGCACTTAATACTTGATTTCATTTAAATATTCTAGAGCATTAATCTAATTGTTATCTTCCAAATATAATGTATAAACATAAAAATATTTTTTTAAACTTTTGACGCTTTTCTATAATTCACTGTCACTTAAATATTGATACCGGTAAAAGATATCTTGAATAAGGAGATAAGGTTCTTAATTTTGTCTCATAGACAAACCTGAAATTTCGAAAATATTTAATTTTTTTTTCTTCTCCGTGATGCGTAGTTTCTGTTTTTCTTCATTTAACTCTTTAATTGTTAAAGATTCCTGGTGTTATGACTTCAAATTATAGAGGTGAAAAATTAACATAAATTAAATTTGAAAAAACGAGTAATTTTTGTTAGGATAAAGACAGAAAAATTAAACTCATTCATTAATTTATTTATTACTGAATTATTAAAATAATAAATTGTTAAACTTATTATTAAAATTTAAATAATTCAGTTTCTTTTTTAAGTATTTGGAATTTTTAAAATACTTAACACTAACGAAACACTTTTACACTTTGACCAAAACATCAAAAGGTAAATTTCTGACAATTGCTGACTCACTGCATGGGAATGTTGGCTCTCGACATCTTCAGCCATCACTGTGAGTGGCCCTTTGCTTAAGAACATTGTCCGCAAACAGGAGCGTAGCTAGGAGATTATACGCCCTGGCTGAACAGTTCAAATTGAGCCATTCACACACACACAACTTCTCCTTCTTTTTCACGCTTAATTCGAATGAGCGAAATTCGATCAGTCTGAATGAATTTTTGATCCTTTCCGTACTTGAAAGTGCACTTCTACTTAGGAGCGTTTTTCGATCACTGAGCGGAGCGAACAACTCAGTGCGAACCTTATCAGTATTTTGGTAAACAGGAATCGGGACGTGGATTTCTGGGAAAAAGAGTATTTATAGAGCATTTTTGCGATAATACAGTGGGTTTCGATGTAAAAGACAGTTCTTCCTTTCACTCCGTCTTTGATTGCTATTTTCGCTCTTTCGAATTGAGCGTGTTCTTTCTCGTTTTCATAGAGTGTGGGGATGAGGCACTTTTGCTTTTGCAGCATTATGTACCAACCCGAAATCCAGATTAGGTCGATAGCGGCAGTACCTGCCAAGTGTTTTAATTTCTACCACAAACTCTCGAAAAGTTCATTTCTACTTCATGAGGGAGCCGATGGATCGCAGCACCACTGATTGTTTGTGTGAGGCTCCTTAATTTTCAAGCAAGTACCAAGCAGAAGACTCACAAGACAAGCTTAGTTTGCCACCACCAAAGGTATCGAGTTTTGCATGGGATCTTGCAGGGCATTGAAATAATGACGTATTTCAAGTGCCCCCGACGCCATTAGCGAGCAAGGCGGTCTTTGCTTGGTCCCAGCATCGAACCCGCAACCTTTCGGCTACGAGATCGAAGCCTCTCCCAACCGAGCTACCCCAGCCCACGTGCACACCTTGAACAGCAACTTAACCCTTTGAAGTGGAAGCATTTCCCACTGCCGAAAAAGTGCAGCCGTTGCCATCGCACAGCCATGTGTGTGAAAAATGTTCTTTAGCTCTGTGGAACGCGATTGACGATTCGATAAACCGCCATGTTGCTGGTACTTAAATCGAGCGATAGCAACGGCTGCACTTTTCGGGTTTGGCCGTCTACCTAGTATTTTTAATTCTGCATCGATGTACATTTTCAACGCGTTCTCCAGTTCTTAGCAGATGCCTGTACTGATGAAAATTAATTCTGACATCAGTTTTACAAATCTCGATAACTTTTACGAGAAATTATGTGATGATGTCAAAGTAGTCTGATGCACCTATGTCCTTCTTAAGTATTTCATCCCAATCATTTCTTTTCTTCGTGAATCAAGACAGTCAAAATGTCATAGTTGTGTCCTCACGGCGAGGACAGCAAGCGTTAACCCTTTGAGGCGCAACCCTTTCCCAATGCTGAAAAAAGGGCAGCCGTTGCGATCGCTCGACTTAACTACCAGGAAGATGGTGGACGATCGAAACGTTCATCGCGTGCCACACATCTGGAGACCCTTTTTCGACGACAGCTGGATGTGCCGCACAGCCAGCTGCGTCAAAAAAGGGTCTCTAGATCTGTGGCACGCGATGAACGTTTCGATCGTCCACCATCTTGCTGGTAGTTGAGTCGAGCGATGGCAACGGCTGCCCTTTCTTCAGCATTGGGCAATCTATCCAGCTGTTCTCGCATTCTTCCAGTTTTCAACAGATGTCAGTGCTGTTAAAAATAATCGTGACAATTTTTTTACGGGAAATGGCGTGCTAAAGAGTAAAGGATTCTCGTGGAGCTATGTCACCCGCAACTATTTTTATAGAAATCCAATCTATTCTTCGTGACTGGCAACAGTCAAAACGTCAGAGTTTGGTGTTCCCAGAACGAAAACACTGCGCGTTAAAGGGTTAAAGTGTGAATAATTCTTCACACCCTATAATCATTCTACTCAATAAAATCCTACCTATCCTCCCTTACAGATGTGCTATTAAAAAAAAACAATGTAAAATAGTAAAATTTTATGTAAACCTCTTATAATCATGCCGATTTTGCTCCCCTTCTTCAGCTTGCGCCCTTGGCCGTGGCTAGCCCCGCCACTCCCTAGATGCGGCCTTGTCCGCAAGTAGGGGAAGACGGGGTATGATGAAACAAAAACTACTATTTTTTTTTCCTTGTTCACAAATTTCCGTGAACAAAAATAAAATTAATGGATACATTTAACCTACTATTTTCCCCATCGAAATGAATTTTTTTGAAGCTGTAAATAGCTTTTCCATTTTTTAAAAATTACAAATGCCTGTCAGTGCTTCATTGTACGTCAAAAACCGGAGTACAATGAAACACTTAATAACACATCACAAACACTCAAATAATATGACTCAAAATTCAAATTTTAGCATATACATTGTTTGTTTTATGTACATTTATAATAAGCATTAGGGAGACATAAATATGAAATTAAAATGGAAAAAGCAAATTTATAATTAAATTTCTATAACTCGAGGGGAAAACAAAATTCTCTTTTATTAGAAGTTAGCCTATATGTTTTGTATTAAATTTACTTAAATCAAACTCAAAAATTAACATTTCTGCTTCTCTTTCTGTACCACCTGAAGGAACAGGCGGTGGTAATTTTGATACAAATTGAGATTTTTCAAAACTATATATTTCCGAAGAACTCACAAACTTGATGCTTGGGCGCTGTCATTTGATTTACAGAACTTTGCATTCCTTTTGAATTTTTTCATTATTTTTCCGACAATGCACATCTGCATAGCTACCAACTCTCCCGTTCTTTTCGGGAGATTTCCCACCACTAATTTTTAATTAGCAGCTTCTGTTTAAAATAAGGCCAAATATTTAACATAAAATAAAATTGCTTTGTGGTGGGATGTCTCCCGGAAAAGTGTTAGAGTTGGCCGCTCTACATTTGTTTATTTTTGTGTTCACATTCTTTGATTAAAACACAAAAAATTATTTAAAATTTCAGAAATTAAAAACATAAACTTTCTATAAGATGAGTAACCTCTCAAAAAAATAAGCAACGTTTGAATTTGTATGTTTAAAAAAAAAAGCACTGTTTGGCGTTGTTGCCACTTTTTTTTGTGAAAGTGTTTTTATGTACTCAATAGAGATCTCAATCCAAATATTCAATAGTAACATCTTTATTTTATGGGAATGCTTCAGCCGCGGTACAATAAAACATGTTTTATTGTACCCCGCATTTAGGCTACAAAATAAATAAATTTTTACTAATTCATAAATTTATTTTGTAAATTTCTGTCTTTGGAAGTATGAAGACCAGTGGCGCACCCACGATTTTAGTTTAGGGGGGGCTTGACTACATGCAAATACTGCTGAACTCGGTCATAGTGACCTCGGTTAGTTACAACTCTCTTATAACGTCAAAATATTCGGTATCACTTGACTGTCCCATAGAACACAAGCAATGTAACTCATTATAGAGTCATAAATAATTATCTGATCTTTTGAGCGACGTTGTAACCGTGTGTAACAGTGTTTCAACTAACTGTAAACATTTATTTAAAAACTTTTTTTAAATAAACGTCTTTTTTCGTTAAAAATAATTTGAGGACAATAAAAAAAAAGAAAGAAAGAACTAAAAAAATTAATTAATGAGCGACAGTTTTCATTTTTTAACGCTTTTCACGTCCAACTGTCTACCTTTAGGGGGGGGGCTTCAGCCCCCATAGCCCCCCCCCCGTGGGTGCGCCTATGATGAAGACTATAACATAGTGATTACAATATTTGAAAAATAAATAATCATACATATGAGAACAAGAGGTAAAACATAATTTCTTTGAGTAATGAAACTTACTTTCAATCATGAAAAATCCAATGATTTTCAATAGCTCTTGTAAAAATGTGATTGTCTCCAAATCACATCAGTAACTGTAACATACATTTGTATAATAGTTGTGTGAGTTACAACTTTCTTTGACGAATCCTGCCGGCTTTAAATAGTATGTTTCTTTGTGCCCTAAATTCACTAACACATCTAAGTAAGTAGTATCGTCCTTTAAAAAAGACAATATCTGAAACATGTTTCCAAACTAACTGGTGCTCTGATGAAAATAAATAATTTATCTCATTTCAATTTACTTATTTTTCCGATGCTTAAATAACTTAAATAGTTGGAGTTTTTACTTTTATCTTTTTTTTTCTTTTGAATACAAAAAGGTTTTTTCAGCTTTTAAGGCTTAAACAATGAATTTTCCTATTAAATTCAACTAAATTTTCTTCCTTTCTTTTACTTTTGTACATTTTTTTGAAATTTGATAGTTTATTCAATGTGTCAGTGTGTCATTCATTGCCAACAGAAATCTCTTAACATAAAAAATTAGGTTTTAACATACATCCTTTAAAAAAAAAGCCTATTTGAATGAACTCTATTACATTAACGGCCATTAAAGCTCATTTTATGTTTTGAAAGTTAATAGTTATCAGGGGGAAAAAAATTTAAGTGAATCAACATTAAGAAATTTTTTTCTCCCTTCACGAAGTTTCGGATATCAGTTAAACATTTTTAGTGAAAATGGGTTCAAACATTTTCTTGGAATCAATCAAACATCAAACACTTTTTCATACTAAGTGTTTGTTCTGTCAATATGTATACTCATCTCTCTATTTGAAAGAGTGAGATAAAAAGAAGAAAAAGTATCTTTAAAATTGATTTCAATCGAATGAAGTAAAAATGAACACTCTATAAACCAATATTTGATTAAGAATAAAATGTTTTAGCTTAAAGTAACTGACTAAACGTAAAATTGAAATGTATACATCTTTTACAAATCTTTTAGATATTCTCTCTCATTTCAGTTCAAAAGTATTTTAATAAAATGATACAATAATCACGTTTAAAATCAAAAAGTAAAAGCATTTTAAAGCTGATAAACTTGACAGAAAAAATTATTTTTATATTTTCCAAACGGTTTAGTTATTCAGATGAATTTCTGTCCTAATGAATTTTTATGAAATGATATAATAATCGTGCGCTAAAAACGAAAATGTATAAAAGCATTTTAAAATGGTTAAAAGTAATAGCAAAAAATAAAAATGTGTTTTTCCGATTTTAGTTTAAGAGAGGGAGATTTAAAAACATTTCTTTAAATTCACAGAGGTGGAAGAATCTCAACAAAATGCAAGATATTTTTATCTCTTCATTAAAAAAAATGTGCATTATTTTCAAGAATGTATTGAATACCAAAATGTTTTTTGGAAGTTGTTTCAGTCTAATTTTAAACAGTTTTTTTTTAATGTAATTTAGATATTTAGTTTAGTGTTTAGCTCTTTAGTTTAGTTCAGTTTGTGTGCTGGCCCACCGGCTATGGTTCTAATCCGGAGTTCGGGGTTATTTTCTTCCTATGTAAAGTGACAACGCGTTAGAACCGTTCAAAATGCAGCCTGTCTAAAGCCTCTCACCCAGGCAGATATCCTCGTGTAAATGCCTTAACACAATACGCACAATTTTCTTTACTTTTAGAAGGGGATGGGGTTGATCCCCCTTAAATGAATGCGCCTATGTTCGGTTACAAAAGAAATCAGGCTGAAAGAATACCAATTCCCTCACTAAGTGTGTTTTAATTGAGACGGTAGATTTTGACGAAATCAAACAGTTTTCGACCATAACATTTATGATGTCAGGTGTCAGGTCAGGTGAAAAGTCTTTCGTGCAATTTTATAAACTGAATGACGCAGTGTAACAAGGAATAAACATCGCATATTAGCTATGAAATTTTCAGGAAGAAAAAAGAAGAGTGCCTTAAAATGTAATATGGTCAAACCATGTTTGCAGGACCGTGGCAGGCCAGTGGTTAACCCTTTGAGGCGCAACCCTTTCCCAATGCTGAAAAAAGGGCAGCCGTTGCCATCGCTCGACTTAACTACCAGCAAGATGACTGTGTACAGCCAGCTGTCGTCAAAAAAGGGTCTCTAGATCTGTGGCACGCGATGAACGTTTCGATCGTCTGCCATCTTGCTGGTAGTTAAGTCGAGCGATGGCAACGGCGATGGCGGATGATCGAAACGTTCATCGCGTGCCACAGGTCTAGAGACCCTTTTTTGACGACAGCTGGCTGTGCACAGCCATTTTGCTGGTAGTTAAGTCGAGCGATGGCAACGGCTGTCCTTTTTTCAGCATTGGGAAAGGGTTGCGCTTCAAAGGGTTAAGGGTCATTTCTATATAAAACAATTTATGAAAACTCTACAATTCCATGACTGGAATTCCGTGAGAAAACAAGATTCAAATATTTACGTTTCCCAAAATCAAAAGATGCAACCCTCAGTTTCCCAACTTTCTAAATAAACAGGTTCGTTTTATATTCAAAACAAACTTTATTGAAATTTTAAAATTGCTTCTCATGAATAAACTTTTAAGAATTCCGAACGGAAGTTCATACTCATGCATCCTCAGAGCAACTCTGACTAGTAATCTCTGAGGACCGGCATGATAAACACTCCGAGAACTTTTACAAAGTTTGTGACGGATTCACGTCAGTAAGTACATATTTACGGTACTTATTAGTTATAGTAAGTCTGGAAGGGAAATTTGGGATTAAAATGTTGCTTGGTGGCATTTTGAAGAAATAAAAATTGTGGGGAAGAATAATTATACGAAGTTTTATCTTAAATCAGTTGAGATTAATTTGAGAAAAAAAAATTCACTGAAATGTCTTTTGCTGTAAAGAAATAAAATATATATTTTCCGTTGCAGTTATTAAATGATTGTTCTTATACAAGGTGTCCCAAAAAGGTAACACGCTTATGTTGTTTATCTAGTAGAGATAAGTGGGTAATGTTACTTGAAAGAACGTTCAAAATAAGGTAGGAAAAAAATTAGGTTGAAAAAAAATGATCCTCTCTTTAATTTTCCAAGAGTTACACTTTTTAAATTTGTATACGACACCTGTACAAAAAATCTACAATTAGAACAACCCCATACATTGAAAAGATGGTGAACAAAATTTAATCTTTTTCAGCATAAAAAGCCTAAGAGATATCTTTAAACAGAGATCCAACGTGATCCACCATAGCTTATTTTTAGAACTTCTTTTAATTGTTTTGCGACACAATTTTTGAAGAAATCTTATAAAATTCATAACAGAGACTCAAGATACTTATAAAAATAAATTTTTGTATCCGTTTTAATTTTGGTGGTCACTAAGATTATAAAACATTAATTTCAAATTAAATTCTTTTATGAAAATTAAAATTTTCAGTTTATAAAAGCATGAAAATTTTGTGTTGACGTATAAAAATACTTCCTAAAATTTTAATTTTCAACGAATCTCTAAACCAATAAGAAAACAGGATTTCCTTATTTGGTTTGGAATACATTTTTGAATAATAACAAGGTAAAATTGAAGGGGAAAATGGGAAATTGGCGCACAAGAGACAATTTTTTAAATTCAATTTTTTAATTTAAATTTTTAAAAAGTTTTTTAAGTATTTAATTTTGTCCTTCTTCAAAGCATATATATACAAAAATTCTTAATTTTTGGTCAAAAATTAAAAGAAAAACTCTTATAACGTATTCAGCTCAAAACAAATACAAAAAAAAAAAAGAAACTTTATCTCAGAAAATCTACGGTTTTGTTCTGGACTACTATTTTTGCTGGTATACATGACTGCAGTAGTGGCTGATCCAAGGGAGTAGCAATAGGTCTTTAACTCCACCCCCATCACACACACACCCTCACCCCCACCCCCCAAAAAAAAATTCTAAAGGACATTTTGTTTCATTTTACACTTTGTTTAAGTGAAATGAGATTTTTAGAAATAGCCCCACCCCAAATAATTTACGTACAGTAGTCTATGCTTTTCTTCTGAACTGTTTGCTTTGTATATGAGGGCAGTGGGGGCGAATAGGGAGGGGCTATTGGTAGTTAGGTTCCCCCAAGGAAAGACACTGCTAAAGAATGACATTTTGCTTCATTGTGCAGTTTGCATAAATGAAATGAGATTTTTATAAATTAGCCAGATCCAAAATAATTTACATTGCTTTAAAATAGCAGCTTGCTTTATTATAAATTTTGTTTATGTCAAATGAGATTTTTTTTTCAAAATTGAGCACCTGCCAGAAAAATTTGTGTATCCGCCACTGCATAAGAGTAAATAATTTTGAAGCAGATGAATGTTTCTGCGAGATAAACATTCTTTACCTGAGCGAATAGTTCGTTGCATCGGGATTTTCGAAAATCGATCATTTCGTTAAATTAATATTCATGTAATATTTTAATTGTTTTTCCATAGTTGCCAACATTCCTTATTTTTCGCCACAATTTTTGAACAGTTTTATTTTTTATTTAAAATTTTACTCTGGCAACACCGATTTCCACTTACGCTGCCCCTCTCTGGGCATGCTCCTGTAAGTCCAACATTGACAATCTCAAATCCAAGCAGAGCGCCATACTACGTAAAATCCGCAACGGTCACCACTTTCTGTCAAACACAAACATTTGAAACGACCTAAACATAGCAATGATGCGAAAGCACCTCTATGATATCACGTCCAGCTTTTACAACAACTTACACAAACTGGCAAACGAGATCCTGGCAAAAATCCCGGACTATGACCACACCGACCCTACTCACAAGAAACGACCAGGACTGCTTTGGCTACCCTGGACCCTAACTAACTCTGTCAGATAGTCGAGCAACCCTTCCGTTGAAGTCCGCTTGTCGGGGGAGGTAGGGTCGACACCCATATCTGACAACCCCCACCTTTCATCTTCGCATGCACTCTTTTTACTTCACTTAACTGATCTTTCTTGCCCAAACTTACGGGCCTTCTACTACACGATACCAAATGACAACGCTCACATTACACACTGGAGATAAGCGCTTCGCGCAGGTGCTCCCGTAATTTTCCTCTGTCAGTCAGTCAGTCAGTCAACACCGATTTCGTACGGGTGTGTGTCAGCTCCAGACATACTGAGCTTCGCTCTCCTACAGGGTCTCTGCGGAGATTCGCTGGATCGGGTTTGATTGTGGCATGCAACCGGGAATGTATGGAGGGCACTGCCTGCAGCATACCGACATGAAAACTCGAGATGGTGTTTCGATGTGGAATCTCCATCATACTTGATTTATTTCTCATACTTTATTTAACATCTGACTTGTGCAAGTGTATCACAAATTTGGCCGGCGGCTGAAGGTTTTGAGGCCTCTTTTCTCGGTTGGATTTTCCTCATCTGAAGTTTCTCACCGGCAGACTGAGATTACCTGTGGCGACGTTGATGTCATGGAAGATATGCTGAATTGGGAGACGGTCCGCCTCATCTGAGACTTGACTGGTTCATCGTGTGGACTGAGATGTCATCGTCTTGTGCTAGTGGCAGCTTTTGGGCGACGATACTGATACCCGACGAGATACGCCTCAAGTCGTACTCATTAGGCCTTTTTGCTTCTTTTTTGCCTTTCTACCTGTCCTCATTCCATCTGGACTTTCCATCGCTTTTCCTTTTGCCGAAAAGCCTGTCCTATGCTTTTTGAAGATGTCAAGGAAGCTATGGTGGATTTGTGAGCGTCCGGCATAAGTAATTGAGACAGCCGTTTTCCGTGTCGACTGCGATGTCCTCGTCTTGTCTGGGTTCCCTGGCTCCAAGCGCATCGAGCGTCTACGATCTGCGTTGCTTCTTCGCCGTTGATTCCCGAATTCGATACTGATCCGGGCCCATTGCCCTCCCCCCCCACACCTCAAGATATTGTACCTCATGATTTTCTACCATCCTACTGGAGATAAAGCGATTCTCGCTATGGTACTCCACTAAAGATCGAACTTCAGTCAGTCAGTCAATACCGGAATGTTACTTTGCCGTTGCTCAGTATAGATTGTTTTTAGATTGGAAATGTCTTCTATATACCGGAAGTTTCAAAATAGATGTTACATTGATTATCTTTTCAACCGTAAGTGATAGGAACATACTTTCAATCAGCAAAGTTCGTCAAAGAAAGAGTAGATTTCATACCTGGCAATTTTTTTCCAGGGGTTGTATACATATTGAAATACGAAATTTAATTTTTATACGGTGCCTACTTTCCTATCACTTCGAAAAATGTTGCTCTTTGTGTAAGAAAATTAATCAAAAGATCCCGTGCCTCTAAGTGATATAGTTAGCGAGAAAATTAATTTTAAAAATAATGGCATACACCACTTTACCTACTGTGTCGGCGTCAGTTTTCCGGTGAAAAACTCTTTATACTGTAGGGTATCAACTATGAGTTGGTAAAAGATAAACAAAGATCTAACTGTTAGGAAAAGCAATCAAAAGCGTTCAAATGCGCGAAATTAACAGGTAAAACTTTACCTAAAATGATCGGTACTGCTTTATGAAACTAGTGATAATTTAGTCTTTTGAAGGGATCATCTACTAATTGCATCGCGCTTCTAGAGAAGGAGTCTCTAGGAAAATTCTAGCTAAATTAGGATTTGAGGAGCCAACTGTGTCAATCGAGAGATTATTAACAAGAATTAACGTCAGTTGAAAAGCAATTATATTTTCTCATTTTTGAGTGATCCCCTTAGTGCGTGGTGACAAATGCCAAAATTTTCAAATTGTAATATCTCGTAACCATTCCACTTAGAGACACGGTATTTTTCTTTTATTAAAATTTTAGACAAAAAACAACCTTTTTCTAAATAAAAGTGATAGGAAAGGGGGGACCGTATAAAAATTAAATTTCGTATTTTAATATGTATACAGCCCCCCAGTAAAAGAATTGCCATATATGAAAGCTACTCTTAATTTGTCTAACTTTTCTAATTGAAAGTATGTTTCTCTCACTTACCTTTAAAAGATAATCGCTTAACACCTATTTTGAAACAGCCAGTATAATTGAAAAGCACTCAAATGTGCATAGCTAAAACTCTACAACGTTCATATTTTCATGTTTCTTCTTTTATGTAGTAGATGTAGTAGCTGACGAACCATCAACTTGGGTTCGATTCTCGGCTTCAGATTAAATGTTAACTTGTCCGTCCTTTCATAGGCGTAACGGTGGTGGCCTGGTGAGTGCACCCGTAGTAAAAGCCTTACTAGTGAAAAAAAATATATATTCGATTATTTTATTTGTGTTGACAAAATCTTGATGAAATAATTAGGCAATATGAACTAATTAAATTAGTATAAAACGCATGAAAGGATAAACCATACTGATACTTCAACTATCAGTATGATGTGAATGAGATGCACAGGCTACAGTGCTGTCGTTGGGGTCACGGCCCTTTGCATTCGAAGTGTCATGTGACTAAGGGAGTATGACCATCTTAGTTTAATATAACCATATTAAACTAAGGTAAATGGTCACACCTCCTAGGTCACATGATCGGTCGAGTGCAAATGGCTGTGACTAAAATGTCAGAACCGCAGCCTGTATATCATCAGCGACGGCTGCCAATATGTACGAAATATCATTTAGCATTTTTCTAAACAGTAACTTTTTACTTAAAAAACATAAAAAGATCACTTCCGGAAAACATCTCCAATCCCTACCACCACCAAATTTAATGCTCTTAGTAACTTAGAAACTGAAACTGAAACTTCGAAGATAACACCTGAGCCCCCGAAAGGAAACCCACATCCCCAACTCTAGAGTAGAAGCCGTAGTAATTACTGACATTACAAGCATATTCAAAATTATTGATATCATTAATATCAAATCTACGGAAGATTTTTATGCCTCATCAAAAGGCAAATTTCCGACCCTTTACCCACACACACACACACAGATGACGTAGCCAACCTCATCATCCTCACACAAAACGCTATTAACTTCTTCGTTACACACAAGGACCCTAAAATCTTAAAAGTAATAATACTAGGATTACCTAACAAAACGGACACAGTACACATTAAAGAAGCACTTAATTGCAACAATTTCGGCACGCTTAAATTTAATCAGCTAATTTCACGTAAAGATAGCAGAAAACTTCCATTATTCCAAGTACACGTTCTACTTAACGATAAAAAATCTCGAAATTTACACTCTTTCTACTCTCCTAGCATTCAGCATTAAATTTGAAAAATACAGATCAATTAATAAACGCAGCCATGTTTTAACTGCTCCGAATTCTATCACATAGCCAAATCTTCTCTTCAAGCTCTCTCAAGCTTGCTGCGCCATCTGTGGAGAGTCCCCTGCAACAAAACCTTGCCCGAAGAAAAACTTAAAAGAAAATGCTACTTGTTGCAATCGCGGTGGTTCTTACCGTGCGAGCTATCAGGGATGCTCCAAATTTCCTAAACGAGCTAAACCAACTTCTTACGCTAATACTGTAAAAACAAATATTCAAAAACCCAAACCAATTCCATTAAATTCCCTATCCCCAACTAGAGGTCAGCGCCGCCGCGCCACGCCGCCGCCGCCGGACATTTGTACCACGCCGCCGCCGCCGAGGTCTAGGCCGGCGCGCCGACAAAGAGTGCCGATTGTATGCCGCAGCGTACAATCGGCTTCAAAACTTAAAAAATTGTACCTAAACTTTCAACTGCTTATTTTTTTCTGGATTCTTCTTAACCTTTTACTGGCCAATGTTTCCAATTGCGAACATCAAATTAAAAAATTTTTGAAAAATTAAATTTTATCAATATTATCTGGAAAAAATAGCATGTAAAGTTAAAAGATGACTTGATTGTTTGAAACGCATTTGTATCATCAGTGGAAAACTGGAAAAAAATCATAAAAATAGCCATTTTCATAAATTTTTACGCAGCTATCTTGATCCCTTCGAGCTTAATTCATATCTTTATTTAAAATAAAAAAATAAACCTTTCATTAAATCTTAATATTTCGCTTATTATTTAAGCCATTGGTCCACAACCCCCGGGCCACGGACTGGTTCCGGTCCTCGGATCAAATAGTACCGGGCCGCCAAGGAACATTACTTTCTTTGGATTTTATTTACTTTGGTGAATTCTCTCGGGTTCTTGCGACTTTATCGTGTTTGTGTTGATTTATACCTTTGTAACAGAAGAAATATTATAATTCTTTTAACATTTCTCTTTTCTTTTTGTTGTTTAGTAAAGATTTCAAGATCATGAGTTAAATTTGCAGTCATAAAATAGAGAATAAATGTTCTTTCCTTAAAACTATTCCTGACAACTCTGCCGGTTGAAATGCTACATCACTTTATATTCTTTTTTTTTATGTGTGTGTGTGTAATCGTATTTTATTTTGGAGGCATGTTTAACTACAATCAAATTAAAGTTATTAAATCAAATCAATCTAAATTAGAAACATTCAACGCCCTCACCTTCCCCGCCTCAGCGGGTCGCAGTAAATTATCAAACTTCCCACCACTATTTTTGAACAATTTTATTTTAAATTAAAAGTATGAACTTTCCATAGACTCAACAGGATAGATACGATGGAGACGCAGAAGAGGCAAGACGTGCCCAACAAAGCTCCACCGAAACGTAACTACGACTGGTGCAAGAATCCCGGCCTCGTTGATATGTTTAGGAGAATAGACGAGGAAATTTATCGTAAAAAGATGGCTGAACAGCAATCCAAGGACTGGTACGAACGTACGATCGAAGTGGAAAAAGATGAAGAAAAAATGCAAACCTCTGATGAAAAGGACGACACTGCGGCTAAATCAGGTGACGCACTTTCTTTCGATGTCGCTTTCACCCCCCCCCCACCTCGAGTCCTACCCCTAGCGATTTCATCCAGCCAGCCATAACCACGAAAGTGAGGAACTGGGATAAGAACGTCGAGCCAGTTAGCTTTGCAACCGTAAATCCCTTCCAAGCACTAGAAAATGATAGCGTTGAGGAAACCCCCATGGTCTCGCAAGACAGTGAACTCCCCAAAGCCGAGGAAAAACTTAACCCTTAAATGCATGAATTTTTTTCTCGTTCGCACGATAGCCACGAGTATAAGTTAAATTTCTTATATCAGTTTTATGAATAACTAATTTATTTCTCTAAGGACAAACAGTTTGAAAGAATTATGTGAAACTTTTATTACTCACGATATGAATCATATAAATCATTCCATATGAATAAATCCATATGAATCATTTATTACTTACAAAAAAACTATATTTTATATATGAAACTGACGTAAGAAATTTGGCTTCTACTCTAATCCGGCACTGAAAAATACGATGCATGTATGCATCGCTATGCATTTAAGGGTTAAACTACCCAGAGCCCTCATCATCCCAAATACAACTGATATGCATGAAATTACGGCTCTAATCAATGAGAATTCAGAATCAAAATTTCACGCCAGGTTAAGCAAGAACACCCTTAGAATTCACCCCCATGATTTTGAAAGTAAAAACGCAATTCTTAAACTACTTGATTCTAAAAACATCCCTTACTTCACCAACTCGGATTCTCCTTCCCCCCTTAAAGTCGTTATTAAAGGTCTCCCCCCCAACACTAACTTAGAACTAATCAAGGAAGCCCTTCAGTGTAATGGTTTTACTATACTGCGGACGAACCAACTTAAAAGTTTTAAAGATAAAGTTCCCCTCCCAATCTTCCAAATTCAACTCCCCAATAATGAAACCAACAAAGAAATATTCGAACTCAAAAATTTATTATCTTTCCAAGTAATCGTAGAGAAATTCAGGCCCCCAAGAAAAGCCGTTCAGTGTTATCGCTGCAACGGCTTCTTCCATTTTGCGAAGTTCTGCCGCCACCCCCCCGTTGCGTTTTCTGTGCCGAGCCCCACGAGATCTTTAACTGCCCCCATAAGAAACTCGAAAATAACCCCCCCCCCAAAGTGTAGCAATTGTGAAATGGAACACCCTGCTAGTTACAAAGGCTGCCCTAAATTTCCCTCAAACACTCCGGCCCCAGCACCAAAAACTTCTAAATTTTCCTATGCCACTGCAGTAAAAAGAAATCTTAACCCCCTCCCCCCCCAATCTAATCAAAACACACTTCTGGAAATACAAAAAGTAACGCAACTAATTGAAAAAGAGCTAGGAGTTCACTCCCTTAGTGATCTGTTAAATCAACTTAATACGCTTCTCGAAAATTTAAAGAAAATTAACAACAAGCAAGAGAAAATGTTATTCTTTTTAAGTTTCATAACATTCGGCCCAGATCATCAAAAAATAAACAAAAATGAAAACGATGAGAACAGCGACTAAGTTTTGCGGCTGTTCCCTCTTTCCAACATCCCCCCCTCCCCTCATTTGTTAGTAAACAAACTCTCTTCTACTATTACTCGCGTACTTCCTGTAAAAGTCTATCTATTATTGAATGGGAGTTGTGGGGCGAGTTCTCAGGCACTCCCCAGCCAACACGTTCTTATCTCTCTCATAGACTCAATTGCCAAGGAAAATTAATGATGGCCAGGGGTCGAAATTTGCAGTTTCCCGGGACAATCAGATTTTTAAATGGGTATAGAGTATAACCGCAGAGGTGATGCGATATATGGAATTATTTACGTTACCGATCAATCCCACGTTACACAAACGATTAGAATTAATTTTTTTATAACAAGAACTCTTAATAAATACTAGTGTTGGAATGTAAAATTGACAAAAACTTTGTATAATAATACACACATATAATAGCACAGTTCAAATGAAAAACCAAATCTACTAAATTTAGAACTCATTTTAAAGGCGCATGAAAAACTTAAAATGATGATTTCTTTTTAAATAAAATATATTGGAAATACTAATGTCCATATTTTTATGGTAAGAGTATAAAATAATCTGATGTATTCATAATCAGCTGTTAATTTATAATGAGTTTTAGCTAAATTTGGTAGCTTTTTTTTTCTTTTTAAAAATTTATCTGCAACTAAATCTTTTAACCTTTTTAAGTGGAGAAATTATTTTATGTATATATATTTCATTTTTAAAAAAGGTGGAGAGGGCTTGAATTGAAAACAAACCATTTCTAAAATACAGTCATTAGTCGTTTTAGAATTTTTTAAAACGATCTAGAGGTGGAAAACATATGAAACATCCATAAATGGTATTTATCAACAATGTGTGTTATTATAGTTTTTATCAATTTTACATTCTAACATCAGTAATTGTTAAGATTTCTTGTTATAAAAAATATTAATTTAAATCGTCCACATCTCGAGATAGGTAGGCAACGTAAGTGGCGCCACCTATCGTTTCACGATTTTAATTCTGAACTTCTATTTTTATTTCCGAATAGTATGGCAATTTTAAGAATAAACGTTTGTCAACTTATTTTCATTGTAACAGCAGCATGTTCTTAAAAAAATTTTGTGGGCAAGAAACTTAATTTGCAGGCAACCAAAATAATTTCAGTAATTGTTCAATGGACAAAAAAGGCTCAAGATTCTACTCCTGGTGGTGGGAAATGTTCCGATAAAAATGGAACGGTTGGCAGCTATGCTAATTCCGTTTTCAAAACCAATGTAACAGTTTACATTGGTTTTTCAGAAGTCATTAATCAGAAATGACCAATGCTTACAATTGCGAACACAGGGAAAATTGTATACAATCCCCCCCCCCCGTTTAAATGACTAATATCCTTTAATTAACGCATTAGAAGGCAAAATATGCAGAAAACGAATTCAAAATATGGCTGGATCTGAATTCGGTCTGTAAAAGGTCAACGCTAGTAACATGTAAAGATACCATTTAAATTTTTTGACTCAATGGCGTAATTTGATTGCTTTAAAAACTGCTTGAACATTGCTTTATACCTCAAAAGATCCTCAGATAAACACATATACCTCAAAAGAACATACACATACGTTTGGAATGGGTCATGAGAAGGTTGTGGGGAAAACAAATCTGCTTAAAAGCAAATGTATCAATTATACACTGACAGCTAAATGTATCATGAATGTGCTATAAGAGCAATATAAACCTATCCGATTTTGATAAAACCTATTGTTTCAGTTTTGCAGTAGAAATGTTTTAAAAGTGCACCGAAACGGCAGGCTCATACTCTGGAGCCCCACCACTGGCCGACCGCCGCAGAGTGCTCTGAATTAGGAGACGGAAGGTGCCTGGTTCAAACTCAGGTCTCGTACGTCGACCTAACCATTCGCAGTTTTCCATCGTTTCCTCCGAAATGCTTGTTAGGACCACTTAGAAAGACCCCCACGGAGAGCACTCCACACCTCAGCCTAGAGCTCACATGTAGCTAATTAGCTATAATCCTACAACAGAAAATCATACTCAAGACTAGTATTTATAGTCTTAATAAAATCTTTTAGCGTCAATTTATACATAGGTGTGTGTGTGTGTTTATACGCATACGCCCATTTTCATTATGCTCTTTTTCAAAAAAAATTTCACGCCGCGGCGCGCAGCCGCCGCCGCCGCGAATTTCCGTGCGGCGCAGACCTCTATCCCCAACTAGCGAGAACTTCATTAAAATTTACTCCCTGAGCTAACATTAACAATCAAAGCCATTGAACAGGAATTAGGTGTTAACTCCATCGGAGAACTCTTAAATAATCTTAAAACTCTTTTAAATGAAATTAAGGAGCTTAACTCCAAACAAGAAAATATTTTCCACTTCAACTTTTAATTAATAAACAGTATCATTCGTTAATTTTTTTAAGAGGGGATTATACCCTCTGACACAGGGTGCAAAATATTTTTGAGTCATGAGAATGCATCTTGCAAACATGTACATTGGATATCTTCACTTTTACTCACAAAAAAATTAGTAAGAATAAGTATATTTTAATACATATAATACAGAAAAAATTCATCCATAAAAAAAGTGTTTACACTAATCAAAATTACTTTTGTGTGCGCAAAAAAGAATGAGCGAACAAAAGCAGTGTCCACTTCAAAAATTTTATTTCTAATAGTAATTGCAATTCTCCCAAGTCAGAAACTCAACTAAGCTGAGAGCGGTAAGACATCCTAGACACACCCCGTTTTCGTCCAATAGGAAACCTTCTCTCTTGAGAGGAGGCCCTACTGGCTCCACCTCGTTTCTTTTTCAACTATTTAAGTCTTCGGAGATCTATCTTCTCATCAGCCCCCCTGTTTTATTGTATTGGTACTGACTTGTCTTCTGAACATAATTTCCTGCCTAATATAATGTCCTAAGAGCGGAATAGAGGTTGTATCGCCCAGGCACTCCGGAGAAGCAAATTCGATATGATCGGATCTTCTCATCAGTCTCTACAGCTTCTATGAGCGTAGTTGAGGGCCTAGTGCCCAGGTACTCCGAAAATACTCTTCGTATCGTATCGTATCGTACTTCGTAATGGTCGCAGTCTATTAAACTGTTAATTTAAGTTAATCAGTTTATTAGTTATCTTAACTATGCGTCTGTTTAATTGCTTCTGTCTCCTCGTTCTAATAGTGGCTGACGCGATCTACAGTCTGCGGCACTCAAATTTCAGTCACAGCCCTTTTCAATCGAAGAGCCATGTGACCTGACTGACTGACTGAAGTAAACTTTTTCGGAGTATCTGCGCGGCGCGCTTACCTCCGGTGTGTTGTGTGTGGTATGTTTTGTGTTGGATGTATGTAGTTGCGGCGAGGCCGCAGTAATTCAGACAGAGTCAAGAACAAGATTAGATTTTTTTTTTTAATGCAGTGGGTGCCTACCTGTCCTCCCTCCACCAATAATGGTGAACTTCCACGGACAGGTTACTAGGCTGCGTGGTGGATGTTAAGTCTGCAGGGCGCGGAGATCCGCTTTAGGCCGTCTTCGATACACTGGGTCCGAGGGCTCATAGTCAAGTAGGGTTGCTATGACTTCATTAGGGATGTTCCTAATGTTCTTATAGAATTTCTTGGACAGCTTGAGTAGATGGTATTTGAGAGACAAAGGTCTTTCAGAATAATATCATTTTGCGTAGGCCCACATAGGGGCGGCAGCATACGTGGCGATGAGGCGCACGACCGTCTTGTACAGAAGTACTTTGTTCTGTGTGTTTAGTTTTCTCGTGTAAATCAGACTTCAGAGGCGCTGGAAGGCCGCTGTCATTTTGCCTCTGGTTTTGGCAATGTGCCTCTGTCAGGTTAGATTTCTATCAATCTCATTGCCTAGGTAAGTGACGCTGTCGGCCCACTCTAGTACAGAATTGCTGACATGTAGACGGGAAGGAGGGAATTTCCTGCCCAGGTAAAGAGCTTTGCATTTTCCCGGTTTTAATTCGATCTTCCAGTTTTGCCTCCACAAATCCAGTTGGTTGATGTGGTCCTGGATGTTTTTGTGCAAAACTCGCGAGCTGCTGGCCCTGCCAATTATCGCAGTATCGTCTGCGTAGCGCTATTTCAGTAGATGGGTTCCTCGGTACATCATTGACGTAGAGAGAATTCAAGGTGGGTCCAAGAATTGATCCTTGAGTCTCACCACTGTTAACCGGGTAGAAGTGAGAGAGAGTATCTTCTACTCATACAGCAAAACTACGGTCAGATAGATAATTATGTATTAGGTGGACGAGGGAGTCTGGCACGTCCATACTTAACAGTTTGTAAATGAGTCCGGCGTGCCAGACTTTGTCGAACACCTTGGATACGTCGAAGAGTACCATGGCCACACTATCTTTCATTTGTATGGCTTCAGAGAGTTGCTCCACAACTTGGAGTAGTTGGTGGGCAGTGCTGTGGTGATTCCTGAAACCGAATTGTTCAGTAATCATGATGTTGTTGTTGTTAATGAAAGCAGAGAGTCTGTTTAAGATGACACGCTCAACAACCTTGCCCAGTCCACAGAATAGACTTATGGGGCGGTAAGCGCTGGGATCCGAGAGGTTTTGTCCAGGCTTGGGGATCGAACACACAATCGCTCGTTTCCACGTCTCAGGGTAGTGCTGCAGCCGAAGAATTGCGTTGGTGAAGCTGGTAAGTCTCAGTATGCAGTTGGCAGGGAGGCTTTGGATTACCTTGTTAGAAATCCCGTCATGTCCAGGGCATTTCTTGATTTTTAATTTGGTGATGATATTAATAATCTCGGAAGGGAAGACTCCGGCAATGGGGGTCACCGCCCGAGCTTGTAGTCTTGTGGACACTTCATCATCAAGTTCGAGATCCGAGTGTTCGTGATTGGTAAATTGGTCACAGTACACTTTGGCAATAGCCTCAGCCTTGTCAGCGTTCTCGAACACATATGAGTTGTTTGCCCAAGACTGATTCTGGAAGTTGCGTATAGCGATGCGGGTCTCTGCTTGGAGTCTTTGGAAGGTGGCACGGTCCAGAGCCATGTGACCTAGGGAGTGTGATCATTTTAGTATGTTTACATCGGACTAAAATACTGGTCACAATCCGTTGATAGCATGGTTTTTCAAGTGCAAAGGGGTGGGGTTAAAATGCCAGCATGGTAGCCTGTACATCTCGTCAGTCAGGGTTCTAACCCACAAGAAATACATTCGAGAAAAAGAAAATGCGATTCTCGCATAAAAAAAAAAAGAAATTTTGGTCGGCACTGTATATTTTTTATGTCATAGTAGTTTTTTCACTGATGTAACTATTAGTACATTAAATTTGAATTTGTAATTATATTACAACATAATTTTTACATAGTAATTATGTTTTAAAATTGAAAAGATTAATTGCACTTTTAAGAAAAATAGTGTTCATTTTTCAGTGTGTAGGTAGTCTAAATTTCTAAAGCCTATGTAAAGTGTTTAAGCGATTGGTAGGACATGATGTTCTTATTCAAAAACTTACATGGAAAGAAAAAAAACTATTTTATTTTGAAACTTTTAATCCATAAACAGTATCATTCGTTAACTTTTTTAAGAGGGAGATTATACCCTCTGACACAGGGCGCAAAATATTTTTGAATCATGGGAATGCATCTTGCAAACATGTACATTGGATGTCTTCACTCTTACTCACAAAAAAAAATCGGTAAGAAGTAAGTATATTTTAATACGTATAATACAGAAAAAATTCATCCATAAAAAAAATGTTTACACTAACCAAAATTGCTTTTGTGTGCGCAAAAAAGAATGAGCAAACAAAAGCAGTGTGAACCAAAAGGAGTGAAAAAAACCAGAAAATAGGGAATACGGAAAATTTCATATCTATTTATTCTGGTTTGTGTTATACTATCTTATCCCTATTGAGATAAACCTAACTTTAGTGTTGGGTTGTAATCAAAGTTAGGACACTGTCGTTGCTGAGCGTAAAAATCAGCCCGATTTTGTTAACGATTTATTTAATTTGGTCTTAAAAAATATATATATTATAAGAAAGTTTTCTGCTGACTATTTTTATGTATTGCATTGAAGATGTTTTTTTTTTTCATTGTTTGTTTAAGATATCTGCAGTTTACTTAAGTAATTATTGTTTTAGTTAGACGGATCTTTCCAAAACCCTTCCTCTTGTTAAACTTCAAAGGTGCAGCAAAAAATAATGACAGCTTTGCTTTCTGGGAAGAAAAAACTCTTTAGGATCCTTCTTCATTAAATTTACAAAAGTTTCAAATTTGGGTAATTTTCATTTACTTTATTCAAAAGGGGCAAGATATATTGCCATACTATCCTAAAAAAGGTTTATAAGAAACTTCCTCATAATTACTTTAACGTTTTCCTTTAAAAGTTTCCATTTCATTTGTGACATACATATTTTCAGTTTACGAAACAATTATGTACCGAGGAGAAACAGTTTTTCACAACCACCTGTTAAAGGATTTTCTTCTCAATATAGGGTAAGGTCACGAAGTTCCAAGCCTGGAACAAATATTCTTTAATTCATTGAGACATTAATTTATGTTAAAATTGAAAGCTACAATTTAAAAAATTGTGTAATATGGAGTAGTTGTTGTTTGAACAGCATTTGACTTAGAAATGGGAAGAAATTTTAACCACATTTTACTTTATAAAAAGCACAGAATTTATTTAATTGAAGAGTTTGTGGGTGTTTGTCATTTTACCACTATGTTGGCGGGTGACATTCAGGTGGGAAAAAAATTAATCAGAGCTGAGATTATGTCTCTTGGAATGAACAGTTTTAGCTTGGAATGAAGAATAACCTGAGAATGATCAATTAAAAAAAAATTAACTCGAAATCCTATGAATCACGCTCGTTTTCGAAGAACACTTGAAAAATTAATAAGAATGTTTAGAAACAATTCAACACCAGAAATACTTATAAGGAACTTTTTAATTTTAAATACTTCACCAATTGTCATGGCTAGTAAAGATACTGATGATAATGATTCTAAAAACTGGACCTGACAAAGCAGGCATGGGCGGTTCGACTCATTTTACTGATTCGAATCTCGACTCACTCACTACTTCGATGATTCGAATCTTGAATCAAAGAACAACTAAAGAAATTTTCCCTCTCTGCGCCGAAAGTCGTACTATTGAAACACCCTTCACCCATTCATCGGGTTTCTTCTCCGCTGAGTTCTCGGGCAGTTAGCATCTCTCTCTCCTTGCCTACATCTCCCTCCTCCAGTAAAGATTCGTTGCTGCACCAACTCAGTGACCAACTCACCCACACCCACTCATTTGCTGTTTCAAATCATCTATCGACTCAGAGTCGAAAAGAGTCGAAAAGAGTTGAAAGAGTAAGGGAAAATCTCTGGGAACGGCAAAGGGAAAATAAGTTTTCCTTCCCTTCGAACTTGGAATATATTTCCCCACAGTTGAGGACTTGAGATTCGAATCAGTAGAGAGTGAGTGTAAAGACTGAGCCACTCAGTACCAAGATTCGAATCACTGATTCGACTCATCGAATCATTGGCCATCTCTATGACAAAGGTTGAAACGATTAATTTGATCTAAACACACCCAGGTTCAAGTAGAACGCAACTAGAAGCAATTAAAAGCTGCTACGTGTGAGCAGCCGCGTCGCCAGAAGGGCGCGCTGAGTACGCCTTGCATACCATTGTCTAGTCATGCGTACTCACCCTGCATTTTGAGTACGCTGGCCAATTTTTGGTGGGGAAGCAAAAGAAAAAATTTGGCACTTTTTTTTAACCTGCAAGTCAATTTGCAAAATACGCGAATCTTTTATAGTCTAAAATTGATTCATTTGGTGAAAAATTAAATTTCGTATTTTAATATGTATACAGCCCCTAGTAAAAGAATTGTCATATCTGAAAGCTAATCTTAATTTGACTAACTGTTCTAATGGAAATTATGTTTCTATCACTTACGGTTTAAAAGATTACCGCTGTAACATCTATTTTGAAACACTCGGTATAATTGAGAAGCTCTCAAATGCAGAGCTAAAATTCTACAGCGTTCATATTTTTGTTTCTTCTTTTATGTAGTAGCTAACGAACCGCCAACTTGGGTCCGGTTTCGATTCTCAGCTTCGGATTGAATATTAGCTTGTCCGTCCTTTCATAGGCGTAACGCTGGCGAACTCACGCTTGGTCTGTAAAAGTTACAAGTGGAGAGAGCGATTTAATTGGTCCCCGGGTTGCTGGTCTTCCAGTGAAGCTTGCTTGATTGAGGAGAATGTTTGACGCATTCTATTGAGGACTAATCCGAGGTGAACGTTTGGCAAACTCGTTAAACGTAAGTATGTATAAATAATTGATAGTTTTTATTTTACAGTTAACTGATAGAGCTAATTAATTATTTATTATTTGAATTATTTTCTGTATTGTTGTTTATGATAATGACATAAGTATATATAAATAATTTATAATTTTTTTAATGTTAACTGATAGAGTTAATTAATTATATATTATTTGATTTATTTTGTGATTTTTTTATGATAATGATTCATACGTTGTTAATTATGTAATCAACCCCCCACAACGTGCTTCTAATATATTTATTGTATTCTTTATTTATAATCAGTCACTTATTACTATGATGTTAATTATGTAATGACCCCACATGCAAGTTTTTCTTTATTAATTAATGCAGCTAATTAATGATTATTTCACTTATTTTGTCAATTGTTTTTATTTATGATCAATCACTTATTATTCTGCTCTTGCTACTTTGTTCATTACGTAATCACCCTACCATCCCCATTTTCAAGTTAACCGTTAATTGATAGAGCTAATTAATTCTTTATTATTTGAATTATTTTGTGTATTGTTTTTTATGATAATGATTCATTACTACGCTCTTCATACGTTGTAATTATGCTTTATATGTTAATTATTACTACGATCTACGTCGTTAATTACGTAATAACCCCTCAAACACACACGCGTTTCTAGTATATTTATTGATACAATTATTTTGTATTCTTTATTTATAAAACACTGAAAATATTTTCACCTGCTTTGATTTTCACCCGCTTTTCATTGGCTTTGATTCTCGCCAAGATCGTTGGCGTGAGTTTTGCTCTTGGCGCTTAACTCAAGTACCGATGAAATAGCTCTCTCCACATGTAACATTTATGGCCCAAGGTCTTCGCTGGTGGCATGATGAGTACACCCGTAGTAAAAGCCTTAGTAGCGAAAAAAACAGTAAAAAAGTGGATTATTTTATTTGTCTTGACAAAATCTTGATCTAACTAGGCTATGAACTAATGAAGTAATTAAATTAGTATTATGAACTAATTAAATTAGTATAAAACGCATAAAAGGACAAACCATACAGATATTTCAATCAGTTTGATGTGAATAAGATGTTCAGGCTACAGTGCTGTCGTTGTGGTCACACCCTTTGTACTCGAAGTGTCATGTGAGTAAGGGAATATGACCATCTTAGTTTGAGATAACCATAGTAAAATGGTCCCACCTCCTAGGTCACATGATTGGTCGAGTGCAAATGGGTGTGATTAAAATCTCAGCACCGCAGCCTGTATATCATCAGCAACGGCTGCCAATATGTACGGAATATCATTTAGCATTTTTCTAAACAGTAATTAAAATTAATACAGTCTATTAAAATTTTAATTTAAGTTAATGAGTTTATTAGTTATTTTAACTATGCATCTGTTTAATTCCTTCTGTCACCCTGTTCTAACCGTGGCTTAAAGATCTACAGGCTGCGGCATTGAAATTTTAGTCATACCCCTTTTCAACCGAAGAGCCATTCGATCTAGGTGGTGTGAGCATTTTGGTATTTTTACATCGGACTAAAACACTGGTCAACCCTGTTGATAAAATGACTTTTCAAGTTCAAAGGGGTGGAGCTAAAATGCCAGCACGGTAGCCTGACATTTCGTCAGGCAAGGTTCTAACGGAGATACCCACAAACCATACCTTCGAGAAATCGGAAATGCGATTTTCACATTAAAAAAAAAAAAGGAAAAAAAATTAAGTTTGGTCGTCGCTGTATATTTTTTATGTCATAGGGCGCGTTCGAGAATTCACCGGTCGTGCACCGGTAACACCGGTGCACGACCGGTGTTACCGGTGCACGACCGGTAACACGACCGGTAACACCGGTGCACGACCAGAGCGTTCGAAAAGGCGGAGCATGGGGCTGAGCTCTAGAAGTAACCGCGTTCGAAAACGTTTCGGTCAAGTAGCGGTTGTCTGCTCAGCGTGACCAGAGCGCAACCAGAATGACCCTGCTAGCGAGGTGGGTTTATCCGGTTATTAGCGCAGTGTTGCCAGCGTTTATTTTTGTTTTCTCTGCTTAGAATCCGATGTGGTGAGGATGACCGAAACCGGTTGAAAACCGTGACGTCACTTAACCGAAGAATGACCGCAACCGGTAGCACCGGTGCATAACCAACCGGTGAATTCTCGAACGGGCCCATAGTCGTTTTTTCACTGCTGTAATTATTAATACATTAAAATTAAGTTTTAAATTATATTACAGTAAAACCTGTGTTGAACGACCCCCGTATTTAACGACCACCTGGTCTTGTCGACCATGTCTTAGCGGTCCCGAGTACAATATAATTATAAATAATGGTTTATTTTCCTTATTGAACGACCACCTGCCTGACGCGACCAACGACCGCTATGTATAAGAAACAAATTTATTTAAAATCCTATTTTAACGACCGCGAATTCTTAAAAAAATTCTTATTTTACCCTATTTGAGTAAGTTCGTTATTCGGATGATCAGCAATCACAATCACGCGGTATGGTCAAAACGAAAGTTGACACATGTTTAGTTGAGTTGTAACACAGCTTCCAGTCAATCCATGGAGTCAGTGAACGCAATAGCGGCATGCACGCAGTTACTTGTGTTACTGCTTCTTGGAGGATATTTATAAAAAATAGAATTTTATGCATTTAGACATTACAGTGAATCTTTCAGCACAATTTCTTCGTTTAAAACATTTCTTCGAAAAATAATTCCATCACAAAATCTGCGCACTGTAGGAAAATACTACCGAGAATGACGCCATTGTTTGGACCAGCGATGCCGATACTGGCGAGAACTAAGCACGAAAAATTCAACACAAAATTTTATTATATTTTTCATTTTTTTTAATTTAAACATATTCTAATTTCATTTATTAATATATATATATATATATATATATATATATATATATATATATATATATATATATATATATATATATATATATATATATATATATATATATATATATATATATATATATATATATATATATATATATATATATATATATATATATATATATATATATATATATATATATATATATAAATCTCACTGTCTTTCTCTACATATTATAAAAAAGTAAGTACATAACTGCTTTTTATTATATTATATCTATATAAAAGCCGTTTCAGTGATAATCAAATAAATTCCAATTCAATTGATAAAATTAAGTACGCTTAAAATTTTGTCAAAATGTATCGTATTACCTGAATTCAAAGACCGACCCTCCTTAAAGACCACATTTTCTTGGTCCCAGTGGTGGTCTTTAAAAACAGGTTTCACTGTACAACATAATTTTTATAGTAATTGAAATTATGTATGAAAATTGATGAGATTAATTGCACTTTTAAGAAAAATAGTGTTCATTTTTCAGTGTGTAGGGTTGTCTAAAATTCTAAAGCTTACGTAAAGTGTTTAAGCAATTGGTAGGACATCATGTTCTTATTCGAAAACTTACATGAAAAGAAAAAAAACCAGTTTATTTTGAAACTTCTAATCAACATACAGTTTTATTCGTTAATTTTTTTAAGAAGGGGGATTATACCCTCTGACATAGCTCTGCAAAATATTTTTGAATTATGGGTATGCCTCTTGCAAACATATACATTGAATCTCTTCACTTTTACACACAAAAAAATCAGTAAGAGGTAAGCATATCTCAATACGTATAATATGAAAGAAATTCATCCATAAAAAAATGTTTACACTAATCAAAATTACTTCTATCTGTGCAAAACAGAATGAGTAAACAAAAATAGTGTAGACCAAAAGGCGCGAGAAACCACCAGAAAATCAGAAGAGAAACAGAGTTGGGGAAAATTTCATCTTGAGTACAATTTCATCCATCGAATCATTCACTTTCTCACTGCTGTCGAGATACACCAAACATTTAGTGTTTGGTTGAAATCAAAGTCGGAGTACTTCGTTAGCGAACGTGATAAACAGCTCCTTATAGTTAACGGGTTACCTGGTAATTTCATCGTGCACTTTCGATTTTCATACATATCCTTTAATACTGGATTGTAAATTAAATTTGTCGCTCACGCAAAAATATTATATTCTACAAAAAATATGTCCTTGAAATTAAATTTAGATGTTATTTATTTATTTTCGTTTCTCAAGACGTGTTTCTCCCGTGTAAGTATGTTTTGCGAGAACCAATATTGAAAGGATGGGCGGGAAGAGCTACAGCTTCTTCCAAGGAACAAACCGCGAACACTGAAATAACTTGTTCCTCCGTACATTAGCAATAAACTTTCTAAAGACAAATCAGTCTGCTCATATAAGAAATAGGAAAAAAAAACGGTAATTCAAACATTGTATTACTAGGCTAGAAATTTTATACATAATCTATATTGCAGAAGCAAGGTTACACTTGAGGTCCACGGGAATGTTTTTTCGCGAACAATTGCTGAAGTGCTGCTCGAAAAAAGTTTCACCTTCATGCAAGAAACCAAACACGTACAGTGAAATACCTTGTTCCTCAGTACATCAGCAATACACATTTTAAATTAAATAAAACGAAAGCCCGTTAACTTACGTTTAAAAAAAAAATAGGAAATGAAGAAAAATTATCGTTCAATAACGGATTCCTAGAATAGAAATTTCATAAGAATCCTTTTTTCCTCCAGACATCCTTCAGGCACTCTCCGATCCTTGTTACATGCACCCGCGCTATTCTACGTACATTTTTTTCCAATTATCCCATAGTTTTTCTATAGGATTAAAATCAGGTGATTGTGGAGGCCATAACATAATTTTCGAGACTTTCGGCTGCTCTTTCATTTTAAAGAAATCTGCGAAACGCGAATAACACTACAAATTGAACTGAATAGGAGTTTCTTCTGCAGGGGTCCGCCCAGCCATGGCTACCTGCGATTTTCACACGGCTGTCCAGACGAAGCTGAAAACAATACGAAAACGGGATGACGCCGTATTTGATATTTTCTCCCCTCTGTATCTTTATCTGTAAGTATTTTAAACGCTTTTTCATCCATGCACGTATTGTAAACAACTTTTACAAAAATATTTGTTCCTTAATGCTTTTTCAGCTGCTCCCTCAATATGTGATAAATTAATCTTAATTTATCACATCTTGATATCTTAATTTATTTGTTATTTATCTTAATTTATTTTTTATTTGCATCTTCAAAAGATTGTAATTTTTTTAAAGACTTTTTCTGCTTTTTTTTATGTATTAATACAGAATTTCCCTGTATTTCCCTATATAGTATGTTCGTATAGATATGATTTGGTTTGAAGCATAACCATGACAACTGTAAATTTTAATATTTTGTGTTTTCATTGATTATTCAGGATAATGAATGTGGCGCCAGCAAGCGGTCCAGGGGGGCACGTGCCCCTGTCGAGTGACTGTTGACACCCCTTAAGTGTTTTCTGATTTATTCGTCGTGATATTTAAGACAAGAAACAATCCAATTTTTGGCCATTTTTAATTTACAAATATTTTTAAAAAATACTTTTATAATATTTTAAACATTCTTTAAAAAAAAAAAAAAAAAAAAAAAAAAAAAAAACGCTCGTGAAATGATACATTTCAATCAGGATCAAACTGGTTGGGTGGGTGAAAAGGGAGATGTTCGGAAAACACGTATATGTTTGTTCCCGATGTCATACAAATGCAGAAAATTTCCATTCTCGGGAATTACTGTCTGTCATCCTAAAGCGGTTTTATCTCGGAAGCATTCCTCAGTAGTATCCTTTTACAGCCGCCTTCTAAATATCCATTAAAATCATCCTTACGCTTTGTTGTTCCTTTTTTATTATCTTCATTACGAAAATACAAGTTCGTTTCAATCTAGTGATGATCAGAATTTTATATCTCTTTTTAAGAATATAAGTAGGGTGGTTTTAAAGAAATAGGAATGGGTGTTTAGCACTGTTGGTTTGCTTTTAAACCTGTTCTAAAGTCCTGCTAAAGAAATATTAAATATGAAATGAAACTATTCTCAGAGAGCAAGTAGCTGCACTTGTAGGAGGGAACTTTCACCTGGTGTTTACGCCCACTTCAATTGGCGGGCGTAAACGGCGGGCATACGGCGGGCAAGAAACACATATTTTTTAGCTTCACAAACGGTAAACGAAAACATTAACTAATCCATTCTGATCTTTGAAAGTAATGTTGAATTCAAATTAAAAAATAAAAGCCGCATCATGAAAACTTTGCATAGCTGCAACAATTCCGGGCATATAATCAACCACTTTTTATAAAGGGCAACTTATATGCTCGAAAATAGCGAAAGTCACAGGAACGGGCATCCACTCATATCAAATGCTATCATCCGTAGGGACCTCAAGGTGAAAATCCTTCGACACACACTACACAAACAGATTACCAAGTTTTACCAAGACCTGGACACTCTTCCGAACCCCATCAGGGCCGAAATACCCGTCTACGACCATCGGGACCCGTCTCATGTAAGGCTCCCCAAAGCGGCTCTTCATTCCCTTACCCTACATGACGTATAATAGTTTCTGTGCACATTTACCTAATTACCCCCTGTACATACTTATAAATATTTTAATTCTTTTGACTTCACACTCTCTCAACTGAAAAGGAGTCGCTTCTAATAGAAACGACTGAAAATGAAGTGGCTCTAATAGTGAGATCTCATGTTTCCATCACACTGTGGTTTCTATCACACGGTCGCGACCGAGCAACCGTTCGTCGAAGCTGGACTCTGTCCGGGGGAGAAAGGTCGGTCATCCAAACCCCACACTCTTTTTCCTCTTTCTCGCCACTCTTCTCTCTTTACACTAGCTGCATCACACGGTTTGTTCTCGAACCGAACCCGATGCTCTCATTCCACCCAAGTCCCTGGGGGCCTCATTACTACAAGATTCCCAATGACACGCTTTACACGACATGTCTAGAGGTCAACACTTTATTGTGTTAAGGAACTCCCGTAAACCCTCTCTTCGGTTCGGTTCGGTTCGGCTGCTGCTCGGGAGATTTGGTAGCTATATTAAAAAAGAAAGATAAAAATATACTTCTTATACACAAACAGTAGTTAATTAGGATGCCCGGGATTGTTTCAGCTATGAATTTGTGAGAAAGAGATTATGCGTGTAGGCGGGAACCTCTTCCTAGTGTTTACGCCCACATTAATTGAGAGAGTAAATATCACTTTCGATGGATAAAAGCACATATTTTGCAGTTTCACAAACAATAAACAAAATTGGTAAATAATACACCGTGACCTTTTGAGAGTAATGTGGAATTCTGATGAAATAATAAAATCCGCATCATAAACAATAACAACCGTTTGCGCATGTAGGCGGAAACCTCTTACTGATGTTTACGCCCACCTCAATTGTACGAAAAGGTTATGGCTTTCGGTGGGCAAGAAATGTAGATTTTTAAGCTCGACAAAGAGAAAACAAAAAATCAAATAATAATTTAAATGACCCAACGTGATCTTTGAAAGTAACCACGAATTCTGCTGAAATAATTAAATCTGTATCACAAACAGTAGTTCTTGTTTAGGCGGAAACCTTTTCCCGATGTTTACGCCCTTTCAATTGTAACAAAAATTTATGATTTTCCGATAAATATGAAAGATGAACAAGGCGGTGTTTCTAATTTGACCAATATTTTCTTCTTTCTTTTCCTTCCTTTTTTTTTCAGCTTTAAACACAGGCGGAATTTAACTGATGCAGAACACTCCCCCCCCCCCCTAATTCTTATTAAAAAGTATTTATCTACGAGTACATTTATTTCGTCGACACTAGTCACATTTGATGTCATTAGTCATTTGCCAAGGCGAATGACTATGTGTTTGGATGTGGCTCCTAATATATCACATGAACATGAATTTTATGCGTTCAAAAATGTACTTTATAAACACATTAAAGCAATTCCAAAAAATATTCCCTATCTATTGCCTTTTAATTCTCTAGAATACTTTTTATTTTTCCAATTGACTACGCATTAATAGTAGTATGCATGAGAGATATAAAAGTAAAAGCAGCCTGAAAGGGGCAGATAATTTAAATTTTGCGTATGAATGCATGATCCAAATTTGGCCGTGAACACAGATTTTTAACCCATTTATGTGTAGCGTCCCTTTTTTGGGACGGCATTTTCGCTATCAGTCGAAAACGTTATTTATTTTTCCTAGGCTTTATTCGCGAGTACTCAATTCCACAAAATATTTTAATATGGCGAAGTAGGATGTTGACATTTCAATTTTTATATATAATGATTTTAAATGAAATCATCCCTTGTTCAAAAAGCTGACATCAGAAATTTATCAATTAGTTCTGGTGCAGCAAAAATCAAAGAAAGTCGCAAAAATATCCAGGCACGAATGGGTTAAGCTTCGCAAAGAGTAAACAAAAGATTTCTCTCTATTCTAAAAAAAAGTAAAGGGCGCTGGCGCTGTCAATAGCTTGTGGACCTATCTCCTCCTAAACCGTGGAGATTAGAGTTTCGACCAAGGTGCCCACAGCAGGGGCGTAACCAGAGAAAGGGGGGATATCGGGATATATCCCCCCCCCCGAAATTTTTGGATTAGTGATGAAATTCCGTCTATTTATACACATAAAAGTTCATATCCCCCCCCCCCGAAAATTTTTCCAGCCGCACATCCCCCTCTGAAAAATTTTCCTGGCTACGCGCCTGGGCCCACAGATTCGAAAAATTCCGAGGAACATGCTAAGCTGACTTAAATTTCGAAAATCGAAATATTTTAGAAGATATTAATAAAAAACTGAAAAAATAAACAGAATGGTTGCCAGATTTGGCATAAAATCATTCATTCCTTTGCAACAAACCGTTTCCAAGTATCTAGAATCGCGTGAAATTTACAAAGTTAACACAAAAAGTCTAACTTCACTGTTTGCACGATCCGCTTGAAAATTTTCATGATCATGTATAAAAATATAGAAAACAATCTGCGCTTCTTTAAAAATCTGAAAACCCGCCCGTTCCCTCCTTTTTAAGCGATTTTGCGCTATTTTCAGCACCATTTTATTTCCGAGAGTCAATGAAGTAAATTATTTGCGTGACAAAATTACCCTTTTCAAGTGAGTATGACGTCACACAATTTGCTAGCGCGGCGAGATAGTATAGTTCGTGGTGTTAAGTACGCCAAACTGCAAACGATTATGTAAATGAAAATATGGATAACGGTTTTCCGGTAGCCTTAAATGAACAGTAATTATAGCTTGCGAGCATGTGTAAATCGCCAAATAATGAAAAATCGCCATGGGTGGCAAATTCGCAAGGTGTCCAATAGGTTTTATATTATTAAAAATACAGCTGAAACAGATGTTCTGATATTATTATGCTTTAGCTCCTAATTAATATAACTTTTGAGTGGCAACATTAAATATCCTTGTGTTTCTGAGGAGTGCAAATAATTTTTCCAGCGATTATAAGCGGAGTCCGCACTCCAGGTGGAGTATAGCTCCTGTCCCATACAACACGGATTCCCATAACAAAATATCTTCCGTGTTATAAGGGGGAGGGGATCTACTGTAGTGTGAAGTTTAAATTTTTATGTACCAATGAACCTGAAGAACCAAGCAATGTGTAGCTCAGTAACATTCTATCTGATCCAATCTTCGGGTTTTGTCTGTTGAAATTATGTCTTTTTTACGAATAAGCCTTATTAGGGGCCGAATGCCTCATACGAAAAGCGAGCGTAGCGAGTCTGGGGGCCTTGGCCCCTACTCATTTAAAAGAATAAAAAATGCATTGTGATTTTTCCAAATAATAATGACTTTCATTAAAATAACGAAATCTACATTATGAACTATTTAATAGAGCAAGTAGTTGAGCATGTAGGCGGAATCCTCCATATAAAGTTTACGCCCTCTTGAACTGTAAAAATGGTTATGATTTTCTGTGCGTAAGAAACGCAGACTTTTAAGCTCTATAAATAGCAAAGAAAAATTTTCAATAAATATAGAAAAAAATATAGGTGGCACTTTTTTTTTTTTTTTTTTTTAACGACTGACTCAATTTTTAAGAGGAACTTCTTGTATCATGTTGTAAAAACACTTAACGAAAAGTTTTTTGAAAGTTTACAATGCTCATTGATTTTTTTTATTCAGTTAAATAAAAAATATTTACTCACTATCTGTATCAAAACTGTAATTATAAGTTTAAAACCATTTCAAAAGACTAGTCATTTATACTACCTAATTAAAAAAAACATTTCAACAATATATTATTAATTAAGCATTATACAAATTATTAATTTATTTTACTTAAATTTTAAAGCTGTTCTTTCGGAAAAAATTGATTGGCGGCACAGGGCTTTTGAACAACTTAAAAACCTAATAACGTTCAAACCCTTGAATAAATTAATGCTGCTTCATCACCAAATTTTCTATGCACTAATATTAACAGTTTAAGTGTATGTTTCGTTCAACTTTTAGAAAAAATTGTAAGCACCAAAAGTGTCTTGAAAAATGGGCTGAAGAAACTTCGTTTACGAAAAGATTGCAATTCTATAGTTTAATTTATTTTGCTGAATATATCGTAATTCTTTTAGGATCATTCTTTGCAGTCGTGCATAGTAAACTTTCTAAAGACACATTCTAAAGTTTTTTCGAGCATTTAGCGAAATTGAATTCCTTAAAATGGTGTTCAAAATTTGCATGCTGGAGAAACGCTGAATTTGAAGTCATCTAATTCTGCAACTGTTCTTAGCCTCGCCTCCCTAAATGCCACATTAAGGAGCTGCAGTGGCTTAGCCAGGATTTTATTCAGTTGTGTGTATGTGTAGGGGGGGGGGTGCTATGTATCAAATTATAAGCCAATTTCCAATTGTAAGCTAAGTAATGGGTTAGATTTTGGTGGAGGGCTCAGATTCACTCTGGATACGTCCCTGGGAAGCTGTTAGTCGTATGATGAAGAATATTAATTGGGCTTTTGCCTCGAGGATATGTATGTATGTAATGTGATTACATTTTCTAGACCGTCTTACTTTTTTCTACTCGGAGTACTCGGAACTTTTCTCACGATATATTGCTGAGACGTTCATCTGCACCCCAAATTGTAATAATTTTTTAAAAAGGTTTTTTTTTTTTTAATGCTCACAGATGAAAAGCGTTTCATAATATTTATAGATTTACACGTTTTGTTTAAATAGTACAGCTACCTTAGACTAAGATGACCCACAGTTCTGATCACAAGACCTTTCGAGTGCAAAGGTGTGTGACTAAGGTGTCAATATGCTAGCCTGTATACTTCGTCAGTCAAGGTTCAAACGGAGGGACGAAAAAGGCTTATTTTCGAGAAAACGGAAGTGCGTTTGTCACTTAAAAATGGTAGAAGAAGTATACACCCTATAACAAAATAAAACGACGCACCAAAGAGGAATTGTCCGATTGCGATAAAAACTGGTGGATGTAAAGAACATACTTAAAAAAACAAACCATTAAATTTTCTGAGCAATTGAATATTTATTATAGAGTATCCATTACAAAGATTACAAAGGGAGGAAGTCAATAATGCGTTAGTCCACATCTGGCCTCGATGCAAGCTGTCACCCGGCGTTGCACAGAATAATAGTTTCCGGATGGTGTCCTGCGGAATTTCTTGCCAAATTGTCTCCAACTGTCTGTTGGGCTAAATCGGCAACATTTTGAGATGGTTGCAGTCGCCTTCCCATAACGTCCCAAATGTGCTGTATGGGAGAGAGATCAGGTGACGTAGCTGGACAAGGAAGTACAGGGAAAGCTCGAAGAAAATTCATAACAACACGTGCCATATGCAGCCGAGCATTATCGTGTTGAAAAGTAAGACCAGGGTGTCGCAAAAGGAACGGTAACACAACCGGTCGTAGGAGGTCGTCAAAGTACCGCTCTGCTTTCAATTTGCCAGAAATGACTATCAAAGGGGTCTGGCTACCAAAAGAGATGGCATCCCAGACCATAGCACCTTGTCATGGGCCTGTGTGGCGTGCGAGAGTCAGGGTAGGTTCCCCCCTCTACCCTGGACGTATCCAGACACGCCTGCGATCGTCGTCAAGACACAGTTAGAAACGGGACTCGTCACTAAAGACTATACGTGCCCAGTCAGCGCAGTTGCACGAGTCAACGGCGCGAGCGTAAATTCCGCTCTCTCCATCGTCTGTGTAGGTTCATATTGGATATATATGCGCGGATCGCACGGTGGATAGTTGATAGCAACGAATTCGGTGCTGTGACCCCTCAGTCGACCGCTACCATTTTGACGCTGATATCTACCGTTGTTCATCCACTCTTGCCAGCATCGTCGCATGTCCGCATTGCATCGACGCAGATGTCGAGCGATTCTCCGATTCGTCCAACCAGCCTCTTTCAGTCCGATCACACGACCCCTTTCAAACTCCATCTGCTCGTAATGCGCATGAATCCTTCGGCGAGGTATTGTTATAGCCGTCGTAAGATATCGCAGTCGAATTGCAGCCGAAAATTTAACCATCAGATTGAGAATTGCCTCTTATGTGCACTTGCTGAATGCGCAATTCCGATGCGCCAGCTTGTAGTACAAGGCAGCTCCGGTAGTCAGACCGTGTTTCATACGCTGGACATGATTTTTCCAACCCGTACGATATTTCTGGATTTTTTCAGACAGGCTGAATATTTTAAATTCTTCCTAAACTAAAAAAGTGAAATCAATTTACTCACATTAAAAAAAAAAAAAAAACGTATATAGGTGACTGACTGACTGACTGAGGTCTAGCTTCTCGAAGTGCCAGCGCAGCGCGCGTACCTCCCGTATGTAATGTTAGGGATGTTATTGTTATGGATGTGCGTAGATAGCAGCGAAGCTGCCTGTATCAGTACAGAAAGTCATTTTTCTGGATGTTGGGTGTGCATGTCGACCCTTCCTCCCCCCACCATAGGTGGTCTTCACAGGAAGGGTTGCTCGACGTGTGTGGCGTGTACGGGCTGAAGGTTAATCTTGAAGGGCATGGAGAACAGCCTTGGGGCGTTTTCTATGCTATGGGTCCGACGGCTCATAATCTGGTAGAGTGGCAATAATTTCGTTAGGAACGTTTCGTATGTTCCTGTAGAATCTCTTGGAGATTTTCAGTAAGTGGTGCTTGAGGGTCTTCATACAGAGATCCTTGAGTATGATGTTGTTGGCAAATAGTGGGTGACCGTAACGGATGGTTCGTAGAAATTTACTTTCCTTTGCCACTAGGGCTTTGATGTGGGTGTTTGCCGCATAGGCCAACACCGGGGCAGCATATGTGGCCAATGGTCTAACAATGGCTTTGTATAAAAGCACTTTGTTCTGTGTGCTGAGTTTGCGCGTATATATGAGGCTGGAGATTCTCTGGAAGGCTCCGGTCATCTTGCCTCTGGTTCTGTTAATGTGCTTAGGAATTTCTGGTTTGTTCTGCCCAACAGAGGTTAAATATAGTCTAAAATTCGTATTCTGAGAGTCAAATAATTAAGTTCTGCATTTCGTTGCTTTAGAATCGTTTAACTATAACGTGAGATAATTCTGGATGCCCCCATTGCTTAACATAGGATTTTGTCGAATTCTCGATAAACATCGGTGCTATAGCTTATTAGCTGACTTCACTTTTGAAGACTTATTTTCGGCGCCAAATTTGGCTATATTTCACCAAAAAAGTCGACAAGCTTATGGCGAAAAGGGTTCCGCTAAATGCAATTTACTTGCATAAAAGTAAATATGGAATGTAGAAAAATATTAGTCCAAACATAAGATACTAGAATAGAAATTTCAGACACAAAGCTATATTGCAGAGGCAAGGTTACAGTCCAGGTAGGCGGGGATGTAACTTAAATTCGGGTTGCATTTAGCTGTTATACACCGGTTTATAATGTTGCTAAAAGAGAGTTGCAAAGGCGGCTGAGTAAAGTTATTCTCACTTGCCACGCGGGTTGTTCAGAGACGAAAGAACCATTCCAGGAAAGTGCGTTTCCCGTAAGGGTTGGATTCCCTCAAGAACTTGTGTATCATTCTGGCCGTCCCTTCGTAGGAGTCAACGCTCGTTCACCTAGTAGGCGCCTCTATAGGTGACCAGTACTTCTGTACTCAGTAGTAGCCAAATGTCTACGGACGGCTAGTGCTCGCTATTTAAAAAAAAAAAAAAAAACTTGTCACGTATGATATGACAATTTGCGCCTACAAAGTATGAAAGATAAATAATTAATTAATTAAAATAAATAGCTTTATAATCTTATAACTTTTGTGGTAAATAGTATTCATGCAAACGATTTATTCAGAAAATGCATTTATAGGAAAATGAAGAAAGATATCACCGTAATCTAACTACCATTTAAAAGACGAAGTTCGAGTCTCCAAGCTAAATCCAATACCGACATTAGAAGTTTATTTAGAAATTTAGGATATACCTTTTGGGTAAACTTATAACGTCTGATATCGAGCTCACTTGCTTAGTATTTATAAATTCAAGAGTGTGTTTGCCTCGGTGCAACTTTGACTATTCTCCAAGGATTGATGCCAGAGATATTCTGGAATTTGAATTCAGATTCTGAGGAATGTACGTCACTAAGTACATATTTATTGTTCTTATTAGCGAGAAAAGTAAAATAACAGAAATTCACGAATGAAATTCGAATTTAGTTGCTAAAAGAATTAATAAAGATGGCTAAATGTTCGCCTGAAACTTAATACAGACTGATCAAAATTCCATAAAAACTAAAAATTCATTAAAAAAGAACAAATAATCATACAAAATTGCAGTTTGCACAACTGATGCACTCAGGATCCGTTAAATGTTCGTGAAAACTTCAAAAATTCATTAAAAAAGAACAAATAATGATACACAATTGCATGGAAAGGATTAGAGAGATTTCGGATTTTTTATTTTTTTCATTGGAAACTTGCTTCCCATAGTGCATGTCAGCACCACCTATCGGTAACATTTGAAAATACAACCTATCTTGTCATAAAATAAAAATCCAACCACCCGCTAAGCCTATTCTATCATTATTTGTTCTTTTTTAACCCTTTCGCGACGGGAAGCGCCAACGCGCGCTTATCGCTGAGGCCGGCAGTCTCTTTCGCAAATGTCTGTCCAGGGCCGGAGAGTTTTTCGCGATTAAGCCTAAATCCATGAACAGAACAATCAGAATATATTATAGTGTCACTATCACTACTATCCGAATCTGCTTCTGAATCCATATCTCATAATTTCAAATAATTTGCGCCATTTCTGCTATTTCAAGCTCTAATACTTTCGAAGCTTCGACATTCTAACTGTAAAATGAGAAAAAATCCACGTCTACTAGATCTAATTATCCACTAAAAACTGGACTGCAAACAGTAATACCCAACGCTGTAGCGAAAATAAAACTCCCTGCTCACTATAAAGAAATACCACGTACGAATTTATAGAGCCGTCATAAAGTATACCATTCAGAAACATTCCTTTCAACTTACGTTTATATTATCAAAAACCACGTGTATGTGAGTCATGCTACTCCCATTCTGAGTAGAAGGTCAAATCTACATGCATCTGTAACCGCATGGACATACAATGCCATCTTGTGCCAAAAGTTATAGTTTTTAAAACGTTCCAGGACACTGGCACAACTGTGTGACGGCCGGGGGTGAACGAGGAAACGCTCTGGCACGCCAGCGTGTCGGCCGGGAACTGAGTGCGTTTCTTACTGGCACATATACGTGACAGTCGGCGCGAAAAGGTTAATGAATTTTAACATTTTTACGGACTTTTTGATCACACTGCATACAATTATGTGTAGTCAATGAGTTATTCGTTTGCGAAAAGTTATGAGAAATAAAAAATTTTAGTCGTAACTCTCAAGATGCATTTCGTATAAAGGATACATTTTCAATTTTTTGAAGCGCAATCATTTTCATATCAATACATATATAAGATCAATTGGATTGACTGCTGGACTGATGTTTTCCTATTCGTTTTCTCACGATGAGGTTTACTGTAGTGTACTCTGTAAGTACTGTTTGACCCCCTGCTCCGACAACAAAGAAATATTTTTTTTCATAGTTACAAAATAGAAATAATTAAACTCCTTCTAAAACTATCATCCTTTAGTTAACATGTATGAAGGAATTGCCAGCAAATTTTGTATAAGCACTAAAAAGGAGATACGATGAAGGAGGTTTTCCAAAAACCTTTTTTTTTTTTTTTTTTTTTTTTTTTCCCCTTAAATGCTCACTAACTGAAACTTTGAATGAAAAAAGACAAATTTAACTACGAAGAAGATTTGTTCAATAAATAATCCAAAACTTTTAAATAATTACAGTTTTTTTGGCATTTCGAGTTGACCATTTCTTTGTTAAATTTGATGTCTTTATTCGCAGAACTTCACTTGGTGAGATTTTTTTGTTCTTTGTGTACAACCTACGTGCCAAAAATAGTAGTAATCCGATGACTGAAAATTCACACGTGTTTTCTTTTTTAACCATATCTGTGATTGTATTATTCTTATACGTAATTCGGTACCCTATATCAGGGGTCCCCAATCCCTGGTGCACTGATCAGTACCGGTCCCTACACTAGACATTGGAGAGACATACGGCTCATCTTGATCAGAGCCAATAGGAAACTGTAAAGGAGTTGAAGTCACAGATCCTTCCAGGGCTAATGAAGGCTAACGTAATGGCTATAGAAATGCGCCAATTTCCTTGGCGAGATTCACGATGTGAGTTTCTAGCAGCCACATATGACCGTTAGCGTTTTGTTTACATCGAAAGTCTAAGGTAAGCATATAACTTTTTGTGTTGTTTTGTTTACTGTGCTGATCCAGCGTATTCAATCAGCCTTAACTTTTTCTTCTGTTTTTTATTTTTTATTTTTTTTAATTATTTATTTATTGTGTCGATCCGTCCAATAATCTACACCCGTTGCGAAAATAGCGATATCTATATGACATAACATAACTTGTTTTAAATTACTTATTGTGTACTCCTAAATGTAATTTACTTATTCATACCTTTAGAAATATTTTTTAAATACTAGTTATTTATATTAAAGTTTATTAAAAATATTTTTATTTTGCACTCTGCTAATTAAAATTCTACTATCTCCCAGTGAAATTTCTGCATTTTACCCTTTAATATTCTTTTTTACTATAGGTAATATAAATCCGAAGTACAATGTTAAGGTTTTTCTTTCCCTTTTTTTAAACTTTTCGCAAACAAATCAAACAATGTTTTGCTTAATGTGGCTTTAAAAGTAGTTTTGTGAATTTAAATAATATTTTAATTTAAATTATTAACAAATATGTAAGAATAACCAAGCAGTTAAAATCGTGTCTTCTCAGGGAATTTTGAAACTGTTTGTGAAATCAGGAAATAAATGGAAAGTTTTGACACTGTGCCATTATAATTATATATATCACTGCAAAGCCCAGAATTTTTTCTAACAAATTTATTAGATCCTCGATTATCTGACCCGCATTCAACTGAATCTGTCTGTTAACCAACATCGGTTATTCGATTTCTTTTCAGTATCTATTATCAAAATTCTTTCTGCCAACCCTTTCTGTTGATGTACAGGAATTAAGTCCAAGGGAGTTATTCAGAACTCATTATTTGCATATCTGCAGAAAACTGGCTACTTACGTATTATCCCAGCGGTCATTCCCACCAAATTTGTTTTTCATGAAATGTGCCGGCAAACAGTTGGCATTCGTATTCGCATCCATCAATAATTTTATTTGTCTGGCATTTATCTTGGCGAAAAATCGCTCGTCTCGGCGGACCACCGGGATAATATGCAAGTGCCCAAAACTGCAGATTAAAAATCATCAAAACTTACAATTATTTAACCAGATAACTTTTTTAATTTAATGCAAATTGTCATAAAAGTAGTAGAATGTAAATATACGACATGCAGATACATGACTTTAAGAAGATTTTTTAAAGATATGCAATATTACCTTATAAGAAAACTTACAAAATGAAAATGTACAATTGAATATAAAGACTAAATCATTAAAAAATAGAACTTTTCATAAGTTTTCTAAAATAACAAATTTAAATTACTTGTTGAAAAACAGTGTTTTTTAATCACTGAATTTTGTAAACAATAAAACTCCTCATGCATCTTGGAGCATTCTGTACTCTTAAAAACAAATCTTATACATCATACACTAAGCACTAAATCGTAGTACTGTAAAATCTTTAAGTCAAAATTGGATGATTTCTAGTACAGTTTTTGAATTTGATATAGCTTTTTGTGGGGTTCAACTGCCGCCAGGCTTAGAATGCAAGCAAGCATATGGAATAAATGCTGTAAAATGATATTTATTTATTTTCTTGGTGTGTTTAGTAAAATTTAACTCAGTGGTTAATCCAGCTTTGTTAAACAAAGTTCGATCGTAATTCAGAAAAAACCGTCCAGGTCAGTATATTTGCATCATTTTGAATTTTTGCTTTTGATATTTGATTTTTGTCCTTATTTAAGAGTCCAGTTATATGCTCTGATTCAAGCTTGAGGCAAATATTATAAGATAAGATTGTATTCCATTGTCATTTAAAAACCATTGTTTTAAGTTCAAGATTTTAAAAATTTACTTTTGATTGAAGTTTGAAGAAAAACGCATGTTGAATTTTTTTTCTTTTGAAACAGAGGCGAAATAAAATGAATTTTCAAGTCTAATAAAATTTTTATAGAATATGATTAACTTATATAGCTATGGAAGTGTTAACTATTATTTACTGAGTAATGGAATTATAAATGTTGAAATTAATCATGTTTGTCATAGGTTTTATGAATTAGTACAGCCAAAGGAATAAATTTTTACTCACTTAAATTTATCCACATATTGCTGTTTTATAACAATTGTTTTCATTGTTTTGTTTATATTATTATATTAATTTACATGTTCAGTTATCACTTAATATAATAGATTTTGTTTAATCAGCAGAAAATTAAAATTCTTTGTTCTTTTTTAAGACTTAGAAGTTTTTATCTTTGTAAAACTGTCTATTATTTTAAAAACTGTATAATTCTTTCGAAGTATTATTTGCATTTTGTTCTCTTAGTAATTTCAATAAAGGGCCTTACCATGGCACAGGGATTATGTCACTGAAAATGGTAGACAGACGAAATGTGAAGGTCCCGGGTTCGGGTCCCATCGCGTGGCTGTCGATCTAACGGTCTGGAGTTTTGGTAGGTTTTCTCCAGATGTAACGTGAATACGCATTACAACCCCTTAGAAAGCCTTCCTACCAAGGCATCCCCCATCCTTCGCAGATCGCCCTAGCGTAGAGTTGTCATAATCACACAAACATCTTTCCTGTTATATAGTTAACAGGTTATTTATGTGTTATATAAAATTACTTTTCTTGTATATTTATACAGTATCATATGAAGTCATATACTACTTAGGAATTATTTGGTAAGAGGGGCAATTTGCCAAGCATGAATCAGTTCAGTAAAAACACTCAAAATACTGGTGTTAAAAGATAAAGTAAATAAAAACTTTGTGTAAAAAACACACATAAAACGATACCAATTCACAGATACGATCGATTCAACCAAAAATTTTTCCAGTCTTCATCAGCCTTTACTTTACATCTCACTAAACAGTGGGAACTGGAAAATAAACAAAAGAAGCATGTTGCCGCATGGAAGAAAAGAAAAAGGCGAGTAGAGATTAATGTTACCTTTGTTTTTGTTCTTTGGTTTGATGGTCTGTGTTCTCTTTTGTTTAATTATTTATTTATTTTTGTTTGTCTTTTTCTTTATCCCCCACCTTCCCCACTTTTTTTTCTCTCCCTTCCTTTAATCTCCATGGTTTCTCTCCTTTTTCTTTTTTTACATGTGGCAACATGCTTTTGCTTATTTTTCAGATCCCACTGTTTGGTAAGACGTAGTGTGAAGGCTGATGAAGACTGAAAAAAATTTCTGTCTGAACAATCGTACCGTGAATTGGTATTGTTTTATATGTGTTTTTGGTACTTACGTATTATCCCGGTGGTCATTCCCGCCAAACTATTTTTCCGTCAAATGAGTTGCCAAACTGTTGCCAATTGTATTCAAAACCATTAATAATTTCATATGCCCGGCATTTCTCTTGGCAAAAAAATCGCTCGTCTTGGCGGACCGCCGGGATAATACGTAAGTACCGTGTTTTTTTTTACAAAGTTTTTATTTACTTTATGAATCAGTTGCTAGTGTAAGCAATAAGCTATTTCTGTGGCAGCTTAGGAGACCTAATGTCGTATGTGACAGTATGAAATGTGTGGCTTCTTGATTGCTGAAGACAAGTTTGAGTTTTGCGAGCTGCACATTGCTATAATTTTGCACTGTGAATTTATAAATTGTAAATGATGATTTGTTTATAATGCTTATTTTCCTTTTTTAGCATCGTACCAAATTTTTTTTTCTTAGAATGTGATCAACGCAGTTTGCTTTTTATGCCTAATGAGTACTTGTTCAATTTTGCTGTACATTTGAAAGAGCAACATTGTACTTGTACTTTTTCGGCTTGTAAAATAGGATCAAGAGTCATCAGTCCATATAAGAAAGTGCCAAAGAAAGAACACACACAGGGAGAACTATAATTCCTGTGTGTGAGTATGATGATCCACGAAATCAAATTTATAAATATATTGTATTGCATGTATTTGTATATAAAAAGAGGAAACAGTTGATATAAGTTTTTATTTATTAAAGTCTCTTAGAGAAATACTAAAAACAAATTGGCTTGTGTAATGTTGTTGTCTTTATAAAATAAAAATATAACTACCCTAAAAGCACACACTGTCAATGGTAAATAAATGATCTGTGATTATGTACAGCGGGGCTTCATTTTGACCAGTCATCTAATGATGTTCCTATCAAGTCACAATGTGACTGGTGATTCTTTCAATTATAAAGTGATAATGTCACAGTAACCATTTTGTGTCTTAAATCTCATTGGATGGTTGCTCATTTTAACAAGCAATTTTGATACCTCCCACCCCAGGAAAAAAAAAAAAAAATGTTATGCATTGGAAAGAGTGAACCTCTTTAAGATTTATGGCATGTACTTTCTGGCAAGGCTCCATAATTTTCAGCATTGCTGGGAGAGCATGTAGTAGGAAGCAGCCTAATAATTTTTTAAGCAGCACCAATAGTGATTCAAGTTACGAGCTGCCACTAAACACGAAAAATACCTGATAAGTGTTGGTAAGCCTACTTGGCGATATTTGTTTGTTCGTCGAGGGCCCTCAACTGCAATGCAACCTGGTGCCTCAATATTGACAATATGACAGTTATGCCACTAATGAGATTCGTGAAATTTCAAGAAATTTAAAATGCATATAAAGGTTACTAGTGTCAAAATGGATGTCAATTTGGCTAGCCACTAAATATCCAGACAAATTTTCAACCGGATATCTGGCAGCAGTATGTTTCTTATTCAGTTGTATTGTTACAAGTTTTCTTAAAATACTAGCTGCGTACTCGTTCTCCGCACGGTAGGGAACGAAAATTTTTCTTACATGTATAGTTCGAATTGATTCCAGTGATTTGGGATCTAAAAATAAGCAAAATGATTTGACTCTTGGCGTAAAGTTACTCATTAGTTATTTGTAAAGTTAGTATAAGTACTGACCTGAGACCATTGTCAATATTATGACGCAAAAAACTATGTCGGTGTCATTCGCAATTAGAAAAGAAAAGCGTGGCGGTTCGCAGTGAAAGTTCCTAATATTCAAAATGTCTCATTTCTGCATCATACACTTTTTTAGATGTAAGTTATGCCATTAATACCTTAGATACTACATGATGTGGAGAACCGTTTTATTTTATAATTAAACAGTTGTGTACCCGCTCTTCGCAAGGCAAGAAGAGAACATTTTCCTAAAATGTGATCATAACTCTTGTGAGAAAACAGAATCTCCAAGAAAAAAGAAAGTTCTGTTACAGTCTTTTTTGTTGAAACTACCGCGGGATATATTAACGCGACATAGACTTACTTACTATTTTGTTAGCTGTGATGTAAGACGGTTGTTGAAGAATGAATAGAAGGCTTAGTTTCACGAAATATTTATTAATGCGGTATATTGTGCTTTGATCACTATTGCCTTAGCATATCTACTTACTATTACTTATACTATCTATTACTGATACCAATACAATATATTTTCGTTTTGAAACCGTTAATGCTTAATTTAAAGAAACGGTTTAGATATTTGCCACAAATGTAGTCTTTCACTCTTTGGTGATACTTTGCAATTTACGCATTAGCATAAACGATAATCATTTCACTTTATAGTTGCCACTAAAACAGCTCTCCATATATTTGTATGCTTAATTATTGTCAGATTTGCGTATTTAGCACCAGGGCCCTGGTATCTCACGGGCAAATCGGGACTTTGCCCAATGCCTCCGTCTCGAAATGGCCCCCAATTTCAAATATTGTTCTGAAATATTCTTTTTCATAAACATATTTTGTGAAAAATAAAACAAATTTCATAGATGGAGGCCAAATTCATTAATGCCCGGGGTCCCTGTTTGCCATAATCAGGTCCTGTTTAGCACCGTAAAATATTTCTTGCGATTCGGAAACGTGTCCCTTTTAAAATCTCGAAAATAATGCTGGATAATTCACTGGTGAAAAAACAGCATTCAATTCTTTTTCTGGCAACGTAAAATAAAATATGGAATTATTTCATGCGTAGCGTACGTTTTGCGTGTGAGTCCGTTATTCTGATTGAGTTTCGAAAGGGGTTTTAAACTCGTGACATCAAATTGGCGTACATTTCACATGTGAAAACTCAGTTATTTTAAAGTAATTTTATTTATTTTTTCAACTGGCAATTTCAATCATTGTTACTGTCTCCCAGACAACCAAACCGCAAGATATAATACCGAAATTTTTAAGCAGCTGCGATTGAAATGAAAATCATTCTTTACTAAAAAATTCGTAAAAAAAACTCCTAATTTATATTTTTCCTCTGTTCTTCTTTTAAAAGCGAGCGAATTGTATGCTCCGTCTTTTGCCGAAATATAAAAAAGCTATGACAGATTGAATTCAAGTTGCAGCAGTTTTAAAAATATTTTACGAAAGTCAGCGTCAAATTTAATTTTATTTGAAAAATTCCCAAAAATCTGCAAATTATGTTACACAGTCCGATTAAACAGTTTTTAAAAGAAATTTTCTCCTCTATCCAATGATGTAAATTTCGTTTTACTGCGAGTGCAATTATCGGCGTTATTACGTATCATGCAAGAAAAATCGCTAAAAATCGGACAAAACATAAAATAAAACATTTTCTAATTCGAATTTAGAAAAAATCGCTCCGAGGCGTGTTAGGATCTGTCCTAGTGAAGCCGTATGCAAAATTCGGTAGGTCTGCGACCAACTGTCTCGGCGCAATGCGATCGAGAGACGCGCGCAAGAAGATCGGAGGTCACAAACCTACCTACCTACCTACATAGCTACATACAATGTTTACTCTCGGATTTGTTTTTTATTAATATACAATAGTAAATTTTTACGTCGAAGCCTTTTAACCTAATTAGATTTGTAACTCATTTTTAAACTCATGGCGTCAACACAGCGTCATATATCACATTATATCAATATGACATAAATTTCACATGCGAAAAATCTAGTCTCGCATGAAATAAGTTTTATTTATTTTTTCCAACTGGCAACTGTTCAGTTTCCGTCGACTTGTGATGGAGCTCCGTTTTAAGAGCTCCGTCGGGAACCGAGTTCGTAGTGAGGATTTTTAATTGATATCTTTTTAACTAATTGGAATTTCGGAATTCGAGTCAGCGGTTCTGGTTCCCGGGACGATTCTGCATCTTTCGGTACCTTCGCCGAATCTCTGCGTTCCGCCGTTCCGGAGGAGATAGGCCCATAAAGATACATACACGCGTTTGTTTACCTCCCGATTTTATTAGTGTAGATTCATCATTATTGTTTTTAAAAAAATTCACCAGTTTCAGATCACTTAATAAAAAATCAGAAATCTTTTTGGGATTGTTTTTATGAAATTATGCCTGTTTTACTCCAATTAAAGTTGATGCAGACAACACTGCTTGAAAATCAATGCAACTTTGATATTCATTGTACGTTGATAAATTTCCTTACTTTCAAAATAATTTAAAAAAAAAAACCTTTCTCACCAGACAACAGTATATACGAGAGGCTATATTCTCAGAAACACTGTTAATTCCTGAAAAAAAAATTTCGCAGTAAGATTTTACTAGTAAAAACAAAATAACTAAACTTACTACAAAGCAACCCAAAAAAAAATAGTTAAACAGTAATTTTATATAAATCTAAAAACATTTCTGTAAATTCCAGAACTTACTATACAGCAATTAAAATGATTGACAATCAGTGGCCCATTTTTAACCTAAAGTAACTGCAATGGATATTTGTGGCATTGCTACTCAAAAATCTTCAATCAGTCTATGTACAAAATAAAACCATTTAACTAAACAAAAGCACTTACCTCAACTTTCACAGTCGTATGTATCACTAATAGGTTATTCCATTTACAAACCATGAAAATTTTTCCATTTTCAACAAAATTCATTGCAGTACCAATTCACGATCTAGATTAATACGTAACAGCAGAAAATAAGATAATTTACTATCAGTGGCAGATCTAGAAAAGAATTCTGTATTCCCAAGAGGTAAATGCTGCACCTAGAATCAGCTGGTTGGGATAAAGCAGTCTTCTTTTCGATGTGACTTCACAGCAAGAGCATCATCATGCATTTTTTATTTTAAAAAAGAACGGTAGCTTATATTTTCAGCAAAATAGCAAGTGTGAAGCAGAATTACATTTATATCTGCTCCCCATACCTGCTATTCAGCTAGTAAAAGCTGATGTAGATACAATAAATTAACCCATACCCTTAAAAGAAATTCTATGGCATTATCAAAGTATTTGAATATTACTATATAGACAGAAATAAACACCCAGATGGTTTTGTGTACTATGTTAATTATAAACAAGGCAAATTATAATATTTTAAAATCTTTAGAACATATAGCACATTTTGTAAAGCATGCATAACTTAAAAGATAGTGAACATTAAGATGTACACAGAAAATAAACTCTGTAAACTGATGAACAACATGTACTAGTTAGATACGACAACTTATAATAGTATATTTGTAGTACTAATATAGTAAACGTAGAGAATCTAAATTAAAAACAAAGAAATCGTATGAATAAAAAAAAAACACTATGTAACCTGTATTAATCAAAAGTATTAGAAAGATACGAGTTAATGTATTACAAAAGTAGAGTATGATCTATAGTACATAAAGACGAAAGATAACAAAACTTTAAACGTACTTACAATGAAAGAGTAGCATCCCAACTCTAACGAAAGCAAAAACCCGTAACTCGGATTAGATATCCATAAAGTCACTAACGCACATAATCCTTCAAAAGCAAATTTCTTCTTTAAGGCTGTTCTTTGAAATAAAAAAGAACTCTCTTTTTAGTCTTGGTACACAAATTGAAATAAACTAATAGCACCCTGGTCTCCAAAAAATTCCAGATGGTTCTTCATAAGCTGTTTTACACACTGCGATAAGCGAAAACGCTGTGGCTTTTGTGAAATTTTCAGAAAAAATTCTTAAACAAGGATCCGAGCTGCAAGATTTTTCGAAGAGTGACACGCTTTGCGAAAATTTCCGAGTTTTAGGAATTTTTTCTAAAAGTTTTGAAACTGATACAGATTGGCCTGTCTTCGCAGTTTGTAATACAGCTTGTAAAGAGACAGTTTCAAAATTTTAAAGTGCCTGGCATAATTAGTTTATTTGTAATTATGTGCCAAAATCACATGATTTTTTCGAATAACACCGTTAATCTGTATACATTTGTATTTGTACAAAAGATTAGCATTTTTACAAACTGACTACCAAAATCACCTATCTGTGCTGGCGAAAATGCATGGCCAAACTAGTAAAGACAATTTCGCCAAATCTGGTACGCCGCTTGGAGAACAGGAAGGATTGACATCATTCCCTCTGCAGCGCTGCGCGGCTTCGTATTGGATGATCAACTGCACAGTATGTCTCTCCAACGTACAGTGTCCCTACAGCCGCGTTTCGACTAGGTCGTAATTTTCCCTAAATCCCTGACGGTCGCTAAAAACTCTACGCAAAGCCGGTTTTTCGACCGTTATCGCCTGTCTTTATCGTTTTAAAAGGTATTCATTTCCCTTCTTAATCGCGCTAAGTTCTTAAAGAATCCGAGCTTTTAATTGGCTAATCGCGTCCCCCAAACGCTCTCTCAAGCATTCCAATATGGCTGTCGCGATAGTGAGAATGTACTAGATATTTTTTAAGGATAAATAGGCTCTTAATTCTTTTCTTTTTGGTTCAATTAATCATCAATTTTCACCAGAGTATTCCAAATTGTTGTAAATCTGCTCTGGACAAAATTGATTCAGTCAATTGACCTAAAAAATCTAAAGAAGAAAAAAAAAAAAAAAAAAGCCTTGGCGCTCAATCTCACCATGATTTCATGTACACATAATCATACATAATTCTGTCATTCTTCCATTAGAGTGTTTTCATCCCTTATGTTTTATTACTCACACTTTTAATAATATTTCGATTTCTTTTTGTTTTTGGCTCGTAAATAATCGATGTGTCGCGTAGATCTGTGACAAAATCAGTCCAAGTTAATTAATAACATTCTTCAGGTTGTGTCTGGCGTGGCTAAGACCTTCCGCACTTGCCTCTTGTCGTGTCTTGAGTTCGATTCTCTCGCTCTTTTTAGGGCTTTGTTTTACTGTTGGTTTTGTTTTATTTCAGTTTAAAAAATAATAACAGATTATTATATACTTTACTTATTTTTTTTCGTTAATTTATTTTGCGATAATTAATAATTAAAATTAGTTATGACTTTGAATTAAAAAATATTTAATTTAAGTATTTTTTGCAAAGCTCCTTCCTAACTTTTTCTTTAAGTATTTCATGTGATATTCTGATGATCTCTAGCATTTTGACAACTATTTCTAATTAAAATTGTCTTTATTCTTCTAATGTTAATGACTGTATTTGAAAAATTCAATATATATGTAATTAATATTTCAATGAATTTTTTTTCTCTTCAGAAAGCTCACATAATTAATTAATAATAGTTATTACTTAGTATTCAAAGGAAAAAAATAGTAGTTTTACATACTAACTGGTTTTAATGATAATTCTTTCATGTATAAATAAAATTTATTGTAATTATTGAATTTTAATTTTAAGACCAATATTTTTTCCAAATCATAGGTTTCTCATTTTTATTTTGTATTTCTTTAAATAAGAGATTAAAAATTTTGTTCAATACTTTTCAAATAGAAATTTGATTAATAAATCTAAATTTATTCGTGCACTGTCTTTTGTATTAGACATTTAAATGCCGGAGATGGCATCTAAAACAAGATGTTGTGCCCACCCGAGTCGAGTTGATAAGATACTGAAGTATAAAGGTCCAGGGTTCTGATCTACCGGACGGCTGATTATCTAAAAATTCGGAGTTTTGGACGGTTTTTCTCACGATGTAACGTAAATACGCTTCAGAAGCACTAAGAAAGTCTCAGGTTTATCATAACAAAATACAATACAACCTTTTCAGAAATAGTTATATGCTTTTAGTGTATGTTAGAGATAACTGAAATTAAATTAATAACATAATGTACTTCTTAAATTTATCGAAAATGTGGCTATCTTTTAAATCTATCAAAACAGCTCAATTAACTTAGTATTTTAAAGCCTCTAATTTATGGGAATCATTGACACCCAGTTTTTTTTTTAAGCCTCCTAAAATTAGTATAATATGTGCTAACTAAAAAAGTCCCTTAAATAAATGCAGTAGAATTTTTCAAATTCATTAAAAAAAAAAAAAAAAAAAAAAGACTTCAATTTTTTTCAAAATAGAAAAATGTATTAAAAATAAAATAAATTTACTGAGAAATTGCTCATTAGAAAGATGCTATTCTTTTAAACATTTTTAATAAAATCTAAAACATTTTCTTTCGAATACTGATTTATTGTTATTTTAAGGTCTAATTTCGTAAATTGGAATTCCAAATTTAAGAAATTCTTCTGTATTTAAAAATAACAAATGGGGATATATTTAAAAGAAAAGCGGGAAACAGATAAAAGTTTAAACACGCATGCGCGAAATCGCTAATAGCCATTGGAGGAACGTACGGTTCTTAAAGGAGATAACTGAAGCTAGTGGAAACGGAACTCTACTTTAGCGTTACGACCAAGGTCCGGGGCATTAACGGGATTTGGGGCATTAACGACACAAGTGGAAACGCGCCTTACTGCGTATACCAGCAACCGCGTACATTTAGTAATGCAGCTGCAGATTTTGATACATATATCACAAATTCTCGGATGGCATAAACTGGAAATTTTGTCAAATTAAATTAATCAGTTTTTTATTAGTGGTAAAGTTTCATGCTAAAATTTTCCAATTTTACTCTTGTCTTATTTTTTTTTATTTTTTTTTTTTTATTTTTTAATATTTTTGATATTTCTTCCAACGCATGCAGGCTATTTTTTTAATAGACTTTGCATCTAAGGAGTGTTACGCATATAAATGAATATTACCCATAATATTGTGTAAGACAAACTATTATTTTTATTATTATATAAATCTGAAACATGAAGCAAACATAACAAATGAAATCTAAAACATTAATCTTATAATATCACTGAAATTAAATTAGATTAATAGTATTTCCTGCTATGAATTATCATTTAAAACAATACGTATTTTCTTTGACCAACTTTAACATTAAACTCACTTAAATATTGAGAATTATAATTGATGCTTCAGTAATACTTTTTATAAAGTTAAATGGTGCATCTTGCTAGAGTGAAGGAGGGAAATTAAACACTGGTAGTGTGTATTTCATCTGTCGGGTTTTTGAACTGCGGTGGGCGTATCCGTTAGGGGTCATGCTGCTGTAGGTTCTTATTCAACTCAGAACAAATAGTTTTGAATTCGAAATTAAAAAAAAATATATATGTACGAACTCATAATGCATTTATATTGCCACGGTTGGCTACTAATCATCGACGAAGAGAAAGTTAAAACATTAAGGATTGTGACGTTTTCATTGAATCGGAACGTCTCAACGTTTTCATTGAATCGGATGTTTTCATTGATTCAAAAACTTATCCTGATAGGGGTTTAGTAAGGGGGTGGCCGCATAAGGTTTTGAGAAAAATACGTATTCGTGGATAAAATTTAATGTTACCCTTCAGAAAATTGACGTTTATCTGACCTGACGGTTATTGACCTGAGCAAAACTTTCTTTCCAATTTTTCCCCCCGAATTATATTCTTGGAACAAGAAAGATTTTGAATTCGATTTGTAAACTTCTTTTTTTTTAATTTTCTGTTTATTTTTTATTATTATTTTATTCTTTAATTTATTCGATGGAGGCGTGGCTATATCCTCCCTTGACCTATTATCCACTTTCGTAAAATCAGCTTTTATTTTGAGGGAGGGAACCTTTTGTCTCTCTCCTCCTCAAAGCTACGCCCAGGTAAGTTTTTTTAAAAAAGAAAAAACATATGTAAAGTTGTGAAAACTGTAAATTACAAGTTTCGCCTCCACCTCTTTTGCTATAATAGTAAAAAAGTTTCAAGAAATGAACATCGCGTTTTTCATCTTTTACGTTGTGCTTTTTATTTCATCGAAACATAACGAGCACCAGTTATGGAATTACAAGGCAAAGGGGGTGGTTATGACCCTAACACCCCCCCCCTTGGCTACGCCCCTGTGTCGGTCTAACGGTCTGAAGTTTTGGTAGGTTTTCCTGAGATTTAACGTGAATACGCATTAGAGCCACATAGAATATCCTCCTACCAAGGCACTCCCATCCTTGGCAAATCGCCCTAGCGTAGCTTTGCTATAATCGCACAAACAAACAGATATACATATATATATATATATATATATGCGCGCCTTACTGCGTATACCAGCAACCGCGTACATTTAGTAATGCAGCTGCAGATTTTGATACATATATCACAAATTCTCGGATGGCATAAACTGGAAATTTTGTCAAATTAAATTAATCAGTTTTTTATTAGTGGTAAAGTTTCATGCTAAAATTTTCCAATTTTACTCTTGTCTTATTTTTTTTTATTTTTTTTTTTTATTTTTTAATATTTTTGATATTTCTTCCAACGCATGCAGGCTATTTTTTTAATAGACTTTGCATCTAAGGAGTGTTACGCATATAAATGAATATTACCCATAATATTGTGTAAGACAAACTATTATTTTTATTATTATATAAAACTGAAACATGAAGCAAACATAACAAATGAAATCTAAAACATTAATCTTATAATATCACTGAAATTAAATTAGATTAATAGTATTTCCTGCTATGAATTATCATTTAAAACAATACGTATTTTCTTTGACCAACTTTAACATTAAACTCACTTAAATATTGAGAATTATAATTGATGCTTCAGTAATACTTTTTATAAAGTTAAATGGTGCATCTTGCTAGAGTGAAGGAGGGAAATTAAACACTGGTAGTGTGTATTTCATCTGTCGGGTTTTTGAACTGCGGTGGGCGTATCCGTTAGGGGTCATGCTGCTGTAGGTTCTTATTCAACTCAGAACAAATAGTTTTGAATTCGAAATTAAAAAAAAATATATATGTACGAACTCATAATGCATTTATATTGCCACGGTTGGCTACTAATCATCGACGAAGAGAAAGTTAAAACATTAAGGATTGTGACGTTTTCATTGAATCGGAACGTCTCAACGTTTTCATTGAATCGGATGTTTTCATTGATTCAAAAACTTATCCTGGTAGGGGTTTAGTAAGGGGGTGGCCGCATAAGGTTTTGAGAAAAATACGTATTCGTGGATAAAATTTAATGTTACCCTTCAGAAAATTGACGTTTATCTGACCTGACGGTTATTGACCTGAGCAAAACTTTCTTTCCAATTTTTCCCCCCCGAATTATATTCTTGGAACAAGAAAGATTTTGAATTCGATTTGTAAACTTCTTTTTTTTTAATTTTCTGTTTATTTTTTATTATTATTTTATTCTTTAATTTATTCGATGGAGGCGTGGCTATATCCTCCCTTGATCTATTATCCACTTTCGTAAAATCAGCTTTTATTTTGAGGGAGGGAACCTTTTGTCTCTCTCCTCCTCAAAGCTACGCCCAGGTAAGTTTTTTTAAAAAAGAAAAAACATATGTAAAGTTGTGAAAACTGTAAATTACAAGTTTCGCCTCCACCTCTTTTGCTATAATAGTAAAAAAGTTTCAAGAAATGAACATCGCGTTTTTCATCTTTTAAGTTGTGCTTTTTATTTCATCGAAACATAACGAGCACCAGTTATGGAATTACAAGGCAAAGGGGGTGGTTATGACCCTAACACCCCCCCCCCTTGGCTACGCCCCTGTGTCGGTCTAACGGTCTGAAGTTTTGGTAGGTTTTCCTGAGATTTAACGTGAATACGCATTAGAGCCACATAGAATATCCTCCTACCAAGGCACTCCCATCCTTGGCAAATCGCCCTAGCGTAGCTTTGCTATAATCGCACAAACAAACAGATATATATATATATATATATATATATATATATATATATATATATATATATGCGCGCCTTACTGCGTATACCAGCAACCGCGTACATTTAGTAATGCAGCTGCAGATTTTGATACATATATCACAAATTCTGGGATGGCATAAACTGGAAATTTTGTCAAATTAAATTAATCAGTTTTTTATTAGTGGTAAAGTTTCATGCTAAAATTTTCCAATTTTACTCTTGTCTTATTTTTTTTTATTTTTTTTTTTTTTTATTTTTTAATATTTTTGATATTTCTTCCAACGCATGCAGGCTATTTTTTTAATAGACTTTGCATCTAAGGAGTGTTACGCATATAAATGAATATTACCCATAATATTGTGTAAGACAAACTATTATTTTTATTATTATATAAATCTGAAACATGAAGCAAACATAACAAATGAAATCTAAAACATTAATCTTATAATATCACTGAAATTAAATTAGATTAATAGTATTTCCTGCTATGAATTATCATTTAAAACAATACGTATTTTCTTTGACCAACTTTAACATTAAACTCACTTAAATATTGAGAATTATAATTGATGCTTCAGTAATACTTTTTATAAAGTTAAATGGTGCATCTTGCTAGAGTGAAGGAGGGAAATTAAACACTGGTAGTGTGTATTTCATCTGTCGGGTTTTTGAACTGCGGTGGGCGTATCCGTTAGGGGTCATGCTGCTGTAGGTTCTTATTCAACTCAGAACAAATAGTTTTGAATTCGAAATTAAAAAAAAATATATATGTACGAACTCATAATGCATTTATATTGCCACGGTTGGCTACTAATCATCGACGAAGAGAAAGTTAAAACATTAAGGATTGTGACGTTTTCATTGAATCGGAACGTCTCAACGTTTTCATTGAATCGGATGTTTTCATTGATTCAAAAACTTATCCTGGTAGGGGTTTAGTAAGGGGGTGGCCGCATAAGGTTTTGAGAAAAATACGTATTCGTGGATAAAATTTAATGTTACCCTTCAGAAAATTGACGTTTATCTGACCTGACGGTTATTGACCTGAGCAAAACTTTCTTTCCAATTTTTCCCCCCCGAATTATATTCTTGGAACAAGAAAGATTTTGAATTCGATTTGTAAACTTCTTTTTTTTTAATTTTCTGTTTATTTTTTATTATTATTTTATTCTTTAATTTATTCGATGGAGGCGTGGCTATATCCTCCCTTGACCTATTATCCACTTTCGTAAAATCAGCTTTTATTTTGAGGGAGGGAACCTTTTGTCTCTCTCCTCCTCAAAGCTACGCCCAGGTAAGTTTTTTTAAAAAAGAAAAAACATATGTAAAGTTGTGAAAACTGTAAATTACAAGTTTCGCCTCCACCTCTTTTGCTATAATAGTAAAAAAGTTTCAAGAAATGAACATCGCGTTTTTCATCTTTTACGTTGTGCTTTTTATTTCATCGAAACATAACGAGCACCAGTTATGGAATTACAAGGCAAAGGGGGTGGTTATGACCCTAACACCCCCCCCCCCTTGGCTACGCCCCTGTGTCGGTCTAACGGTCTGAAGTTTTGGTAGGTTTTCCTGAGATTTAACGTGAATACGCATTAGAGCCACATAGAATATCCTCCTACCAAGGCACTCCCATCCTTGGCAAATCGCCCTAGCGTAGCTTTGCTATAATCGCACAAACAAACAGATATATATATATATATATATATATATATATATATATGCGCGCCTTACTGCGTATACCAGCAACCGCGTACATTTAGTAATGCAGCTGCAGATTTTGATACATATATCACAAATTCTCGGATGGCATAAACTGGAAATTTTGTCAAATTAAATTAATCAGTTTTTTATTAGTGGTAAAGTTTCATGCTAAAATTTTCCAATTTTACTCTTGTCTTATTTTTTTTTATTTTTTTTTTATTTTTTAATATTTTTGATATTTCTTCCAACGCATGCAGGCTATTTTTTTAATAGACTTTGCATCTAAGGAGTGTTACGCATATAAATGAATATTACCCGTAATATTGTGTAAGACAAACTATTATTTTTATTATTATATAAATCTGAAACATGAAGCAAACATAACAAATGAAATCTAAAACATTAATCTTATAATATCACTGAAATTAAATTAGATTAATAGTATTTCCTGCTATGAATTATCATTTAAAACAATACGTATTTTCTTTGACCAACTTTAACATTAAACTCACTTAAATATTGAGAATTATAATTGATGCTTCAGTAATACTTTTTATAAAGTTAAATGGTGCATCTTGCTAGAGTGAAGGAGGGAAATTAAACACTGGTAGTGTGTATTTCATCTGTCGGGTTTTTGAACTGCGGTGGGCGTATCCGTTAGGGGTCATGCTGCTGTAGGTTCTTATTCAACTCAGAACAAATAGTTTTGAATTCGAAATTAAAAAAAAATATATATGTACGAACTCATAATGCATTTATATTGCCACGGTTGGCTACTAATCATCGACGAAGAGAAAGTTAAAACATTAAGGATTGTGACGTTTTCATTGAATCGGAACGTCTCAACGTTTTCATTGAATCGGATGTTTTCATTGATTCAAAAACTTATCCTGGTAGGGGTTTAGTAAGGGGGTGGCCGCATAAGGTTTTGAGAAAAATACGTATTCGTGGATAAAATTTAATGTTACCCTTCAGAAAATTGACGTTTATCTGACCTGACGGTTATTGACCTGAGCAAAACTTTCTTTCCAATTTTTCCCCCCCGAATTATATTCTTGGAACAAGAAAGATTTTGAATTCGATTTGTAAACTTCTTTTTTTTTAATTTTCTGTTTATTTTTTATTATTATTTTATTCTTTAATTTATTCGATGGAGGCGTGGCTATATCCTCCCTTGACCTATTATCCACTTTCGTAAAATCAGCTTTTATTTTGAGGGAGGGAACCTTTTGTCTCTCTCCTCCTCAAAGCTACGCCCAGGTAAGTTTTTTAAAAAAAGAAAAAACATATGTAAAGTTGTGAAAACTGTAAATTACAAGTTTCGCCTCCACCTCTTTTGCTATAATAGTAAAAAAGTTTCAAGAAATGAACATCGCGTTTTTCATCTTTTACGTTGTGCTTTTTATTTCATCGAAACATAACGAGCACCAGTTATGGAATTACAAGGCAAAGGGGGTGGTTATGACCCTAACACCCCCCCCCCTTGGCTACGCCCCTGTGTCGGTCTAACGGTCTGAAGTTTTGGTAGGTTTTCCTGAGATTTAACGTGAATACGCATTAGAGCCACATAGAATATCCTCCTACCAAGGCACTCCCATCCTTGGCAAATCGCCCTAGCGTAGCTTTGCTATAATCGCACAAACAAACAGATATATATATATATATATATATATATATATGCGCGCCTTACTGCGTATACCAGCAACCGCGTACATTTAGTAATGCAGCTGCAGATTTTGATACATATATCACAAATTCTCGGATGGCATAAACTGGAAATTTTGTCAAATTAAATTAATCAGTTTTTTATTAGTGGTAAAGTTTCATGCTAAAATTTTCCAATTTTACTCTTGTCTTATTTTTTTTTATTTTTTTTTTATTTTTTAATATTTTTGATATTTCTTCCAACGCATGCAGGCTATTTTTTTAATAGACTTTGCATCTAAGGAGTGTTACGCATATAAATGAATATTACCCATAATATTGTGTAAGACAAACTATTATTTTTATTATTATATAAATCTGAAACATGAAGCAAACATAACAAATGAAATCTAAAACATTAATCTTATAATATCACTGAAATTAAATTAGATTAATAGTATTTCCTGCTATGAATTATCATTTAAAACAATACGTATTTTCTTTGACCAACTTTAACATTAAACTCACTTAAATATTGAGAATTATAATTGATGCTTCAGTAATACTTTTTATAAAGTTAAATGGTGCATCTTGCTAGAGTGAAGGAGGGAAATTAAACACTGGTAGTGTGTATTTCATCTGTCGGGTTTTTGAACTGCGGTGGGCGTATCCGTTAGGGGTCATGCTGCTGTAGGTTCTTATTCAACTCAGAACAAATAGTTTTGAATTCGAAATTAAAAAAAAATATATATGTACGAACTCATAATGCATTTATATTGCCACGGTTGGCTACTAATCATCGACGAAGAGAAAGTTAAAACATTAAGGATTGTGACGTTTTCATTGAATCGGAACGTCTCAACGTTTTCATTGAATCGGATGTTTTCATTGATTCAAAAACTTATCCTGGTAGGGGTTTAGTAAGGGGGTGGCCGCATAAGGTTTTGAGAAAAATACGTATTCGTGGATAAAATTTAATGTTACCCTTCAGAAAATTGACGTTTATCTGACCTGACGGTTATTGACCTGAGCAAAACTTTCTTTCCAATTTTTCCCCCCGAATTATATTCTTGGAACAAGAAAGATTTTGAATTCGATTTGTAAACTTCTTTTTTTTTAATTTTCTGTTTATTTTTTATTATTATTTTATTCTTTAATTTATTCGATGGAGGCGTGGCTATATCCTCCCTTGACCTATTATCCACTTTCGTAAAATCAGCTTTTATTTTGAGGGAGGGAACCTTTTGTCTCTCTCCTCCTCAAAGCTACGCCCAGGTAAGTTTTTTTAAAAAAGAAAAAACATATGTAAAGTTGTGAAAACTGTAAATTACAAGTTTCGCCTCCACCTCTTTTGCGATAATAGTAAAAAAGTTTCAAGAAATGAACATCGCGTTTTTCATCTTTTACGTTGTGCTTTTTATTTCATCGAAACATAACGAGCACCAGTTATGGAATTACAAGGCAAAGGGGGTGGTTATGACCCTAACACCCCACCCTTGGCTACGCCCCTGTGTCGGTCTAACGGTCTGAAGTTTTGGTAGGTTTTCCTGAGATTTAACGTGAATACGCATTAGAGCCACATAGAATATCCTCCTACCAAGGCACTCCCATCCTTGGCAAATCGCCCTAGCGTAGCTTTGCTATAATCGCACAAACAAACAGATATATATATATATATAATATATATATATATATATATATACTGGAACAATTCAATAGGACAATATGTTCTTTTATCTGAAAACAATGGCTTTTGGGGGGAAAGGGAATGAAGTACTTAACTTGTTGTCCTGCAACTTCTGGGCTTTGTTCTTATCATTGCGAAATGTATTTAAATATTATTTAAAATGTATTTTATTATGTATTATGTAATTACATTAAATGTATGAACATTGGTATTAATGTGTTAAATGCATTATTATAAATGTGAATGTACCCTTTTAAATTATTGTAACTATTCAAAGTTTTACAGATTAATTATTTAGTTTCTAGCACTGTTAGTATACATGATGCAAGTCAGTTCTTGTCAGGCGCAGATTGGAAACAAGTTCCGAGAAAAATGTAAAAATTCTGTCATTCTATCGTAGGTTATTTTCTTTTTCTTTCTTTCTTTTTTTTTTTTTTTTTTTTTTTTTTTTTTTTTTAAATCATACAGAACAATTTTTACCAATGCCACATACACATAATTCAAGTAAAATAGAAAAGACTGAAATTCTGCAACTACTGATGTTCTTCGACACTGTCAAAGTAACTGTGCTGGCCTCCGCAAATTAATTTTAGAATGGACAACTTACATTATTTCAATTTTTGAGTTCGGATTGATTAAGGTTTTTGTTGAATAAATAATAAACACAATCAAAGTTTTTTCCGTTGCGAAGATTGGGAGGAGGGGTTTGTTAGGTCTTAGTGACAAAGTGTGACATAGGGGGAAGGGGAGGGTGATCAAAATTTACGGAAAATACATTGTATATTTTATGGAAGCCCACTCTTCAATAATAATAGCAATAATAAGAATAAAATATTTAAACTTTCTAGTCTCCTCTCGGAAATTATATTTACTTGACCTTTTAATGAATTTCCTATTCTTTTTATGCAAATCCACTGCTGTTCTTGTATTTAATGCAGGACTTTCATAACTGATATCGCCGAACAAATTATTTCTCTAGGGATGTTCCTCTGCAGATGAAGGCGGGATTGTTTCCGCCCTGCGTCCTAGCAATAGTTTGGGAAAACAGGTACTCTTCTGTGAGCCGTTAGCAAAATTTTAAATTGAAACTCTTTTCGGAGTTATTTTAATTAAAAATTGGTTACAAGATTGACTTTTCTTTTTCATTAAAAAAATAATAATAATTCGTAATTGATTCGCGTAAATGATAATTCCAAACAGAGTACTGACAATTATTCTTTTAAAAACATTTTAAATTAAATTGTAGTAAATGAAACTAATTTATTTAAATTAAAATTATTACTTAAATTTAATTAAGTAAGTAATTTTAAGCAATAATTTAAATTTAAGTAAGTAAATTTAAGTAAATTGTAGTAAATAAAATTGTACTAGTAATTAAAGTCATTCTCTAAGAATACAACGCTTTTTAAAAGCTTTTTATTTTAAAATTATCTTTAAAATTAAATCCAGTGTGGAAAAACAATTTGTTAGAAGAATAAAAATAAATAAATAAATAAGGGCATCAGCTATAAAATATTATTCGTGAAAACTAAAAATTTCATTTGATTGATTCTTTGATTCGTAAATGTAGCAATTGTATATATGTAGCACAATGCAAGATTCTTTCTTGCCCTTATGATTGTTAAATGCCCTTTTTTACTGCGCGGGCTTCAAGTTCGGGTACTTCAAAAAAAAAAAAATAAATAAAATAAATAAATAATGTAGTCTGTAATAATATATTGGGGGGACGGGGACCATCATAAGTTAGTAATCTTTGTAAGGAGGGGCAGCACAGTCTTGAATGGTTGAGAACCGCTGCATTAAACATTTCGACAGGTTCAATTCATTCATTCACGAATTGAACCTGTCTAGTTGTTCAGTGCAGCGGTTCTCAACCTTAAGACTCTGCTGCCCCCCCCCTTACAAGGATGACAAACTTATGATGGATCTCTGCCCCCCCTCCAACACTCAGTATATGTCTAAAAATAATTAGTTTCTAAAAAGTAATTACATCGGTAAAGTTTGAATAAACATTTTAAGTGAAAATAAATTTTAGAATTTTTTTTTTCCCCAAATGGGCGGGTACTTGCTCATCAAGCATTTTGCCACGACTAAGGCCCGAATGACTGGATATTTTATTATGGAAGCAACTTGTGGGCGGCCAGCGTTATCTCCTATGACGGGACAGACAAGTTAACATTGCAGCAGCCCAAGGACAGCCCAAGCTAGGATTCGAGCCCGAAACCCGTGATGCAAGTATGTGGTATTACAGCCAATTATCTGAGCGAGGTAGTTAAGCCGAGGAGGGAAGGAATGCCCTTCGTCAGGGACTTTTTAAAGAAGTGTGAAAGAATGGTTCTTAAGCCACTACACCGACTGGGCCGCAAGATTTTGGGAGTAAAAATAAAAATAAATTAGATTATCTTTCTAAGCGTGCATTAATACTTTCCCTTTGCCTGTTTTCTCATGGGCCTCATGCAAACACTTTGCGGTGCCATTGACCGGAGTCGCGGCCTGCCGTTTGGGAGCCTATGTGTGAACCTCTACAGTCGAAACGAAATAACCGTGCACACTTCCTGTTAAAGCAGATGATAGACTTGACATGCTTTATTTTATATCTCTTTTTTTTTTTTTCCGCTTTAACGCTTAAGAATGGAAATATTATCCCCAGTTTTTTCAACCGCAGTAGGCGAAGTGCCAAGCAGTGTACACATGATAAAATATGTGGCATTTTGGCATATTAATGTTAATGTAACATAGAACACATTCTGGAGCACCTGAGGCGAAGCCTCTTATCTCCGGTAGACAGTAAGTGGAAATCAGAATTGTCACCTCACAGAAATAATATTTCACTGTTAGATTACAGGTAAGTACAGATATCAGAAAGGGAGGGGTGTGAAGAAAAAAAAAAGGGGGGGGGAGAGGAAGCATCCTAGCTTCTTGACAGTGCCAAGGAAGTGCGCATTGGTGAAATGAATAATAAGAGCTTTAGTTTAGCACGGGAATAGATTATCAATAAGAAATTGCATCAGGAAGATAAGTAATAGCACGGGGTCTTTTGTGATAAATTCTACTGACGTAGTCAGGTAGATTAAAGAGTAATTCGTTGGGAAACGTATATATGTTTTTGAGGAGGTTGTCGGTTTTTCTTTTAAAAAATTTTATTATAGGGTTCATTCCATTCCAAGATAGAAATCCATAAATGTACTTTGAAAGGTACTAGTCAAGGAGGTTTAACTAATGGAGTTGCCAATGTTGCACTACGCAGTGCTAGGAAAGTGAAGACTGCCACGTCCCCTCATCCACCCAAAAGAATTAAAAACTCATAAAGATGCATTGAAAAACGAGTTCCGTAAATTGTTAATAAAAATAATTTAAGAGTTACTCACCAATTTGTTTATCCATTTTACGTTTATGGAAGGTTATTTACACGTATTAACTTGTTTTTTGTTGCATAATTTCAAATATATAAATTTACATGTTTTCCAATGACAATATCCAATGCTTTGGGGGATGAGGGGGCGTGGTTTTTGGTACTAATGCATGAGTGTGACTCCAAATTTAACTATAATAAAATTGCGGTAGTTTTTTAAAACAAGTTAACACAGATTTCTTTAACAACATTTATCACGTTCGCATGTTTTGCTTCCAAGCTTAGGAACGCATGTACTATTATTAGTTTTTCAACCCCAGTAGGCAAAGAGCCCTGTGGGTTTCATGATAAAATACGTTGCATTTTGGGATATTGAAGTGCTTAATGCATGATTATATTAATAAAAATTAAACTGTAATAAAATTGCGGTGTTACTCTAAAACAAAAGTTCACAAAGCTCTTCTTTAACACCTATCTCAGGCTCGTTTCTTTTGCTTTAACGCTTAAGAAAGTAAGTATTATCCTTTGTTTTACAACCGCTGTAGGCGAAGTGCCAAGCGTGCACATGATACATCCCTTACATGTTTGATGTAAGATAACATAATATAACATAACATGGAATACATTTTGGAGCAGCTGAAGCGAAGCCTCTTATCTCCGGTACACAGTAAGTGGCAAACAGAATTGTCACCTCATAGAAATTATTACTGTAAGATTACAGGTAAGCAGTTATAAGAGGGGAAAACATTCAAAGGGACTGACAGACTGAGGGGTATACAATGGAGTACCTGCACTCGAGGTGCTCATCTTCAGTATCTGGAAGGATCAATGAGTTCTTATTTCAGTTATTAAAGTAATTATCCTTCATTTTGCAATCATGGTAAAAAAATAAAGTAAATAAATTTGATTCTTGTGACTTTTCATACTGTATTTTTAAGTATTGCAAATCTTCAATTTCTGCATTTCCTTATTTTGCAGTGATAATCTTCTACACTAACACATTATCTTTTCTTATTCTTTCACGAAATTATCACTCGTATGCTTCATCATCTGAATTTTAAATTTGTTTATAGACGAAAGTCCATTTTTTAATTTATATACTTATTGCTCCTCAGAGTAATTCATCAACATGGGAGGATCCCAGGCTGGGACAGTCGGAGAGTGTCCCGCCTGCAAACCCAGAGAAATTTAGATGACCCTTAATTTTGGCTTATAATATGCTGTGGCGCTGGCGTTATTTCTTAAGGTGAGTAAAAATATCCCTTTGGGTAATTCCTAGAGGATAATCTGATAGGTTTTTTTTTTCGCCAAAATGGACTACTTAAAAGTAAAAAAAAGAATTAGAACTGCAAAATTAAAACTATAATTGTCTTGGTGCAATCAATCTTTTGTCCCTAAATAATAATGTCGTGTGTAAGAGTTATAGAGTCTTTTTAAACGTATCCGTTTTTATAAAATACTCGGCATACACCTTACGAATTCCCTAAATCTATACTTATGAGGTAAGCATTGAGGGTGATGATGAATATAAACATTTCAGTAACATTGTTTTACTTGTGAAAAAACACTCAAAATACTGGTGTTAAACGATAAAGTAATTAAAAAACTTTGTAAAAAACACATAAGAAGTAAGTTCCTTTTACTTCTTATGTGTGTTTTTTACAAAGTTTTTTAATTACTTTATTGTTTTACTTGCTTCAATTACACACCATGTGTAAGCATAAAACATATTGGGAAAGTATTTCATAGCAGAAGATTTCAACTTGATTTCACTGATTAATATTTTTTCCTCCAGAAAAGGTTCGAATTTGTCCTCATACGCAGGAGGCGTATATGAGGGAGGAATGCGACGGTATGGACCCGCCCATAAACGGGTATCGAAAATGCTTTCGCTAATAAATGAATTTGTAATTTTACCATAGCATCGCGGCTTTTGATAAATATAAATATTTCAGTGATATTGTTTAACTTGCTTAAACTATAGAGTATACGTATGAATAAACCATATCGAGAAAGTATGTCAGAAGCAGAGCCGCCGGAAAGGATTCTTTTTCTTTTCTTTTTCTTTTGTTTGTTGCGGGGGGAGGGGGGACAAGATGATTTATTGTTTGATAAGTTTATAAAGAGCCTTGTCCTTCAACAGTCACAGTTATTGGTATGACTGTCAATAGAGAAAGTATTTTATTTTTGAAATTTACGTTTTCTTTTAGGGAATGAGCTTTCAAAGTCAAAGAGTCAATTAGTTATGCTAGTCACAAATATTAACCGAAAAGAGAGCATCTAGGAAATGTTTAATAGAAAGTAGTCTATCTTTAATACGACATTGTTTGATTTTATTAGATTTAGATCATTGTACTTGACGCGTGAAAAACTTCATCATAGTTTATTTAATACCCCAAACAGAAATCAGATTAGTAGAAAATAAAAACCTTTAATTTAAATTCGCTAACTGCTGCGATTTAACAAAATTTCATTTTATTCTTTTAGATCAGATATGGGCAATCCCCGCCCAGCTGGCCGGATGTGGTCCACCTAGGCTTTTCATCCGGCCCGCGAAACATTTCAAATTTCGCATAGACAATCCACAGAAACCAAATCAAAATCCCATATAAATCCCACTTATACGACCCGCAACTTCCCTAACATCCTAAATTTTGGCCCGCAACTTTCCAAAGGTTGTCCATACTTGCCTTGGATATTTTCACGTAGTGGTCAGAGAAAATTTTCCACTCATTTTTTTAAATTTAAACAATATTATTTCACTCAATGTCTAGCTAAATTTTATTTGATTGACTACAGGTGTTTTATTATTATTTCTATAATGTTATGCACAATTTTTATAATTGCTTTTATAAAAGTCTAGTAAAAATCTTGGGAAAGAAAATAAACGCAATCTATTTAAATTAATAGCCATCTATTTTAATACCTCCAGACGCCTTAAAGTGATACCACTCTCCTCAGCGATTTAAATTCCACTTGAAAGATCGACAGGGAAAGAAATTTCAAATATAAACTTGCAGTATTGTGGCTAAATTGTAGGATATGAGAGGACGGGATAAGCTTACGATAATGGGGCCAATAAGAGAGGTGAAATATATACTGGGATACAATCTAGTATTAGAACTTTAAATCCACGAGCAATCCATGTGCCTTATTGTAGTCACTCTTTAAATTGAGTCATGAAAGACATAGATAAGGCATTCTTAGAAGCCTGTAATTTACTTTTTTTTAATATGGACCATTTTTTTTTTTCAAAATTCGGAACTGGGTCTAAATACACAAAGGGACTAATTTTAATCCATTGAAGTGCAATTATTTCCCAATGCTCAAAAAAGGGCGGCCTTTGCCACCGCTCGATTTAACTACCAGCAACATGGTGGTCGATCGCGTTCATCGCGTGCCATAGATCTAGAGAACGTTTTTGACACAGCTGGCTGTGTGCGCACAGCCAGCACTGCACAGTCGATCCAGTTGTTGGATATATGTACTTCCTTGGTATTCTCCATTTTTCAACAAAAGCCAGTGCTGCGAAAAATAACCCTGGCAATCTTACAAGTAATCCACCATTTTTATGGGAAATGGTCAGCTAGAAAGTAAAGGATTCTGGTGTAACTATTAGTCCAGTAACTTTGTACATCGGACCTTGCATCAAATCAGGTAGCTCTGGTTTCTTGCTGAGGTATTTCTGATGTTGGCCCAAAGAATATTCCAAGATTTCGCCTCGGAGGCAAAGATAATGCGTCCCTTGAACTGACGATTCACGTTATATAGTTCGAAGAATACAGGTAAGAGGCAAAATGAGTGACCACATGAACAACCGTAGATAAGTTACACATGTGTAATAAAAGTATCGGGTGCAGATTTTGTCCATCCAGCAATGATTGGAAAAAAAAAAAAAAAAACTGTATATATATGGTGCAAAAATTGTAGCAAACACATATGCAAGTTACAATTATCTAATTTTGTCCAATTTCTCAATCAAAAGAGGTAAGTCTAAAAAGTAATACATATTAAATTTCATTAATATACTGAGGTTTTAATGTTTGTTGTATTATTTTTCGAATACTAAGATTTTTCTTTCTTTTGAGGGAATTATTTTTCTTAATATTTATATAGTTTTATGATTTTGTAAAAATTAAACTCCTGCAGTTATTATTCGATGACAGCATGGTTAAAGAGATATGCAATTGGTTAAAAATTCAGCATGAATATCCAATCGCATGTGATCTATTTTACACGCATATCTTTAATATTTCCTGGCGTGTTCGGCAAGTGTTATATCAAACAGTGACTAAAAATTTTGGAGCTGATACAAACCGAATTAAAGAACAGAAAAGGCGGGCAGTTTCTTAAAGATTGCAAAACAAATGTTTAAATTCAAAGAATCTCGGAAATAGAGCTTACGCAAGCTCCAAGCTCGACACTGAATACCGTGTGTAACGTGAACCGCTGAGTGATTCACAAAACAACCACTACTTACTAGGGATCGACCGATAGTATCGGCGCCGATACCTGCTATTTTTTTAGGTATCGGTATCGGTTCTTTAGATTCTAAAGTATTGGTTCCTGTTGCTTTCATCCTTTTTCACCGATACTTCGATTTTCAGAAGAAAACCACCCAGGCGCAAACCATTCTGGAATCTTCATTTTAGTAATGAGATGAGAGGCGTCGTTGCATCGGCACATTTGTTTTCGCGAGTGTTTCCAAACTTTTTTTTTTTTTTAATACTAACACTCTGAATGGATGTCGTATCACCAAGTGTGTTCGTAATTATGGACAAAGAATCGTAAGTCATCAAAGAATCGTAGGGTATGTTTTGCTTGCAAGCTTAAGAACCAACGTGCTATTATCAGTTTTCCAACCCCAGTAGGGTAGCCCTGTGGGGTATCATGATGATATTCGCTATATTTTGCTATTTATAATTGCCTTGCATGAGTATTTTAATTAAAATTAAACTATAATAAAATTGGGGTGCTACTCTAAAACAAAAGTTCACAAAGCCCTTCTTTAACACCTATCTCAGGCTCGTTTGTTTTGCTTTAACGCTTAAGAAATTAAGTATTATCCTTTGTTTTACAACCCCTGTAGGCGAAGTGCCAAGCGTGCACATTATACATCCCTTACGTGTTTGATGTAAGATAACATAATATAACATAACATGGAATACATTTTGGAGCAGCTGAAGTGAAGCCTCTTATCTCCGGTAGACAGCAAGTGGCAAACAGAATTGTCACCTCATAGAAATTATTACTGTAAGATTACAGGTAAGCACAGTTATAAGAGGGGAAAACATTCAAAGGGACTGACAGACTGAGGGGTATACAATGGAGTACCTGCACTCGAGGTGCTCATCTCCAGTATCTGGAAGGATCAATGAGTTCTTATTTCAGTTATTAAAGTAATTGAAGAAAAAGGCTAAGTTATCCTTCATTTTGCAATCATGGTAAAAAAATAAAGTAAATAAATTTGATTCTTGTGACTTTTCATACTGTATTTTTAAGTATTGTAAATCTTCAATTTCTGCATTTCCTTATTTTGCAGTGATAATCTTCTACACTAACACATTATCTTTTCTTGTTCTTTCACGAAATTATCTGTCGTATGCTTCATCATTTGAATTTTAAATTTGTTTATAGACGAAAGACCATTTTTTAATTTATATATTTATTGCTCCTCAGTGTAATTCATCAACATGGGCGTATCCCAGGCTGGGAGAGTCGGAGAGTGTCCCTCCTCCAAACCCAGAGAAATTTAGATGACCGTTTTTTTTGGCTTATAATAAGCTGTGGCGCTGGCGTTCTTTCTTAAGGTGAGTAAAAATATCCCTTTGGGTAATTCCTAGAGGATAATTTGATAGTTTTTTTCCGACAAAATGGACTATTTAAAAGTAAAAAAAAGCATTAGAACTGCAAAATTAAAACTATAATTGTCTTGGTGCAATCAATCTTTTGTCCCTAAATAATAATGTCGTGTGTAAGAGTTATCCAGTCTTTTTAAATGTATCCGTTTTTAAAAAATACTCGGTATACACCTTACGAATTCTCTAAAATTATACTTATGAAGTAGGCATTGAAGGTGATGATGAATATAAATATTTCAGTAACATTGTTTTACTTGCTTCAATTATACATCATGCGTAACCATAAAACATATTGGGAAAGTATTTCATAGCAGAAGATTTCAACTTGATTTCACTGATTAATATTTTTTCCTCCAGAAAAGGTTCGAATTTGTCCTCATACGCAGGAGGCGTATATGAGGGAGGAGTCCGACGGTATGGACCCGCCCATAAACCAGTATCGAAAATGCTTTCGCTAATAACTGAATTTGTAATTTTACCATAGCATTGCGGCTTTTGATAAATATAAATATTTCAGTGATATTGTTTAACTTGCTTCAACTATAGAGTATACGTATGAATAAACCATATCGAGAAAGTATGTCAAAAGCAGAGGCGTCGGAAAGGATTCTTTTTCTTTTCTTTCCTTTACTTTTTCTTTTCTTTTTCATTTGTTTGTTGCGGGGAGGGGGGGGGGCAAGATGATTTATTGTTTGATAAGTTTATAAAGAGCCCTGTCCTTCAACAGTCACAGTTATTGGTATGACTGTCATATAGAGAAAGTATTTTATTTTTGAAAGTTACGTTTTCTTTTAGTGGAATGAGCTTTCAAAGTGAAAGAGTCAATTAGTTATGCTAGTCAGAAATATTAACCGAAAAGAGAGCATCTAGGCAATGTTTAATAGAAAGTAGTCTATCTTTAAACTAACATTGTTTGATTTTATTAGATTTAGATCATTGTACTTGACGCGTGAAAAACTTCATCATAGTTTATTTAATACCCCAAACAGAATTCAGATTAGTAGAAAATTAAAAACCTTTAATTTAAATTCGCTAACTGCTGCGATTTAACAAAATTTCATTTTATTCTTTTGGATCAGATATGGGCAATCCCCGCCCAGCTGGCCGGATGTGGTCCACCTAGGCTTTTCATCCGGCCCGCGAAACATTTCAAATTTCCATAGACAATCCACAGAAACCAAATCAAAATCCCATATAAATCCCAGATATACGACCCGCAACTTCCCTAACATCCTAAATTTTGGCCAGCAACTTTCCAAAGGTTATCCATACTTGCCTTGGATGTTTTCACGTAGTGGTCAGAGAAAATTTTCCACTCATTTCTTTTTAATTGAAAGAATATTATTTCACTCAATGTCTAGCTAAATTTTATTTGATTGACTACAGGTGTTTTATTATTATTTCTATGAAGTTATACACAATTTTTACAATTGCTTTTAAAAAAGTCCAGTAAAAATCTTGGGAAAGAAAATAGACGCAATCTATTTAAATTAATAACCATCTATTTCAATACCTCCAGACGCCTTAAACTGATACCACTCTCCTCAGCGATTTTATTCCACTTGAAAGATCGACAGGGAAAGAAATTTCAAATTTAAAACTTGCAGTATTGTGGTTAAATTGTAGGATATGAGAGGACGGGACAAGCTTACGATAATGGGGCCAATAAGAGAGGTGAAATATATACTGGGATACAATCTAGGATTAGAACTTTAAATCCACGAGCAATCCATGTGCCTTATTGTAGTCACTCTTTAAATTGAGTCATGAAAGACATAGATAAGGCATTCTTAGAAGCCTGTAATTTACTTTTTTTTAATATGGCCCGATTTTTTTTTTTTTTTTTTTTTCAAAATTCGGAACTGGGCCTAAAATATACAAAGGGACTAATTTTAATCCATTGAAGTGCAATAATTTCCCAATGCTCAAAAAAAGGGGCGGCCTTTGCCACCGCTCGATTTAACTACCAGCAACCTGGCGATCGATCGAATCGTTCATCGCGTGCCATAGATCTAGAGATCGTTTTTGACACAGCTGGCTGTGCGCACACAGCCAGCACTGCACAGTCGATCCAGTTGTTGGATATATGTACTTCCTTGGTATTCTCCATTTTTCAACAAAAGCCAGTGCTGTGAAGAATAACCCTGGCAATCTTACAAGTAATCACCATTTTTACGGGAAATGGTCAGCTAAAAAGTAAAGGATTCTGGTGTAACTATTAGTCCAGTAACTTTATATATCGGACCTCGCATCAAATCAGGTAGCTCTGGTTTCTTGCTGAGTTATTTGTGATGTTGGCCCAAAGAATATTGCAAGATTTCGCCTCGGAGGCAAAGATAATGCGTCCCTTGAACTGACGATTCACGTTATATAGTTGGAAGAATACAGGTAAGAGGCAAAATGAGTGACCACATGAACAACCGTAGATAAGTCACACATGTGTAATAAAAGTGTCGGGTGCAGATTTTGTCCATCCAGCAATCATTGGAGGAAAAAAAATGTGTATATATATATGGTGCAAAAATTGTAGCAAACACATATGCAAGTTACAAACATCTAATTTTGTCCAATTTCTCCCTCAAAAGAGGTAAGATCTAAAAAGTAATACATATTAAATTTCATTAATATACTGAGGTTTTAATGTTTGTTGTATTATTTTTCGAATACTAAGATTTTTCTTTCTTTTGGGGGAGTTATTTTTCTTAATATTTATAAATTTTTATGATTTTGTAAAAATTAAACTCCTGCAGTTATTATTCGATGACAGCATGGTTAAATAGATATGCAATTGGTTAAAAATTCAGTATGAATATCCAATCGCATGTGATCTATTTTACACACATATCTTTAATATTTCCTGGCGTGTTCGGCAAGTGTTATATCAAACAGTGACTAAAAATTTTGGAGCTGATACAAACCGAATTAAAGAACAGAAAAGGCGGGCAGTTTCTTAAAGATTGCAAAACAAATGTTTAAATTCAAAGAATCTGAGAAATGGAGATTACGCAAGCTCCAAGCTCGACACTGAATACCGTGTGTGACGTGAACCGCTGAGTGATTCACAAAACAACCACTACTTATTAGGGATCGGCCGATACCTGCTATTTTTTTTAGGTATCGGTATCGGTTCTTTAGATTCTAAAGTATTGGTTCCTGTTGCCTTCATCCATTTTCACCGATACTTTCCAACCGATACTTCGCTTTTCAGAAGAAAACCGCGCAGGCGCAACACCATTCTGGAATCTTCATTTTGGTAATGAGATGACAGGCGTCGTTTCATCGGCACATTTGTTTGCGCGAGTGTTTCCAAACTGGGTTTTTTTTTTTTTTTTTTTTCTTTTCTTTTAATTCTAACCATCGCTGAATGGATGTCGTATCACCAAGTGTCGTCGAAATTAAGGACAAAGAATCGTTATATGACAGTTTATCAGGACAATCGTCTATTCTTCTAAATTATTTTTAATTCGTGCCCAACACGCTATCTGCAAGGATTTCCAAAAATAAGTGTCGAGAAGTAGGCCATAATTTTACTTCAGTTTTATAAACGTTTATTTTCTCACTGTGTGGACTCGAAAAAGAGTTCATTCATGCATATATACACGAAAAAGAATCTCCCTGTAACGAATTCGCTCGGTTCCAGTTAAAAAAATCGTTATAGAGAAAATTTCGTTGTACAGAGATAAGAGATTTTTGCAGTTATTTCAGCAAATATTACAAACGTTTTAGTTAATTCGATGTTCAAAATTATTAAATTATGACTTTCAATAAAAAATAAATTGGTATTTATTATAAATTTGTTAAACTTACGGTTTCTTACTTTTCATTATATAAATGAAATGTTCAAAAGTAAAGAAAATCCACGAATTTAGAGAATAAAATATGTAATGCTCTTCAAAATTCTGTTATTTTACATTGTTTTGCATTCTGTGATTTTAAATTTTCATAAGAATGTTCATGTTTTAAAAGTCTGCTGAAAAGAATGAGGATATTTTCTTCCATTTGGAAACTTTTAATGGTTTTAAAAGGTTGAAGCATTAAAGCATGATGTCGTTTTGGTAGTGAAGTGCAGGGCCTTATTCAAAATCGAGGCATGAACCAAAATGCCACTGAAAATGGTAGACGGCCGAGGTGTGAAGGTCCCGGGTTCGGGTCCCATCGCGCGGTTGTTGATCTAACGGTCTGGAGTTTCGGTAGGTTTTCTCCAGATGAACGTGAATACGCGTTAGAACCCCTTAGAATGTCCTCCTACCAAGGCACCCCTCATCCTAGGCAGGTACCACGCGTGCAGGTTTGCCTTAAACACAAACACTCAATGTATCCACTGCTTTTTCTTTTTAATGCTTTCTACTGGGCTCAAATTTCATCATGATGTTATTCATTTTAACGAGAACTACACTCTCGTTACAAAAACTGCCCAGAATACAGATGTAGGTTTAAATGACATTAAATTATGTAGAGTATCGGTATCGGCTATTTCTGAAAATGATTTTACAAGTAAAGTATAGGGATGAGCTCAAACTGTGATAGCTGCTACTCGATCACTGATATCCACTTGCCCCAACTGCTATTGGTGATTCGTGTCTTGTCTTAACTGCTATTGTGATTTCAGTGATTACTGCTACTTCAGTGACTGGGAGTATTTCGGTGAAAGCTGCTACTTTAGTGAAATCGAGTATATTCGGTCTATTGGTGAAAACTTCTATTTGAGTGAATTCGAGTATTTAGGTGACAAGTGCTACTTTGGTGATTGGAAGTATGTTTGTGAAAACTGCTATTTGAGTGAATTGAAGTATTTCAGTGAATTTGTTCCTGACATGATATCTGCTACCGGTACTCGTTTAGATTGAATATCATATCTGTTGCTTTGGGACCTCCGTGCTTTGGAATTTCTTCCAGGGGAAACTCATCATAGCATGCGGCTTTAAGGGTTCCGTTGACCTTGAAACTGCGCTGTTGTTATATGGTCAAAGCAAAGGGGGAAAGGGAGTTGGAATGCACATTTCATTACATTGGCAGGTTTCATCGTAGGCTGCATTATAAAGGGGAGGGGGAAGAGGTTTACGCTAAGGATGTGTAAACAGTCGATCAGTCGTATCAGTGTGAATAAGAACGGAGAGTCGGATAGAGTTGTATTACATTTCGCGCGATGAATAATGAATAGCGATAGAAAAGTGCGCATGGAGGTGTATCATTTAAGATACCATTGTCCACAGGCGTAACTTTCTACGGGGGGGGGGGGCAAAAAAAAACTTCGTAAAATTCAGATTATCACTTTTTTGAAAATATTTTCTTTATTGGGAGATATTTTGCCCCCCCCCCCAGTGTTACACGTAAATTTACGGCAATGCTAGTGACGTAGAAAGAAATGGGAGAGGAAATGACGGTCGATAGCAAATTTACTATTTATTTATGTTTAAGCCGAATAATGGCGAATTTTATACGAGACCTAGCAATGGTAAATGGCTGAATCTGAAGTGCGAATATCCAGGGTTCTGGTCTATCGCGCGGCTGCCGATCTAACGATTAGGTACTGGGCAAATTTCTTCAAATATAACGTGAGTAAGTATAAAAAAATTCTTAAAAAGTCTATCGCCTAAGTCATCCCCTTTTAAGCTGTATTAGAAAGGGGAGGGGGCTACCTTGAGACAGGGGCGTAGAATGAGGGGGCCGCAGCCCGCCCCACGAAATAGGACCCTTAGCTTACAATTTGATATTTAGCTTACAATTGAACTTTTTACAAAGTCTGTAAATTATTTTAAATGCTAATTCAGCGTGTGAAATCGTGAAGTATGCGAATCTAAAGTTGTAAAACAGAATTTCGTAGGGGCCATGCCCCTCACTGGAGCCGCCTTGAAGCAGAATACCCTTGTGTAGCTTTTCTTTAAGAAAACAACAGTATTTTTTAAGATCTGCAATGCAATTATTGTGGTTTTTGGCAATTTTCAAGACTTAAATTATTACATACTAATTAGAATATAATGAAAGAAGAAAGATAAATAGGATCGACGCATGGATTATGATACAATTTTAAAGATTATTAAACAAGAAATTGAAGACCCACTGAAAATTACTTAAACTGCCGTTTGAAGACTACCGTGTACTTCCCGTGTACGTGCAAGTTAAATGCGTGGTTCCGAAAGGTCGCTAGCAGTAGTTGAGGTGTGCCAATTTTAAGTTTTCCCTTTGATGAGGATCCAAATTTTGACGAAAAAATTAGGATATATGTAGCTCTAAAAGACATACTTGGCGACGTGAGCTGCCCTGTTATGGCAAACAAACGGTCCATTTTCTGTTATACTACTGGAATTTTAAAAAGTCCTGTTAGAAGACACTGAACCTTTAATAACGGATACTTGTTTTAACCAGTCGTTTTGTTTTAAAAACCTCTAAATTACGAACACATTGAAAATCTCTACTAAAGGACACCTTTCAACGTTTCGTTTTATGTTAGTAGTGGGCTTTAGAAACCTCTAAACTGGAAACACATTAAAAATCTGTAATATCGAAAACCTCCCCAAACCGGATGCATTATTTTATATAGTAATGGGTTTTAAAAACTTCTAAATTGAGGACTGTTTAAAAACCTCTAATAACAGACAACGGACACTTATTACATCTAGCCGTTTTTTGTTACACTAGCAGGCATGGGCGTCGGTCGCAAACGCCAAGGGGAGCACTTGTTCTCCCTACCCAGGGATTTTTGTATGCCGTTTTTATCTTCCTTTTTTATTCTTTCTAATATAGTAGTAGCCTTGTGTTGAAGTAATCTTTGCCCCCCCCCCCCCGAAAAACATTCTACCGCCGCCTATGCTAGTAAGATAGAAAAACGTTTAATTAGAAGACACACTGAAAGCTTTTATTAACGGACACTTCTTAGATTTGTTCTTTTTCTGTTATAGTTGGATTTAGGAAAACCTTCAGTTAGTAAAGAACTGTTATAACGGAAAATTTTTTCCTTCCAACCCCAATGTTACATGCCAATTTAGGTCAATGCCTCTCGTAACTGGTCGTTTTCTTTAAGCAACGGGCTTTAAAAACTAGAGACTATTTTAATTTTTATCAGTTTTATATTACCAGTAAGAAGATTGTGATTCACTCTAGATAAAAATGAAACAAGAAAGACAAATAGGACTGACGTAGTATGCATTACAATGCACTTTTCAGTTAGTTGTGTTGTGTTACAGCTAAGTTACGCAGGGGCTACCTGTCAAGTATGAGGATTGCCTTGGTCGGAGGACATTTAAAGGGTTCCAACGCGTATTCACGTTGTATCTGGAGGAAAACCGACCAAAACTCCAGATCGTTAGGTCGACAGTCGCGCGATAGGCCAGAACGCTGGAATCTCACACTTCAGCTGTCTACCATGCACTTTTCAACAGAATGCAATAAGAAAAGCAAATAGAAATGACATATAGATTATGATGCACATTCCAGCAAAATGAAACAAAACTTTTAGGAAACAAAACTTTTAGAACTTTTTTGATCTAAACGAAATATGCAATAACGAGAAATGTTACCCTTTAGCAATGTCTTTAGGGGGGGGGGGGGGTTGAAGCCCCTATCACTTCTAATTGGATCCGCTACTGACTCGAATCATTTTTTAAAATTTTGTAAATTAAAATCGATTGACCATAACCATGTGTTGGAGCACTATTTATGCGCACACAAATATTTCTTTTCTACATCTAAATATTCAATTTCTCTGTGATGGGTAGTGTAAGGCATCTTAGGTAGATACATTTTATTATATTGATTTTATGGAGGTTAGCAGAATTTCTTCTTTAATTCATAATATACCAATGAAAATTAGTATTTTACATCATGTTGTGGATTCAGTTCGGTAATACAAATTAAAATAAAACTGCAATTTTATACAAGCTTTTTTACTTACTATACCTACTTTGATACTTAGAAGGGTTTACTAAAATTTATGGTTTCTCTCTATTCTAAAAAAAAGTAAAGGCCGCTGTCGCCGCCGCTGGCGCTGTCAATAGCTTGTTGACCTAACTCCTCCTAAACCGTGGGGATTTGAGTTTCGACTAAGGTGCTCACAGATTCGAAAAATTCCGAGGAACCTGCTAAGCTGACTTAAATTTCAAAAATCGAATTATTTTAGAAGATATTAATAAAAAACTGAAAAAATAAACAGAATGGTTGCCTGATTTGGCATAAAATCATTCATTCCTTTGCAACAAAGCGTTTCCAAGTATCTAGAATCGCGTGAAATTTACAAGTTAAGACAAAAAGCCTAATAACTTCTTCATCGTTTGCACGATCCGCTTGAAAATTTTCATGATCATGTATAAAAATATAGAAAACAATCTGCGCTTCTTTAAAAATCTGAAAATCCACCCGTTCCCTCATTTTTAGGCGATTTTTCGCTATTTTTAGCACGATTTTATTTCCGAGAGTCAAAAAAGTAAATCATTTGCGGGACAAAATTACCCTTTTCAAGTGAATATGACATCATACAATTGGGATTCAAATTCGTTTAAAAAAGCTTTTCCAGATTACAGTTAATTATCATTTTTTTTTCACAAATAAATCGTTTGCAGGGACATGAGAATAGCTGTGTACACAAAACGAAATCTTTCGATTGCGAAAAGATTCCGCGAGTTTCCAGAACAGCATGAAATTTAATTTGGGTACTCTCTATTCTAAAAAAAAGTAAAGGCCGCTGGCACTGTCAAAGCTTGGTGGCCTATCTCCTCCTGAACCGTGTGGATTTAAGTTTCGACTAAGGTGCCCACAAATTCGAAAAATTCCGAGGAACCTGGTAAGCTGACTTAAATTTCGAAAATCGAATTATTTTAGAAGATATTAATAAAAAACTGAAAAAATAAACCGAATGGTTGCCAGATTTGGCATAAAATCATTCATTCCTTTGCAACAAAGCGTTTCCAAGTATGTAGTATCACGTGAAATTGTCAAACATGAAGTAGAAATACACCCATTTTACGCCAAAATAAAAACTACATGAAATAAGTAACTCAAAATGTGTTACACAAAGTTGACAATTTTCAAATAGTAAGTTCGCTTAGACAACAGGAGTTTAGAATTAGCGATTATCAGTTTTTCCAAAACAGAATAACTAATATCTTGAAAATGGAAAATAATTAAAATGCAGATTATTTTAAAGCCGGTTCGGTCCAGCTGGATTATTTGCTACCAGTAGAAATATTTGGCGGCGTTAACTATGTCATTATAGCAGTTACAGTACACTTTGGATATTTGCTAGCGCGACGAGATGGTATAATTCGTGGTGCTAAGTACGCCAATCTGCAAACGATTATGTAAATGAAAATATGGATAACGGTTTTCCGGTAACCTTAAATGAACAGTAATTATAGGTTGTAAGCATGTGTAAATCGCCAAATAATGAAAAGTCGCCATTGGTGGCAGGCTATTCTATCTGTTCCGTAGCTTTTATTAACTTTACATGTACGCAAGTCGCCAAATAATGAAAAATCGCCATGGGTGGCAAATTCGCAAGGTATCCAACAGGTTTTACATTATTAAAAATACAGCTGAAACAGATGTTCTGATTTTATTACGCTTTAGCTCCTAATAAATATAACTTTTGAATGGCAACATTAAATATCATTGTGTTTCTGAGGAGTGCAAATAATTTTTCCAGCGATTATAAGCGGAGTCCGCACTCCAGGTGGAGTATAGCTCAGGACCCGTACAACACGGATTCCCATAACAAAATATCTTCCGTGTTATGAGGGGGAGGGGATCTACTGTAGTGTGAAGTTTAAATTTTTATGTACCAATGAACCTGCAAGAACCAAGCAATGCGTAGCTCAGTAACATTCTATCTGATCCAATTTTCGGGTTTTGTCTATTGAAATTATGTCTTTTTTACGAATAGGCCTTATTAGGGGCCGAATGCTTCATACGAAAAGCGAGCGTAGCGAGTCTGGGGGCCTTGGCCCCTAGTTCCTATAAATGAAAATCTGACGCATGGTTGGAAGGAAGGGAAGGAACAAGTTAACCCCTTACCGGATTTGCTAGAGCTTAGCTCGGGCAGGTAAAACTTCCATTCTGGATTATCGTGAGTGTAACTCGGGCATTAGGAAATTTATTATTTTTCACATAATCTTTCCTGAATTATTTCGTTTTGCTTCCAAACAGTTTATTTACTTTTCTGCCCACTACAGTATAGAACTGTACACGATTTAGGAAATCTCATATGCGAATAGTGTTATTATGCTTTCAAAATGTATATATACAGGGTGTCGTAGCGTAGTGCGGTCATCGACCCACAACGTGCGAGAGAAAGCATCCTTCTCCCCCTGGGGTCAAGAGAGCTGACCCCCGAAGAATGGGGAGCGAGAGGTTTTGAAAGGAAGGAGAGAGGATGCATGTTGTCGGTACTAGCTGCTCCGGGCTCAGTACTCCCGTAATGTTCCATCATGTGCTTGTATATAAATACTGTAAATATTTATTATAAATAAAACTTATTATTTTAACGAAAGCATCAGAGGTTCACGCTACCACTGCGGCGCTACGTCACAGTGTCCATAATTGAAGTCCCACTTTAAAACGGTTAGGAAAAAAAGCTACTGGACCAAATGTTATCAAACTTGGTAATTGTGTAAAGGTGGTCAGAGGAGTTATTATCCGCGGAAAAAAAGCTCAGTGTTCAGGGGTCCGATCCCCCTCCGCCGCATAAAGAACAGTTTGGAGGGGGTTAAAAAATTTCGGAGGGGTTCCAAACGGTAAAAAAGGCAGTATTTTTCTCAAAAGGACACTATATAATTTTCATTTTAGTAACAAAAATCAAAATTTCGTGGGGGAGGACGTTCAGGCACCTGGACCCCCCCCTCCCCTTAAATACGTCCTTGCCCCTGGTGTTGAATTTTTGAACTTTTTTTCGCAGATAATAAATCCCCTGACCACCGTTACACAATTACCAAGTTTCATAACATTTGGTCCAGTAGTTTTCCTTTTCTGAACGTTTTAAAGTGGGACTTTAATTATGGACAACCCGTACATCAAAATATGCATTAAATAAAATTGACAGTTTTTGACCACCCCCAACTCGAAAAAAATTGAACCGGCAAGGGGTTAAAACAAATAAAACATTATGGTCTTTTCTTTTCAAAATTGCCTGTATTTTTAGAAAATATTGAAAGGATTCATCCTAAAATCCTCAAGGCTGGTGATACATATGATGTGAATCTGAAAATTTAAAGTGAAACAAAGATAACAACTAATAAGCAAACAATAATAACAGATCAGCATAAATAATAATAAAAATTGGGTGTAATAATTAAAACAGTATTCACCATAAAACATTAAAAAATGTTTAATATATATATATATTAGGTATATATACTATATATATATATATATATACAGGGGCGTAGCCAGAAATTTTTCATGGGGGGGGGGTTACGACTACTAACAACTCATATCTATGTATACGTGTGTGTGATAATGTAGTGAAGCAATATACATTTTGTATGGCAAAAAATTTCTCATGGGGGGTTATGACCCCCTAAACCCCCCCCCCCTGGCTACGCCCCCTGTATATATATATATATATTAGGTATACAATGAATATTGAAGAAGGATTTTCATGAGATGGATTTATATATTTTGCATTTAATCGTTAAATTCAGCGCTCAAGCTCTAATCTGAATGTTTACCAGCAACAGGAACATTCAAGTACCCAATGCCGGAAAGCAACGATGAAAGAAGAAGAGATAATTGCTTCCGTAATGTCTTTGCAACGGTGGGAACGAACTGGTTGAATTCAATGAGGAACTAACAGATTTAGCATGCACGTGCACCGCGATACCTTCAACAGTATGTCAGCAGCGGAATCGGGAAGAAAATTCTTGAGGGACGCATTTTTTTTTTTTTTTACTTTTTGTCTACTTTTGCCTGTAAATTAATTTGAATTTTCAAAATAAGTCAGTTATCTATAGTATAAACTTCTTGTGGTGGATTATTTTTGTTATGGTTAAAATTTGATGAAAACTAAAGCCTAAGATGATCGTACAGTGGTATTGTGCCGCGCATAACCTGCCTGGCATGTACTCCTAGGATTACGCTGAAAAATGAAAAATGATTGACATACACCAAAACACTAAAAAAAACTAAAGACTCTATGAATTGCAAATAAATTCCATTTATTCTTAGTCATTCCACTAATATTAATTAAAAGACGATATTGACATAATTTTAAACTCAAAAACATGTCTGGGGGAGATGTGGTTTTGGAGGATAAGGGGTATCCACAAAAGGTTTGAAACACAAATAATAAATAAATTACTTGGGATATTCACCATTATGATGAGGTAGCCATCTTTACACAGGACACGATCGACGCGTGCACTATTGGAACCGCTTTCTTTCTCTTAAGCCATCATCAAGCCACCGATTCCATGTTTTTTTTTTAACACAACTTGATCATATTGATTCGAAGCACACACTGATTTTTTAAGCCCGTTCACACCTTTACCAAACTCTCTTCTGCTTCTTCTCTCTAGCACACTCGTTCTGTCGTCTTTTTTCTTCTCCCACGGGGTTGTTTCCTTTTTTCTTACCCCCTCTTACATCATTGGCTGGAGTTTCTGATTTGTTCGTATCGGGGAATTAATGCATCCTCTCGTCGAATCCCAGACATGTAGGTGGGTCATCGGGGAATATACCCCGCCAAATTTGCATATCATTTTCGGCCATAAATATTTTAACGTTGACAGTTCATTGTGCTATAGTGTCCAGACTGTCCATTGCCTGGCGCCTCTTCTAATTTACGGTCCACTTGTGTGGTCTTCCCATGGGAACCGTCTCAAAATTATATTTTACTGCTGTTTCACTTCACCACATCTCTCCCCCGTGTACATAAAAAAAACAAGAAAAAAAATATTCAATGTCCACAGTTACTAGTTCATTACACGTAGCTACACATGTGCTACGTTTTAAAATTCGGCACTTGTCCTGTATAGTCCATGCGATATAGTCCATCATACGTAGCAAATTATGTGCTACGTTCTACCGTTTAGTAGTTGGAGTTTAGTCCATACACAATAGTCCATCACGCGTAGCTACACACGGCGAAAGTCTCAGTTGTGATACATTTGTTCTCCCGTTGTGTCTCAAGCATTTTGTGGTTTCACGTGAACATTTTCGTTCTCCTTTGCGGCTTTGTTTTGTCAGATTTTGTTAAATCTGGCAGTATCGATAATGTTTCCGAACCACTTTGCATTAATAACATTAATGAGTTACCTTTGTATCTTGTTTCTCAATTTCTTCAAAATAATATATTGTACACCAATGGGATTGTACACACATTATTATGTTTAATCACACATTCTGTACCAACATGTACCATATTTATATTATTAGAGATGGATATATATATATTAAGAATAACATACAATATCATGTGTGTCTATTACTTGTTACACATATATATTTATCTGCATATCATAAAAAATACTCGTCTTCCTTCCCTTTTTTTTTTTTTTTTTTTTTTTTTTATTTATTATTATTATTATTATTATTATTTTTTTTTTTTTTTTTGCTCAGACAGGGGATTCATTCCTATATTGCACACCCTTTTATTTATACGGTAAACCTCACGTACAACTGTTCCAAAATATCTAGCCATAATCATCGATGCGTTCTTATTTACTCATTCAATTCATTTCTAAATTCCCACGTCTGTACCTGTAAAAGAGTTTCACCGCTAAACCCGTGCGTTCTGGAACTACCCTCTCTCCTCTTGTATTCCTTTTAAGCAGATCCTTCCGGCTGCGAAACTGTTTGTCGCTTGACAATCGGGACTCATGGTTGAAATTTCCGGTTTTTCACTGCGTATAATACATCCGCGCGTTTGGAAAAGGGGGAAACTGTAGCTCGACGACTCAACTCGTGCTGTATGCAACCGGTTTATCTCCTGCGCCTGGAGTGACTCGGCACATTTTTCGCCTGTGTTCTTTTAGGATGTCAACGTCGTGTAGAGGTAAGTGATTGTTATTTAATTATTTTGTTAATGAAAGCTTATGCCGCCCTATTAACTGTAATTTTGTAAAGAGAAACAAACTTAACGTTACTATTCTTACGCATTATTTTGTAAAGAGCCGTTCTGCATGTCAAGTCCATGCGGTCTGATAGGTTATTATTCTGTGAAATCCCTATGTTTACTTTAAAATAAATAGTCTTCTATTATTCTAGAGCGCGTCTTACTCATCGTGGCTATTGCCTGCAATTGCCCGATAAGTACCAAAATCCAAGGGGAAATCTGCAGCTTTCCGTCCCAGGTACTCTGGTGACGCAACTCAATAATTTTATTCTAACTTGTATTAATTAAAATTTGATTAGTAAAATTACTGTACTATGTATTTGTCTCGCCTATAGCTGTATGTCCGGTATTTATTTATATGCATATTTTTGTCTTTTCATATTGCCCTTCTCTTGCATCCTATGCGTGACATCCGAACGAACGACTCGCCGCAAATCCGAACGAACGACTCGCCCCCATGGGAATGACTCCCTGCCGGTTTGTTTACCAACAGCAAAAGCCAAACGACAACACCAGCTGATGCCTTGCTAACTTGTGTTTTACTTTTTATTTATTTTTTTTTTTTTTATTTTATTTATTTATTTTTTTTTTTAACATACGTATGTGTGTGCCTGTTATCTTATTGCTTGCTATTATTATCTACATTATTATATTTTGTCCGTCTCTTTTTTTTTTTTTTTTTTTTGTTGTTGTTGTTGTTGTTAACATTTCCTTCATTTTCAGCTTAGCTTTTCTGCAGTGCACAAGGTTACACGGGATATCCCTTTTGATTATATAGCATGTCATTATTATTATGATTCTTATTATTATTACTGTTATGATTAGCTAAATTCAATTGCCTTCCAGGTCGCGTTTTTCTCTATTTTCCTATCAGTTTTGTAATTCTCGTGTTCGTTTTCCTTTCACAGAAATCCCAAGCAGTGAATGCGCTACTCACGCAATTGAAAATCAACAATCTGATGAACACTCGTGGAACACTCTGGACCTCACAACTCGGCTGCTGGTAAGAACCCCTTTTTTTTTTTTTTTTTTTTTTTTTTGAATTTTTGTTCTTTTCTTATGTTTGTGCTGTTTCTCGCCCCTTCCGGGAGCGGTTGCGTAACCAATAACCATGGGTGGGGGTTTTTGACTCGTCAGAGTCTGTTTCTTGTGTCTGGGGTTTTACCCGAAAAATGAGGTTTTTATGGACTTTTTTCGATTCTACATGAGGTTTATTCACTTCTTTAAGTAACAAATTATTATTACGAAATAGTTTCATTACCCTATAAGGGCCGGTAAAAATGGGGTCAAATTTACACTTCTTGTGCATATTTCTCATGTATACCAAATCCCCTATGTGGATTGGAGTATGTTTAGCGGGTTTTTCTAAGTTCTGCGGTTTAGCCGCTTTTTCTTGAAATATCCAGGCCTGTTGTCTGTTATTTAAATTCTGCTTAATTAATTTGTCCACAAATATTTGTATTTCCTCCTGGGACCAACTTGATTCGAAAATATTTTGTCCCTGTACGTCAGTTGTATTGTCCAGGGGTATTTTAATGTCACGACCCAGAAATAGTAACGCCGGCGGGAAATTCGTCGCCCTGTGTTTAGAGGCGTTGTAATAGAGCTGCGCCCATACACTTGCATCTTCCCATTCAAAAGTGTTCTCTGCTATGCATCGAATACACTGCTGAAGCGTGCCTTGTGCGCGCTCTACCGTCCCATTCGATTGTGGGTGGAAGATCGACGAAAAACGACTCTCTATATTGAGAGATTTTAAAAAACTCCTTAATTCCTTTGATCTAAATTGAGGTCCGTTATCCGATATAATCGTATCTGGAAGCCCAAAACGAGAAAAATAACTTTGTAAACATTGAACTATTTGATCTGCAGTGATTTTTCTACATGGAAATAATTCTATATACCTAGAGCAGCTACGTTTTCAAATTCGCTGAAAAATTGCTTTGGGTTCTCGAGACTATCAGCCGAATATCGGGGCAATAGAGGGATTAGTCCCGTGTCTGGCGTTTTGTTATGCTGGCTTTGTGCCGAACTTTGGGTATTTCGATTCCTAAGAGACTCTGGCGAATCCTGTCTAACTCTGGGACGACCCATTTTTTTTTTTTTTTTTTTTTTACTTTAAATATTTACAGATACTATTTTACCTATTTTAACACTATATGTTCCGTTACCTTATACATATACAAAATGCACTTTGACACTTTCAACATACACATAAATGAAAAATATTGTACATGAATACATACATATTAAGCAAGTACTAATTCAATTGTTCAGTTCTACTGATTGTTGCATAATATTCCATCAATAAAATATTTATTTATTTATTTTATTTATTTACTTAATTTTATTTAATTTAATTTTTCTATATGTCAATACGTTGTAATGACTACAAACTATCTTATTCACAACATTCTTTCTATTAGAGAAATTAATTGTTTTAACAAAAATACCTTCTTTGTCACCTTTAAAATCAAAGTTCTTTCGTATATATATATATATATATATATATATTTATTTTTTTTGCAGCAGTATATTACACTTACAAAACACAAATAAAATATTCAAAGAATATCAATGCATGTTTTTTTTTTTTTTTTTGAAACTGAGAAACAAGATAGTAACTTCGTTATTATGATGCATAATTTCTCTCCCAGACTTTGTTTTATTTTTGAAAAATCTACTATATATATTTATTATTATTATTATCATTAATTTAACTATCATTTGAGTTACTAGGAGTACATAAAATTGCCTTTTTTCTACGGCACCATTATGTGGTGGATTAATTTTGTTATGGTTAAAATTTGATGAAAACTAAAGCCTAAGATGATCGTACAGTGGTATTATGCCGCGCATAACCTGCCTGGCAAGTACTCCTAGGATTACGCTGAAAAAATGAAAAATGATTGACATACACCAAAACACTAAAAAAAACTAAAGACTCTATGAATTGCAAATAAATTCCATTTATTCTTAGTCATTCCACTAATATTAATTAAAAGACGATATTGACATAATTTTAAACTCAAAAACATGTCTGGGGGAGATGTGGTTTTGGAGGATAAGGGGTATCCACAAAAGGTTTGAAACACAAATAATAAATAAATTACTTGGGATATTCACCATTATGATGAGGTAGCCATCTTTACACAGGACACGATCGACGCGTGCACTATTGGAACCGCTTTCTTTCTCTTAAGCCATCATCAAGCCACCGATTCCATGTTTTTTTTTTAACACAACTTGATCATATTGATTCGAAGCACACACTGATTTTTTAAGCCCGTTCACACCTTTACCAAACTCTCTTCTGCTTCTTTTTCTAGCACACTCGTTCTGTCGTCTTTTTTCTTCTCCCACGGGGTTGTTTCCTTTTTTCTTACCCCCTCTTACATCATTGGCTGGAGTTTCTGATTTGTTCGTATCGGGGAATTAATGCATCCTCTCGTCGAATCCCAGACATGTAGGTGGGTCATCGGGGAATATACCCCGCCAAATTTGCATATCATTTTCGGCCATAAATATTTTAACGTTGACAGTTCATTGTGCTATAGTGTCCAGACTGTCCATTGCCTGGCGCCTCTTCTAATTTACGGTCCACTTGTGTGGTCTTCCCATGGGAACCGTCTCAAAATTATATTTTACTGCTGTTTCACTTCACCACACTTCTGTCTGGGGAGGGCACGCGCTCCTGTCCCTCCGGATCCGCCAATGTGGGAGTCGAACCCATACTCTTCCGGCCAACAGTCCGCCGTAACCACAGGGTTGTCACGGACCCTCTAAAAAAATGGACAGTAGTGAGACCTATGTGGTTTTAGAAGTTTATAACGTGCCCTCAGTTCAGAAGCATTTTAAAGCCCACTTATTAAAAGAAACTAGCGGTTTTAATTGAGGTTTTCATTGTGTCCTCGTGTTTATAGGTTTTCAAATTCTAAAAGCATACCAGAGTACGGTCAGATGAGAGAGGTGTCGTCATTATTTGTAAATTTTACGTAGTAGCAATTTAATCGGCACCTTAAATCTCGATGTGTCTTGGTGTTTTATAAGCAATTGAATCAAAGCTTAATTTATCACAACTGTCATGCTTATTTAACATTATAAATTATATGAATTTAAGCAATATATTTTTTTTAATTCTAGCAACATAATATTTGAAAAACAAAAATCGCAAACATCAAATTAAAGAAGCTATATTTAACAATCATTTAAAACTATATCGCTCATAGCAGTAGCGCATACAGGTTTCCCTTTGGGGGGGGGGGAGCGATCCCATACTTTAAATGTTAGGTTGGTGGGCAAGCAATCATCGAACGGCTATTTTCACTGTGCATCACGCAAATAAAACTTTCAAACTAAAGCCTTTAAATTGTGTAAAACTCCTTACATCATTTCACCGATATTTTTTTATATAAACTTTTTTGTATAATTTTAGATTTGTTCACAATATATTTTATAATATATTCTCTTATTTACTTTAAAATTAACTTCTACATTTTTATTAACTTCCGCATTTTTCACTTTAACAGTTTTATTCCTCTCCTAAATCATCATTTTATCATTTCATGTTTCAATTAGTTTATTTAACTAGTATACAATGAACGCTCTCTAATGTGAACACTCCAGTATTATGAGCACATTCCGACGTTCCCAGCGAAACTCCGTAGAATTTACATAAGATGAACTCTTTGCATTCTGAACACCCTCTAATTTGAACATCCCAGGATTATGAAGGCTACTTTTGATCCCCTCTGTACCTGTACTTCTCTATAAATGAAGGTTTATTTTATTTTTAATCGAAATTCGGGGAATTCAACTAGAGTGCAAATTCGGAGAGAGGTACGCCGCACAAGCATACACAATGCACGCACTGTATTGCACTGTTTATTATGGCAAAGGTGCTCGAGGTCTATTTGACTGAGGAGCGGTGCTTTGGGGGAGGTTTTTTGAGGGATTCTTACACTTATTCAACTTCTGGAGAAAACCGCTCAAAACGCAACCGTTAGATCTATAGCCGCTTGATTGGCCCGCGAACCTGGAACCTTCAAACTTCAGCCATCTACCATTCTCAGTGTCTATATAGATCTATAGCCGCTTGATTGGCCCGCGAACCTGGAACCTTCAAACTTCAGCCATCTACCATTCTCAGTGTCTATATAGATCTATAGCCGCTTGATTGGCCCGCGAACCTGGAACCTTCAAACTTCAGCCATCTACCATTCTCAGTGTCTATATAGATCTATAGCCGCTTGATTGGCCCGCGAACCTGGAACCTTCAAACTTCAGCCATCTACCATTCTCAGTGTCTATATCCACTCGGCCATACTGGGGCCCATACATAACGCAACAGACTAAAAATTTTTTTTTCGTATAATGTACAGATTACCGAATATGTTTTAAAGTAATGTAGTATAACATTGTGTAATTTTCTCATTCTAACATATAATGTACCGATTATGCTTCACCTTGTTTTTTTTTTTTTTTTTTTTTTTTTTTTGTCCTGCTCTGCTTCCCACTTCTTCATGGAAGAAGTGGGAATGTAGTGGATTAACATCAGTTAATCCACTACACATGGAAGTGCTAGTGGATTAACTGATGTCACTTTTTTGGGGGGGGGTGACATGCGTTGTCCTGTTACTTGTCATAAAAGAAATGGATTAAAAGTTTTTAAGAAATGTAGTATAATTATATAATTTTGTTGTTTTGTTTTGTAAAAATTTTTTAAGTAAAGAGCTACCAATGGTCGACTGAATAAGACACTGGACACTGGTAGATGGCTTAAGTGGAAAAGTCCAGGAGTTCTAACCACGATAGTATCGGAAAGCTTTCCGTACCGGCTAAATTAAGCATTCCCGACTTATGACGTAACAATCCGAGAAATATCCGATGTGTCCTATTCCGAAGGTGTCGGAAATATTCCGATGTCGTATTCACAATCGGAAATAATGCCGTTTTTTACCGACACACCAGATGAAGGCGAAAATTGCATTCCGATAACGGAGAGTAGAAGATGGATGGGTGTTTTATTGTGTGTATTATGGAGTGTTAAGCACTCCCTTAAAAGAAACCCTTTCCCTGGCTAGGTTGACTCACCCTCTCTATTAAAAAGCACACGTCTTCCTTGATCGACTTGTCCCTATCCTGCTGAAATTCTGAAGACAACGCATTTGTTTAAGATAAAGGAGAGAAATCCGTGCGTTTTGATTGGTTGATCGGTCCCAGTGTCGAGATTGACCTAGCGGGCACAAAAATACTCACTTCTTTTATTTGACACTCATCGTGTTAGCACCAAATGGAGAGTAGGGGCTATTTATCCGAAGAATTGGAATATACATGAGAGAGAACTATCCGTAACTGTTATTCTCTGATAACACCGTGGTAGAGCCCCTGCCTCTGGATTCTGGCCTACATCACGGCTGTCGAAGTCGATCTAATGGTGAGGTGCTTTCTCCACGTGAATTAGAACCGATTTGTATATCCTCTGCTCAAGGCATTCCTATTAGAGATGAGACGGGCTCAGCCCGAGCCCGAAAGCCCGAGCCCGAGCCCGGGCCCGAACCGGGCTCGGGCTCAGTAATTCACAATTGCGTTCGGGCTCGGGCGGGCTCGGGCTCGTAAAAAATTTCTATTTTATTGAACATTCCTTGAAACAGATTTTTAAAAAGTGATTCATATGGAAAATAAAAGGACTTATAAAAAAAATCTGAAGTGACTCCCCTCGGCTTTCCGAACACTTACGATTAATATCATTAGCAAGTATTTAAATAAATTTTAATCGATGAATCATTCAAACATATATACAGAATTGAAACTCAATCGAATGCACCGTTTAAACGCTTGCGCACTTTCAAGAATTTCTCCCCATATGCCATTATGCCATAATATAAAAGAAATCTTTGTCGTAGCCCTGTAGAAGAACTATAAGTCCTATACACACCAAAATCAATACCGGTCTTAAGATGGTGATTTATAACATATATACCCAATTTGAGCTCAATCGAATGTACCGTTTAGGCGCTATCGTGTTCACTCACATACACACAAACACACATACATACATACATCTCGTAAAAATAGCATAAATGAATTCAGAAGATCTCAAAACGTGTAAATACACCAAAATCTCGAATTCGAATTTTTTCATAATTACAATACTTTCCTTACATGGTACATGTTCGGAAAGTAAAAATAACGGCACGGGTGCCTGGAAGGCGCGTGAAGCTCTTTGGGTATTTCAGAACGGCGGCTTATATTGCTTAGTTAGTCATGAGATCCGACATTATTTCATAAACATAGATATAAAGAATTAGAAAGAGCATTAAGAATTTGCAACTATATTTGTCTTTAATTTGCACAAATTAATTTGCAAAATTTATTGTATTCTATCAAAGAATTACTTATTTGGATTTTATTGAATTTTATTTATCCTTAGCTGAAATTTCGGGCTCGGCGGGCTCGGGCTCCGACTTAAATAATATTGCTCGGGCTCGGGCGGGCTCGGATTAAAAGTCTTCGGGCTCGGGCGGGCTCGGGCTTCAAAAAATGAGCCCGAACTCATCTCTAATTCCTATCTGTGGCAGAGAGTCCTCATGTGCTTTGCCTTAAAAAAAAATACAGAAAAAGGGGGTACATTACATATTTGACTGAATTTAATTTGATTTAATTGACAATAGCCATTATCTAAACCCTAAATCTAAAGTCAGGTCCTTCATCTGGGTAATCAGCGTGGCTTTTTAGATTAATATACAGTCTACCGTTTTTGTTGTTACTAATTGACTCACCATTTGCAACTTTAATTTCTGTTTAGTACAATCTATAGTCCCAGACAAGAAAAAGTTAATAAATCTGTAAACAAGAAAATGTCGATAATAAATGTCGTCCACTAGATAGAACCAATATAGAACTTTCAGCGTTTTCTGCGTATACGTGGAAAGTGAAGCCGAATTATTTGATCCCAGTGGCGGGGCAAATTGCAGGTCCTATTAATTTTAGTCCATGTTTGCAACCAATAAAGCTGAATAATTTTTTTAATAATTTTGTACTTCTATATAACTTCCGTGTGTGTGTAAACTGTACAGGGTGGTTAAAATTAAACTTACCCTATTCGGCAGCATTTTGCTGCTGTAACCGGTGAACAGATGGTTACCAAATTTACCATACGGACTGTAACCGAGATGCGCCCAAGGGAATTTTTCAGAACGTTTAGTTTAAAAAATGTCCACGAGATGGCACTTTGCAGGGTGAAATCAGCTCCAATATTACCCAATTTAGTAAATAAATGCTCAAAAAATTATTGAATAAATGCTAAAATTGTGTGTGTATATTTCGAACTAGCCGCTTCCATCATTAAATTTTCCGTTTTCCATGCAAGGCGTCACCTAGTGGACACTTTTTAACTGTCTTTTTTTTTTTTTTTTCGAAATACCTTCAGCGCATATCCTGTATAGCAAATATACCAATTTTGGTTACAATCCACTTTCCCGTTTTAGCTATAAAGCACTGTTCGAAGGAAAAGTTTAATTATAACCATCAGAACGAATTTGAGCGTGTTTCTAAACTGTTTCTTTTAGAAGTGTAAAGATAAGCTAGTGCTTAAAGTGATTTTTTTTTAATCAGTATAAGCACTAGCTTAATCTTCTCAATCTTGTTACTAATTTTTAAAGGTACATTCCAGCGGGTAGGCTCCGAGAAATGCAAGCAAAGAGCACTGGAAATGCATGTTTTATAATATTTTCTTAATTATTCTAATGATTAATGCAAAAAATCGCCACAGGGAGATTGAAAATTAGAGGGACAAACTTCTTCAGATTGTCTCAAAGCGATGTTGGGTTGGAAATGACGCCTTGAAGAGCCTGTTAATAATAACTTTAGAAGAAGTGTTCAAGGAACAGTGAACTTAACTGTGACCACAGTTTTTCAAAAACTAATACATCTTGCACAGATTACACTCGATAAAAATTGTTGATTTTGAATTTTTTTTTCTTTCATTACTCTGACGAAATTGTCAGACGAGAGCCCATTGTTTGTGAAACTTAACTAAGAAACTACACGCACACTTCTCCCAAAGCGATTATCAACAGGTACATGAAGACAGCGTTTCCGACAGCACATTGCTACGTGATTCTGAAGCGTTGATGTATGCCTCCCAAAAGTTAGCACTTCCAATTCTGAATCACCAAGTATTTTCTCTTAAAATGTTTATTCAACTTTACGGATAATATTATTTTGTAGAAAAAGACGACTAAATGTTCCTTCTTAAAGAATAAAAAACTGCATGTATGCTGAGGAATTCGAGGGGGGAAGGGGGGGGCGTTAAGTTATCATTTGAAAGGGGACACAATGTTAAAAAATTGGAAACCGCTGTTTTAAAAAGCTGCTAACATTCCCGATTTCTTCGGGATATTTCCCACCACTAATTTTTACCTAACAATCTATATTTAAAATAACGCCATGAACATAAATAGAATCGAAAACGTTTAAAAATTGTAGTGAAAAATCTCCCGAAGAAATTGGAAAGGTTGGTAAAATACATTCATGTTATTCTGTTTCCTTTCGAAGTACATTACAATATTCCGTAGTAGTAAAAAAAGAAAATCATTGTTTTAACATTCTTATGATGAAGAGTTAACCAGTGCCTCATTCAAGAGACTTTTAACTTTCCACCTCTGGGTGTGAAAGACCTGCAAATACACTGCTCAAAACAATTAAACGATATTACGATTTTAGGTGGATCTTGTGGCTGGGAAACTTTTTAGCTGATTGATACATGGTCGACAATCGTAGTAGGTTATATTAGAATGAATTACACATGTTTGACAGAAAAAATGCATTTTATTGCGCATTTATGTAGAAAAGGAAAAAAATACAATTTGTGCATATGAGAAAAAAAGAATAAGAAAATGTGTTTTCTTCAAAGGAAATCATTTTCAGTAGGGGGTATGGTTTCCACGGACGGCCAGCAACGTTGAACACCTTTGAGGCATGGAGCCAATGAGGCTATTAATCACGAGTTGGGGTATTCTGTCCCACTCTTCCAGAAGAGCTCTTTCCAGTTCTTGGAGAGTTTTTGGGGGTGGTTGGCGGCCAGCAACTCGTCTTCCTAGAGCGTTCCAAACGTGCTCTATTGGATTCATGTCTGGAGAACGCGCTGGCCATTCCATTCGTACGATTCCTTCCTCGAAAAGGAAATCCTCCACCAGGTTAGCACGATGTGGCCTGCAGTAATCGTCCACTAAAATGAAGTCATCTCCGATTGCTGCAGCGTAAGGGACTACAATAGGTCTGAGGATCTCATCCCTATATCGACGACCAGTCAGAGGTCCATCTCGAATGATGTAGAGGTCTGTGCGCCCGTCATTGGAGATGTCACCATACACCAACACTCCCCCACTGCCAAAGCTGGCACTTTCGTGCACGAACGCAGGATTATTCCTACTGCCACGGTCCCTCCAGATGAAAATACGCCTATTATCAGGATGAACTGAAAAACGGGACTCGTCAGAAAAAAGAACATTGCTCCATTCATTTCTCCTCCAGTTCACATGCTCTGTTGCCTACTCCCTGCGACGATGCCTTGATGTTAGTGTAACACATACCATCGGTCGGCGAGCATACAGACCTACACCATGGAGCCGGTTTCGGACAGTCTGAGTTGAAACCGTGGTGCCAGTAGCCGAGCAAAGGTGCTGTTGGAGAAGAGTAGCGTTCATATTCCGGAGTCTCCGATCCGTTAACACTACATAACGACCTTCATTGGGCGTTGTTGCATGTCTACGACCTTGCCCTGGTCTTCGGCCTGCACTTTCAGTCGCCAAAAACCGGTTCCAGAGACTGGAAATCACACTTTGTGACACTGCAATGGCTTGCGCTACTTCGGCTACAATGGCTGAGTTGGCCCCCTTCTCACCTACCGACAATTCTCCAAGCTTCTGAATTGGTTAAATGACTTCGCTGAGACGTCGTACTCATCGAAACAAAGCAGTCACTGAATGCCGATCATCCTTGTCTTCTGTCTTTTATTCAGTTGAAAGTCCCCTGTTCAGTTGAAAGTCCCCTTCAGTTGAAAGTCTCCTGTCAACTGTCTTTTATTCAGTTGAAAGTCCAATTTCATTCGCTGCCGCTGAAGCGACGTTTTTGACGTCGAACTCAAAATTAGCATACTCCACAGTTTGAAAATCAAAAAAATTTCGCTTATATCTTTATTTTATATAAAACTTACAATATCCTTTATTTGTTTTGAGCATTGTACTTTGTACGGGGTCTCACAGAACAAACGAATGTTCCGACGGTGACTGCATGCGGTAGATTATTTTAGACATTTCATATATATGACCTAACAACTAAATTAAATAAAATTCGATCATTCAGCTCTTTTTTTTCAATACACATTTAACATATTAAACAAACAAATAAGTGGAATCATTTTAAAAGTAAATCCAAAACCATTACTGAAACTTTATTTCAAATTTTACGCTTTGCATTGGAGGCAAACTTTTAAGTTCCTGTACCAAACAACAAACTTAGACATCCTCACATCTTCAAAAGTATGTTTGCCTCAAAGCAACTTTTAGTAATCTCTGAGGACTAGCGGAGTAAATATTCAGAAACTTTTAGCCAAGTTTGTTCAAAACGAACTCCTGTAAGCAAATATTTACAGTATCTCATAGTAGCAAGGGAAAATGAAAAACTGTGAATTAGATTCTATTAAATGGAAGTGAATAAAATTTCACACAGTAAATTCCAGGAAGTTTCATTTTATAAAACAAATCATCTTTCTAATACTTAGAGCTTGTCTAAGTATGTGCATAATGTGCTTTAATAATTTGCGCATTCCATATTATGTTCTGCATATTTGTTATATTCCATATTAATAACTTTGTTTTATTGTTTCGCTGCAAGGTATCTTTCAACAGATGTTAATAACTTTTAGTTTATATTAAGACTAGCTGCGTGCCCGTTCTTCGCACGGTAGGAAACGAAAATTTTCCTTACATGTGTAATTCGAAATTACTCGTGATGTGGAATTTAAAAAAAAAAAGAGCAAAATTATTTGACTCTTAATGTAAAGTTTGTGTCATGAGTACTAACCTGATCATTGCAGTATAATGACTCAAAAAACTACGTCAGTGTCATTCACTATCAAAAAAGTGGAAAGCTTAATGGTTTGCAGAGAACTCCTGGCTTTCAAAATGTCTTATTTCAACATAATACTGTTTTTTAGGCTCAAGTTGTAGCATTAAATACCTAAGACACTACATGAAATGGAGCACCATTTATTTCTTTCCGAACATGTACCATATAAGGAAAGTATTGTAATCATGAAAAAATTCGACTTCGAGATTTTGGTGTATTTACACGTTTTGAAGTCTTCTGAATTCATTTATGCTATTTTCAAGAGATGTTTTTAAAATAGCTGCGCACCCGCTCTTCATACGGGAAGAAGGGAATATTTTACTACTAAAATCATATCTGCATGTGACAAAACAGAATTTCATTTTTAAAAAAGTTCAAGTGATCTCCTCTGTTGAAATTACTGCGGGATATATTAACGCAAATTAGAATTACTTTTCATTTAGTTGGTGTAAGACAACCGTTGAAAAAGGATAAACACTTTTAATTTCATGAAATATTTATTAACGTGGTACATTGCGATTTATTCATATTATCTTTACAAATCTAATAATACTACCTATTACGTACATTAATACTATCTATACTCGCTTCTCCCTCTTCAAGGCTCCCTTAAAAGAAACAGCTTAGATTATTTGGCCTCAATGGGATCTTGTGATTCTGTGGCGATTCTTTGCAATTTACGCATTAGCATAAATAATAATCATTTCACATAATGGTTGCCATTAAAGAAACTCTCCATATATATTTAATTTATACATAGTTTAATAAGATTGGCGTATTTAGCGCCGTAAACCATTTCATCTTACTGTGGGGAGAAAATATCCAAGGGGTGCCATTTTAAATATCCATGTATCTAATATAGCGATATCTTGTATATCCTCCATAGTCCTGTCTCCTGAAAAACATCAAACTGTGTAATCTCGAGGAGCTACTTATTCCCATTTTAATTGTGACTGGGCGTTAGAGTTGCAGAGTTTACAAATTTCACGCATTTTTTTAAATTTATGACGTCACTGTTTGACTGCCGTAAAGGATACCCCGGTAGATTGAGGGAGTTAATTTCGATATTTAGCATAATTGTTTTCAAACGGTATCATTAAAACTTTGCGTTGGACCTTTATGGAGGAACGTAATTCAACGTGAAAATAAAACTATACTCGCAACCTGCATGCGTATGTTAGACAACGCCTGCGCTAAATTAAATGCCAAAAATAAAAATAGTAAATAGAAAAATTTTAATATATCGCGCTTTGAAACGAACTTTGTAACTTTTAAAATGAACATTTTCAGCGCCGTGAAAACATTTCAATTTTTAAATAAGCACCGGATTAAAATACCACTTCTAATAATGATAGTGAATTTCTTAGTTTATTTCTACAGTAAATTTTAATCAAAATATCGTCTCCCTGTGTTGAAAATAGAGCTGGAATAAATGAGTTAAAATTATGGCGTAACGTCGGCGTAGCATTTGACGTCATAGATCCTCACTTGCGAATTGAAATTCTGATATCCCATTTAAAAACTCGATTGGTTGAAAAAACCCTTTTTTTTAATCCTTTCTGTGGCAACAACCGAACATAAATTCTCGTGCCGTGATCGCAATGTAATGAATGGCGTAAGATCGCGTTGATGCTATTAAATTCTAAACATTAGGCTGCATTAAAATTCGTAAAAAATCATCTAATTTACATAATTTTTTCGTTTTTATTTTAAAAGAGGGAGAAAAGAATGTTTCACGATTTGTCAAAATATCTAAAAGTTATGACGGATAGAATTCAAGATGCGACAGTTTTAAAATTATTTTACGAAAAAAAATCGCGAAGCAGATGTTTAGTAAAAAAATTCCTAAAAATCGGTAAATCATTTTACGTATTCAGAACAAACTGTTTTTAAAAGAAAATTTCTTCCTCTATCCGATGATACAAATGCCGTTTTGCTGCGAGCGTAATTTCCGCCGTTATTACGAATTAGGTGAGAAAAAATGCCAAAAATCGCATAAAACATAAAATAAAAAAAAATCTAGGTCGAATTTTGAAAAAATCGCTTCGAGGTGCACAACTACATATTTACATCTTCCCGAGTACCAAATTTGGTGTTTCTAGGTGTAGCCGTTTGTCCGTAACGCTGCCGACAGACACACACACAGACAGACACCTTCTTCTTCTCTACTTATTATAAAAGAAGGTGTCTGTGTGTGTGTGTGTGTGTCTGTCTGCAGCGTTACGGACAAACGGCTACACCTAGAAACACCAAATTTGGTATTCGGGAAGATGTAAATATGTAGTTGTGCACCTCGAAGCGATTTTTTCAAAATTCGACCTAGATTTTTTTTTTATTTTATGTTTTATGCGATTTTTGGCATTTTTTCTCACCTAATTCGTAATAACGGCGGAAATTACTCTCGCAGCAAAACGGCATTTGTATAATCGGATAGAGGAGAAAATTTTCTTTTAAAAACAGTTTGTTCTGAATACTTAACCTGATTTACCGATTTTTAGGAATTTTTTTACTAAACATCTGCTTCGCGATTTTTTTTCGTAAAATAATTTTAAAACTGTCGCATCTTGAATTCTATCCGTCATAACTTTTAGATATTTTGACAAATCGTGAAACATTCTTTTCTCCCTCTTTTAAAATAAAAACGAAAAAAATTATGTAAATTAGATGATTTTTTACGAATTTTAATGCAGCCTAATGTTTAGAATTTAATAGCATCAACGCGATCTTACGCCATTCATTACATTGCGATGACGGCACGAGAATTTATGTTCGGCTGTTGCCACAGAAAGGATTAGAAAAAAGGGTTTTTTCAACCAATCGAGTTTTTAACTGGGATATCAGAATTTCAATTCGCAAGTGAGGATCTATGACGTCAAATGCTTTAAGATACCTAAACATTACGCCATAATTTTAACTCATTTATTCCAGCTCTATTTTCAACACAGGGAGACGATATTTTGATTAAAATTTACTGTAGAAATAAACTAAGAAATTCACGATTATTATTATTAGAAGTGGTATTTTAATCCGGTGCTTATTTAAAAATTGAAATGTTTTCACGGCGCTGAAAATGTTCATTTTAAAAGTTACAAAGTTCGTTTCAAAGCGCGATATATTAAAATTTTTCTATTTAATATTTTTATTTTTGGCATTTAATTTAGCGCAGGCGTTGCCTAACATACGCATGCAGGTTGCGAGTATAGTTTTATTTTAACGTTGAATTACGTTCCTCCATAAAGGTCACACAAAGTTTTAATGATACCGTTTGAAAACAATTATGCGAAATATCGAAAGTAACTCCGAAATTAATCTACCGGGGTATCCTTTACGGCAGTCAAACAGTGACGTCATAAATTAAAAAAAATGTGTGAAATTTGTAAACTCTGCAACTCTAACGCCCTGTCACAATTAAAATGGGAATAAGTAGCTCCTCGAGATTACTTAGTTTGATGTTTTTCAGGAGACAGGACTATGGAGGATATAAAAGATATCGCTATTGGATATTTAAAATGGCACCCCTTGGATATTTTCTCCCCACAGTAAGATGAAATGGTTTACGGCGCTAAATACGCCAATCTTATAAAACTATGTATAAATTAAATATATATGGAGAGTTTCCTTAATGGCAACCATTATGTGAAATGATTATTATTTATGCTAATGCATCAATTGCAAAGAATCGCCACAGAATCAAAAGATCCCATTGAGGCCAAATAATCTAAGCTGTTTCTTTTAAGGGAGCCTTGAAGAGGGAGAAGCGAGTATAGATAGTATTAATGTACGTAATAGGTAGTATTATTAGATTTGTAAAGATAGTATGAATAAATCGCAATGTACCACGTTAATAAATATTTCATGAAATTAAAAGTGTTTATCCTTTTTCAATGGTTGTCTTACAACCAACTAAACGAAAAGTAATTCTAATTTGCGTTAATATATCCCGCAGTCATTTCAACAGAGGGGATTACTTGAACTTTTTTAAAAATGAAATTCTTTTTTGTCACGTGCAGATATGATTTTAGTAGTAAAATATTCCCTTCTTCCCGTATGAAGAGCCGGTGCGCAGCTATTTTAAAAACATCTCTTGAAAATAGCATAAATGAATTCAGAAGACCACCTCAAAACGTGTAAATACACCAAAATCTCGAAGTCGAATTTTTTTCATGATTGCAATACTTTCCTTATATGGTACATTTTCGGAAAGAAATAAATGGTGCTCCATTTCATGTAGTGTCTTAGGTATTTAATGCTACAACTTGAGCCTAAAAAACAGTATGATGTAGAAATAAGACATTTTGAAAGCCAGGAGTTCTCTGCAAACCATTAAGCTTTCCACTTTTTTGATAGTGAATGACACTGACGTAGTTTTTTGAGTCATTATACTGCAATGATCAGGTTAGTACTCATGACACAAACTTTACATTAAGAGTCGAATAATTTTGCACTTATTTTTTTTAAATTCCACATCACGAATAATTTCGAATTACACATGTAAGGAAAATTTTCGTTTCCTACCGTGCGAAGAACGGGCACGCAGCTAGTTTATAATAAGTAGAGAAGAGAAGATAACAGTTGTGCCGCTCGGTTGCATAGCGGTTAGAGAACCACTCTACGACATCAAGGTTCGGTTTCGATGTTTGGCAAGGGCATAGGTGTCATTTCGTCCACACCTTCATAGGTCCAACTATTAGGTGCCTTTATAATAATGAGACCAGTAATTCTGACCTTGGTAGTGTCCAATGCCCACCATTATAAAAAAAGTACCAGTTGTAAGGATGGGGATCATCCACCGGGGGAAGTGACCGCTAATCGTTCTACAACTCCTTTCCCCCAGGGGTGGGGTTACAAATGAACAAGGTACAGACAATAACAGTGTATTGTAACGTAATTCGTTAGAATAAAAAGGATGAAATAAAGGGAGCGGCTTAATAGAGGTGGAGAGAGCCGCTTAATAGAGGTGGTCGCTCATAGGAGTTTCACTGTATATTTAAAGAATGTTGGATATGGGTGGAGTTTCAGACTTGTTCGAATATTTTCGGTAAAGGATATAGCATGTTCACTTTTCTTACTGAAGCCAACAGAATAAAAAAAAAGTTCGAAGTAAACTCATTTACATGTGCCTGCGAACCTGAAAAATGCGTTTAGCTTTAAAGACAGTCGCCATTTCTTTTCAAAAGCGCGGAATTGGCGATGAACACTGCATGGCACAGTGGTTATATCACTGAAAATGGTAGACGGCCGAAGTGTGAAGGTCCCGGGTTCGGGTCCCATCGCGCGGTCGTCGATCTAACGGTCTGGAGTTTTGGTAGGTTTTCTCCAGATGTAACGTGAATACGCGTTAGAACACCTTAGAAAGTCCTCCTACCAAGGCATCCGCCATCTTAGGCAGATACCCCTCGCGCAGGTTTGCCTTCATCACAAACAAACAAACAAACACTGCAAAAATGACTGACAGCGTCACAAAAATTGGCGGTTTCGTACCGGCCTGTATGTTGTACTAGCTCTGAATCAACACATGGGACGACGTAACAATCTAAGTATGATAAACAAAAGTTATACCCATCGCATTGCCGCCCAGGCGGTGTATTGGCTAGTGCGCAATACCATCATCCTTTGAGCAGGGGTTCGCCTACCGGCTTTGGGCGTGGATGTTTGTGATGTAAATTGTACTTTGAAATAAAAGTGAACTTTGAACTTGTTAATGAAAAATAACTCAGATGAAGGCCATAAAAGAACCATAGATCTCGATAAGCGTGTCTTCCAAATTGTCCAACGCATCGGAAATCGCTATTAAAATTGAAATAGAGAAAGATTCTTAAAGTTTGGAACTAGGTTTTCCTTCCAGTAGGTCATTTTTTAAAATCAGCATGGACTTGTTTAAAGGGGGTTCTGGAGATCATGAATTCTCACCCCCCAAAATTTCGTTTTATCATAACAAAATGATATTGATGGAGTATTTTAATGAAACATTTCAATGAGATATATCATAACAATTACATTTCTTCAAATCGCAAGTGGAATAGACGTTATTTTGATTGAATCTGACGAGTTTAAAATTGCATAAGAAACTCTATGCATAACACATGCACTGACAGTCGTTTCTGACGCGAAAGACATTCTGCGCTGCTGACATTTTGATCACATCCTTTTTGCCAACTAAGAATCATGTGACCTATGGTGTGTGGCCATCTTAGTCCGAGATAGCCAGATAGCGACTCACAACGCCATCTTACATGAAAGCTTAATTTAGCTCTTTCCAAGCCCGTTTATGCCGGAAAACGATAAATAGATGAGCGATAAAAACAAAAACCACAAACCATCAATTAAGATCAATTCGTTTTTAGCTACCTTTTACTGCATAATGTAACGTTTATAAACGCGTTGTAGATGACCATAGAAGATTGAGACATTTCCTCGATCATTACACGCAATTATTCCGCGAAGATTTTACTGTGCGTGACACTGTTTTAGAATCAATACTCCCAATTACAAATGAAGCTGCACTGTTGAACTTAAATCACTTTATCTTCCGTATTATTAACTTGATAATAAGTTTCCTCAATTAATCAAGGAAAGGCATTCCGCGATTAATTAAAACTCCCCCGCGCTAAGGCGTACTGGCATTGTTGGTGTCATAAGTATATGCAGTTCCAGGTGAGATTAAACCTTCGAATCTTCCACGATTATATCAATTAAAATGTGTGTTTAATAAACAAGCCGCGTAAATCAATTAGGAGAGTGATGGAGTCCGCGCGGTAGTTTAATTTAGAATAACAATAAGCCCGTTGTATTACGAAGTACCAATTGGACGTAACGGATAAATAAGGAATCTTATTTACTGAATTCTAAGTACTGTATTTATACGAGAGTCGTCCGAATAGTAAATTGCCCATGGACTATAAAAAGGCACAAAAAATTATTACCTAAAATGATTTATTGCAAAAGATGGAGCAATGTTTCAGCTACGTCGTAACGTAAGAATCACAGTAATTGTAACTGTTAGTTTGTGGGATAAGTTTTTGTAGTCCAGTGTCATATAAGTCTTTGCTGTCTAAGAATAGAGACAGCGTGTCACAGCTGTTTGCAGTCTTTGTCTGTGGGAAAGTGATACACAGGAATCTCTTCAAGGTAAAAATGGCTGGGAGCAAGATCGGTACTATAAAGTGGATAGTCAAACACCTCCCTGCGAACGTATTTTTACTAAAATGTTTGCTCTTGTGGTCTTAAGCTATTGCAAACGATATGAGAGGAAACGATGAACAAATGAGTAATAAAAACGAAACATAAACTATGATTTAAGATCAATTCGTTTTCAGCTACCTTTGCCGCATGGTTATAAATGCCATATGAGCAGCGTTTCTCAACCTGTGGGGCGCGACCCCCAAGGGGGGCACGAGAAAAACCAAAAGAGCAAGTAGTGATGCATGTTTTTTAAAAAATCATCTTATTTATCCTCATTTTTACTCAAAAATATATCCTTTTTCGCTTGAAATGTTCATTCAAACTTTACTGATAACATTATTTTGTAGAAAATTCGACTAAATGTTCATTGTTAAAGATTAAAAAAGCTGAATGTATGCTGAAAAATGTGCGTGTGGGCGCGTCACCGTAAGTTAGCATTTGTTGGTTAGCGACATTAAAAGGTTGAGAACCGCTGCCATATGAATATAATTTAACTTTTATTAATGCTGCAAATATCCATAGAAGACTCAGACATCTCCTGGATAATTATGTGCAATTATTCCGAAGATTTTACTGTGCGTGACACCATTTTGGAATCAATACTCGCAATTACAAATGAAGCTGCACTGTTGAACTTCAATCACTTTATCTTCCGTATTATTAAATTGATAATAAGTTTCCTCAATTAATCAAGGTAAGGCATTCCGCGATTAATTAAAATTCCCAGGCGCTAAGGCGTACGGGCACTGTTGGTGTCATAAATATATGCAGCTCCAGGTGAGATTAAACCTTCGAATCTTCCACGATTCTATCAATTAAAATGTGCATTTAATAAACAAGCAGCTTAAATCAATTAGGAGAGTGGTGGAGTTGGCGGTAATTTAATTTAGCAAAACAATAAGCCCGATGTATTAGGAAGTTCCAATTGGACGTAACGGATTAATAAGGAATTTTATTTACTAAATTGTGTTAGTACTGTATTTATACGAGGGTCGTCCGGAAAGTAAGTTTCCCACGGCCTATAAAAAATCAACAAAACACGTAACCATAGAGGAACAATAATAATGAGACCTTTTTCATGGATGTTTAAAATGTTAACGAATTTATGGGACATTCTGTATTTTCGAGACGCTTAGGGCACGTATTGTTCTTAATCGATTAATTTTGAATCTTGCAGGAATTCCAGTGTTCCATGCCCCAATGAGATGATGTGTAAAATGTAAGCCTTTCAACATAAAACGTCTAAGAGATCCCTTTAAACAAAGACGATGTGGCACCATACATGAATTCGAATGTAAACATTTATTGCTAGAGTGTGAAAAGTTATTTTCTTTCGTAATTTCTTTACGACTCCTAAAACGGAATCTTTCGACTTTTCCTTAGAGAGCCATGGAAAAGTGGTGTAAATAACCATATGTTTCTCTTCATATCTCTGTAACTTTTTAGAACATACTTCTCAAATCTTGTACATCACCCCGTTAGTGCATGGGGCACATTTTACTAATTGGGAATTGTTTGTGGTGGAGTGGTACGCAAAATTTAGAAATGTCACTTTTTGAAACTGAACGAGAGAATTTTTTTCTTAACGTTGTCTGTTACCACCTTTTTTGAGGCACCCTGTATATATATTCATGCGCAAAAAATATTTGGAAAGTTTCTGCTTTTCTCCAACTTCAATTTTTGCTAATTTTAAGCCCACTATTTTTTTCTTTGGTCTTTTTGCTGTCTTTCAGAAGATTTCCGACATTTTAGACAAAACGCCGACGGCATGCGTCATTACATTATGCAGTATCAGAATATCCTAATGCAGCGTTAAAATATCTTTAATTCGGAATAATTATTCGATTGTATTACAATCGAATTACGTAGACAGTGACCTACCCTTGCTTAAATCACTCTATCTCCAGTATTTGCTTAATGACGAAGTTCCTCAATTAATCAGTCTGGGAACTATCCATTACTGTCTCTTAGAACATTGTCTTACGCCCGACTTCAAGAACATTAGTCGAGCAAAATACTAAATTTTAACCAGGGGTCGTCTGATGTTTTGATTAATTTCACTGAACTTTCATCTGATATAATTAGCAGCAGATTTATTCAGTTCCATGAGTTATAGTTATTCTATTGATTCCTATTGATATTTTTGGAAGATATTTTTGGTCCAATGATTAATTTAAGAAACCGTCATGATAACTTTGGAATAAATACACTGTGTTAATAATAAATGCCAAAACTTTCTTTTAAAAGCAGTAACCCTAGTTTAATGGTTTTAACTGTCGTTCATATGTATCTCATTTTACATGGATTAGTACATAAGGCAGAATGGTGTTACTATAGCCTATATTACTATACATAAGTCCAGCATTGGCTCTGCCACTTAAAATAGTTCACATCGTCAGTGTGAAGCAGCATGTACTTTGGCCACTGCTTGGGAGGGTGAAAGTTTCTCTCGACTGAGTCTGCTGCGGGAATGTGTACGTTAAAAAGAGCTGATGCATGTAAAAATTGTCAGGGCTCCAATGTGCTCCATGTTCGAACGATGCCTTTGGGGGTGCTAATCTAGATGCCAGTCTCTCATCTGGAATTTCGTTCAAAATTAAGAAACCGCCAAGCTAAGTCGGTCTTCCTCACAATGGAGCTCACTATTGTGGAAGTCGCTCTTTGGTTAGCCAGAGGGCATTAGAAACAACAACACAATAAAATACCTCTTAACCCTTTGAAGCGCAACCCTTTCCCAATGCTGAAAAAAGGGAAGCCGTTGCCATCGCTCGACTTAACTACCAGCAAGATGGTGGATGATCGAAACGTTCATCGCGTGCCCCAGATCTAGAGACCCTTTTTTGACGACAGCTGGCTGTGCGGCACAGGAACACTAAAAACAATTCCACTACATTACAATCAATGGCAGTTGAGAGACATACTGCAAAAAAACTCTGTTAAATTTACAGAAAAAAACTGTCAGCCAGGACGCCAGTTTATTATTATTTTTTTTTTTTTTTTTTTTTACAGAAGTCTTCCGTAAATTTTACAGATTCTCTTTATTTTACAGAAATTTTCTGTATTCGGGAAAAAATACGGAAGATTTCTGTAAAATAAACGGAAATAAACTGGCGTCCTGTCTGACAGTTTTTTTCTGTCAGTTTAACAGACTTTTTTTTGCAGTGCAATAATCCATTTCAAGCACAATATATTGAGTATAACAATGTTTATAACAGTTTATTCTTCAACTTAACGGTGAAAAAACCTTTAAAGCTTTTTTACAGGGTCATACAAAATTGCTTTTATAGTGATAATGCAATTTTGTATGACCCAATTTTGTATGTTTTCAAAGATTATCTCCGAAATATCGCCACATTTAAAGACAATACAACATCAAATTTGGCACAAAAATATTGTATTGGAAAGTATTTCATAATCAATGCGTTTGGCATGATTCATTTTCTTAAGGCATCATCTTTTTCTTTTAGACTATCAGCCTTTGTTCATTTTCCAGAAAGTACTGGCAGTTTGTATCATCACATTTCGTGTCATTCCCGTGTTTTTAATGCAGCGTTAAAGTAGCTTTAAGTTGAAATAATCGTTCCATTGCTCCACTATCCAATTACACACGCAATGACCTCGCAGAGCTTAAGTCACTGTATCTCCTGTATTTACTTAATGACACAGTTCCTCAATTAATCACTATGAGAACAATTCATTCAAATCTCCGAGAGCACATTGTCTTTATTGGATGCTGAAGTTTCACCTGCGTTGTCTTCCGCTGTGATTAATATTACTGAATATTCATCTTGAATAGTTGGAAGCAGATTTATCGAAATTTATGAGGAACAGCTTTCTTCCTGATATCTCATCGCGTTCTACAGCTATTTCTGATATTAGTGTTTTGAAATTGGCGAGTTTTGAAATTGCATATGTAATGAAATTATAATCACTAAAAATTCTGTGCATTAAAACTAAAATAAAATATCTTGTTCGTTTAGCCATTTTCAGATACATCGCGTTTCATTCCTGATAAGCATTATAAATTGTACTCTTTCAGTAACTTTCTTCTAAATTCTGGCCGGTGACAAAACGTCAAAACAAAACTTTCAGTAAACATCGAAATATGTTTCACGGGAAATTCCTTCTGGAATTATCCCGAAAGATTTTTTATCATGACAATAACGTAAGCACAATCCCTTGAGGCTTCGCGTCACATATGCCCTGTCATATAAGAGTTTTGTAAAATACGTAAGTTTGAATGTGGTCCAATGGTACAGGCCCGGACTATTCTAGCAAGCTATTTCTGAACAAATAAAAGTCTAGGCCGGAATTATGTTTGGACCTTTTATACATATTTTTGTCTGGCTAGTTAAATCTGTGTTTTGCTCTCCCGAACTTCATGTATTTTTAACTGATAGTATTGCTCTGATGTACATCACTGTGTAACCTGAAATAAAAGTTTTTGGATTCCACTACGACTACGTCTATTAGCTTTTCGCTACCTTGTAATAAATAATAGTCTTGTCTCCCTTTTTCACGTTTATTTTTTTTTTTTTTTTAATTTTCTAATAAAGTTGAAAGATGCTAATGATTTCGGCTTGTCTGTCCGTCTGTTCTAACTGCCGTAAATATGTATCAGTTTCTACGAAATTTATACCGGTCATTTCTATGTACACTATCATGTACTCTGCTGAACATGGTGCATGTAGCATTTACAGTTCTTTTACAGGAACATCGATACAATATGGTATATGGGAGTTTATAGACAAGACATTTACCCATTTCAAGCACAATGCAATAGTTTATAAAAGTTTATTATGCCTTACTCTTGATTCAAAGGACGAAAATAGGATTTAAATTTTTTTACAGGGTTTCTCAAAATTACATTAGTAGTGATGGACGGCTTTTTCGAAATAATCCCCCAAATCTTTTCAAGTTTGACATCGGTATATCGTTAAATTTGGCACAAAATGCACTGTTGGGTTGAGTTGAATGTCTTTTGTGCCAAAAAAAAGAAGAAAAAAAGTAAGTGGAAAGTGTTTTGACGTGTTAGGGCTCTATAATCGATTGCCTTGGTATGATTTATCTTTCTTGTTTTTCATACCTTCCTTTTACTTATCAGCCTTCTTGCTCATTTTAATAGGATTTAAAATATTATACGTATTGTTTTGTTTTAATAAAGAGTCCAAAATAAGTACCATTACGCTACACAGTGCTTGATCATCTTCGCACAGAGTTCAGGCGATGTTCCTCTCGTTGATTGTAAAAAAAGTTCATAGTCTAAAAAAACGTTTTCAGCCTTAAAAACAATTTTGCAAGCAAAAAGGATTTTTTTCCATCATCGCGTCGTGAGCAGATGAATCTTACCCGACCAAGCCAATGAGATTGCTCCATACCACGTTGGGTTGGCTGCAGACCCTAGTAGCACAATTAGTCCAAAAAAGCGTTTATAAAACGTTTTTTAACGTCAAAAAACGTGTTTCCAACGTAATTTAAACGCTTTCTGAAGTAATTGTGCAACTTCGGTAGTTTGCGCTATGCGTGGCTGACGAGATATACAGACTGCGGTGCTGACATTTTGGTCACACCCCTTTAGTCACATGACTCTTCGGGTGCAAAGGAATATGGGTAAAATGTCAGCACCGCAGCCTGTAGTATACGTCGTCAGCCACGGGCGCTATGAACATGACGCAGCATTTCCTTGCACATCCTATTACTTAAACGACTTGAAAAAAAAACTATAGGATCTCATTTTTAATAATAACTCGGATCCAGATCGAGGGAAATTTTTCAGCTGGTACAGAAAGTTGCTAAGAGCCTCTACACCATAAGTCATTTGCGACGAAGAGGAACAGTGTGATAATTTGGAGCACCAGATAGCTGTTATGGTTTGATAAAATTATTCAAAAGGACGGTACTGAGCATCTAATTAAAAAACAGGTTGAAGATTAATTGCCACCAATATTGACTGTTAATTGAAAAACAATAGTGCAAAAACAAACAAATTTAGCCTTTTATTTTTTTATGTATATCTTTTCGGAGATCGATCATTTAAAATTTAATATAGCTTCGCTGATCTTTCAGGTAAATGCATCGTGAAAAGGCAAACAATTTCAGCAAACCTTTGGTTTGTTGTTCAAAATATTCAGTCAAAAAAGTGTTTTCTCCATATTTGGCTGTGAAATTCTTAGACAAAAAAAAAACATGTTTCTTGATCGTTTTCTTTTTATATCTAAATTTAGAATATAAGCAGAGCTCAAAAAATTAAAAAATTACTTTGCTATCCCGATTACAGCTTTAGAAAAACGCTTTTCGTGGTTTGTTGAAAATTCACTAGATAGTCGACTAGACGTCAGTAGCTAGATAGATAACAGGGAAAACGAGATAAAATATTTTTATTTTCAAAGGCCAGGGCAGAGGCCTACTTTAGGCTTTACCACTACGAGGACCGTAGATGTTGGTCATTGCATCTTAAGGGAGGCACCTGTTAGGTAGACCACTGTTGCCCCTTATGAGTGGTCTTTTTGAACCAATTCCAAATACGAAACCTGGCACCTAAAATTGGAACCCCAGATGTATCGTTTGAACACAAATAGGTCTTACGTGCACCAGCTCCTATTAGCGTACACGGTCCCACAGCAGCCCAGCCGCAAGAGTTTTTCACCTTCCCAAGCACTGGCCAAGTCGGAGCTGCTTCACTTTCCGTGTTCTTATGGAACTTCAGCTTAGCAATTAGGACACTGCAGGCAGGCCCTGATTATCGCAGGGGCAAGAGGGACATATGCCCCAGGCCCCCGATTTTTAGGGGCCCCTAAATTATTGCAGTATGTGAATTTAGTTTAAGGCTCTTTGTGTGTGTGTTTTTTTTTTTTCAATGATGTTTATAATGAAAAATTTTTTAAAATGAAATTTTTTAAATGATGTTTATAAGTAAATGCCTAATTTTTTTCAGTTATTAATTTGCAAATTACAAATAGTCAAAATCAGTTTTTTTCTTAATTCTGCCTCTCCACAGAAAAAAAATATTACAGCAACTTAATAAATTCTGAATAAAGAAGTGGTAACTAGGATGGCTGCTGGAATTTAAGTGATTACCCGGTAAGCTGCCGTACCCACTGAAGTTTTTTAAGTGGCTACCAAGCAAGAATGGGGTACCAACAAATAGAAATTTTGCCGATTACGACCATTAATATTACTAAAAATTCAGGCTTTCAGTTTTAGTTTTTACATCTTCATTTTTAATAAAGCTTATTTCATAATGTTGATGTTTATAATGTTCATAAACATTCTCATTTATCTAATCTATATAAATAAAACAGAGTGTAAACTGTCCGTTTGTCTGTCTGTCTGTCTGTCTGTGTCTCGCGTAGCTCCGAAACGGGTGATCGTAGACCTACCAAATTTTGTACGGAAATTCTCCAAGACGGGTCTCGACACACCTCGAAGCGATTTTTTCGAAATTCGAATTAGAAAATGTTTTATTTTATGTTTTGTCCGATTCTTAGCGATTTTTCTTGCGTAATACATAATAACGCCGGTAATTGCACTCGCAAGAAAACGATAGTTACATCATCGTATAGAGGAGAAAATTTTCTTTTAAAAACTGTTTGTTCGGACTGTGTAACATAATTTGCAGATTTTCGGGAATTTTTCAAATAAAATTAAATTTGACGCTGACTTTCGTGAAATATTTTAAAAACTACTGCATCTTGAATTCTATCTATCATAACTTTTTTATATTTCGGCAAAAGACTGAGCACACAATTAACCCACTTTTAAAAGAAGAACGGAGGAAAAATATAAATTAGGAGAATTTTTACGAATTTTTAAGTAAAGAAGGATTTTCATTTCCGTAGCACCTGCTTATCAATTTCGGTTTGATATCTTGCGGTTTGGTTGTCATGGATATAGTAACAATGATTAAAATTGCCAGTTGAAAAAAATAAATAAAAACGGGCCCCGCGAGCAGACGCTTTCTTTGCTTGGCTCAATTTCCTTTTATAAATACTGGATTTATTTGTGAGAAGAAAAATTAAACTGCATAATCTAGAAAAACAATTTTAAAGCCTTTATAAATAGCGCAGTCTTATCTCTTATCTCTTTTCTTTTTGTAAAGGGTTCCAAGAGAGGGTGACGTATTTTTAAAATTAAAAAAATGTCCATTTCATGTAGTATCTGAGGTATTTAACGCTAAAACGTGAACCTAAAAGACATGTCTGAGGACAGACATTTGAACAGACATTTTGAAAGTGAGAAGTTCACTGCAAACGGTCCATTTTCACTTTTTTGATACCGAATGATGCTGACATAGGTTTTTTTTTTTTTTTGTGTGTGTGTGTCATTATATTGAAATGATCTCAGGTTATTACATATATGACGCAAATTTTAAGTCAAGAGTGAAATAATTTTGCTTTTTCTAGATTCCACATCACTGGAATTAATTCGAATTACACATGTGAGGAAATTTTTCGTTTCCTACCGTGCGAAGAACGGGCACGCATCTAGTATTAGTATATTCCATCTTGGATACATTTCATCATGACAAAGATTCATATACGAACACAGAAAAAATACATATAGTTGTCAGACACAGTAACCACAAGAAGGGGGCCCCCATTCAGACTTCTGCCCCAGACCCCGGTTGGTCATAATCGGGCCCTGAGTGCGGGACTGATAAAGTTTTAACCCTTTAACGCGCAGTGTTCCCGCTCTGGGAACACCAAACTCTGACGTTTTGACTGTTGCCAGTCATCAAGAATAGATTGGATTTCTATAAAAATAGTTCCGGATGACATAGCTCCACGAGAATCTTTTACTTTTTAGCACGTCATTTCCCGTAAATAAATGGTCATGATTATTTTTAACAGCACTGACATCTGCTGAAAAATGGAAGAATGCGAGAACAGCTGGATAGATTGTCCGATGCTGAAAAAGGGCAGCCGTTGCCATCTCTCGACTTAACTACCAGCAAGATGGCGGACGATCGAAACGTTCATCGCGTGCCACAGATCTAGAGACCCTTTTTTGACACAGCTGGCTGTGCCTCGTCCGCAGAGCAGCCGTAGCGATGGCAACGGCTGCTCTTTTTTTAGCATTGGGAAAGGGTTGCGCCTCAAAAGGTTAATAACTTTGAATGCTCAAAGAGAAAAACGTTTTCCCTTAGAATAAACGTTTTTACAGCTTTATTCCGTCAGGCACATATCACCTTAACACAGAATTCAGAATAACTATTAAGTTGCATTACAATAAAATTCAACCCTCTGTCTTACGTATATTTAACTTAATGGCACAGTTCTTCAAATAATGAATCCGAGAGCAATTCATTAAATTGTCTCTTGACATCGTCTTAGGTCCGACATTAAGAGGAAAATACAAGCTGAAAATTAACACTGGTCGTCCGCCGTTGTGATTAATTTAACTGAACTTTCATCTCTTACATCATTAGCAGAAGATTTATCGAGCTTCATGAAGTATAGTTTTCCTGTTAATTTCTCATTCCGGTTTATGGCTGATCCACTTACACTTTTTTTCTTAAATCGTAAATTAGTCTCAGTATTGGGCCCTTTTAACCTCTACGGCCAGTTGCGTAGCTAGGGGCTGGCCAGGTGGTCAGCTGCCTGGACTGGAAAATGCCTGAAGGTTTTCCATGACATTTGATTTTTTCCTATTGTCAGGATCAAAGAAGACAGTCCGAAAATTCATAACCAGTTTCGCTGCGCCGTTGTGATTAATTTAACTAAACTTTCATCTCTTACATCATTAGCAGAAGATTTATCGAACTTCATGAAGTGTAGTTTTCCTGTTAATTTCTCATTCCCGTTTATGGCTGATCCACTTACACTTTTTTCTTAAATCGTAAATCAGTCTCAGTATTGGGACCTTTTAACCTCTACGGTCAGTTGCGTAGCTAGGCGCTAACCAGGTGGTCAGCACCAGACAGCACAGCAAACTTGCATCAAACATGCAGCAAGCTTGATTTATCAAGTCATTAAGCTTGAAAATTTCAAGCGTGTGAGCTTAATGCAAGCTTGAATCAAGTGTTCAAGTTTACACTTGCCCAGCTTGCATTAAGCTTGACATAGCAAGCTTGAATCAAGCTTGACTTAGCAAGCTTAATAAATTTCCTAAATACACGGGGTGCCTGTTTGCGAACGCGTCCCACATATTATATTTTTCCACGCATTTTCCCCTCTATGCTGAAATTTCAAGTTATTTTAATCTGTTTCCATCAAGCGTCCACGGCTGAGATCGAACTCGGGACCTAAGGATTGGGAAGCCAGCGTGCTAACCGTTCAGCCAATCTGCCTCGCGCTGGCATCACTAAGTTTGAAGTAACTGTTACGCCGTTTTCCGGCGAGATCGATCAGTGGCAGATGCGATCTGTTTCTTTTATTTTTTCATGGGATGAATCAAAATTAAAATAATGTTATGTGTGATTTATAGACTCTACTAATATGGAAATAAGCATAATATAAACTTAAAAGCAGCACACGTTTTAAAACTTTCAATATCGCAACACTCATGTTGGGCAATACTGGCCAAAATCGAGAAAAATGACTGATTTCGAAATCAATTTCATAGTATAATTGTATTTTATTTTGATGTTCAAGAATTTCAATATTTGGAAATATAGAATCTTTTTTTTAATTCTATGGTGGTGTACATTTATGACTGATGATAAATTATTTGTTATGTGTATGTGGCTTTCCAAATCAAGCAGTAATCAAGTTATATTCAAACTTGACAGGTCAAATGACTTCTCCAAGCTTGCTGCAAGCTTAAAATGAATTGAACTGTCAAGCTTGTATTAATACGTCAATTTCAAAGAAATGTCAAGTTTGATTTAAGCTTATGTGCTGTCTGGGGCTGCCAGGACTGGAAAATCGTTCCTGAAGGTTTTCCATGACATTGGATTGTTTCCTATTGTCAGGATCAAAGAAGACATAGCTCGTAAATTCATAACCAGTTTCGCTGTGCTGTTGACATTTTAATCACACCCATTTGCACTCGACCAATCGTGTGACCTAGGAGGTGTGACCATTTTACTATGGTTATCTCAAACTAAGATGGTCATACTCCCTTACTCACATGACACTTCGAGTGCAAAGGGGTGTGACCGCAGCGACAGCACTGTTGCCTGTACATCTTATTCACATCATACTGATAGTTGAAATACCAGTATGGTTTATCCTTTTATTCTTTTTATACTAATTTTAATTAGTTCATATTGCCTAATTATTTCACCAAGATTTTGTCAAGACAAATAAAATAATCCAAATAAATAAAATATTTCACTTTACAACAAATAAAATAATTCACTTTCAGAACATGTACCATGTAAGGAAAGTAGTGTAATCATGAAAAAATTCGACTTCGAGATTTTGGTGTATTTACACGTTTTCAGGTCTTCTGAATTCATTTATTCTTTTTTTAACGACATGTATGCATGTATGTGTGTGTGAGTGAACATGATAGCTCCTAAACGGCGCATTCGATTGAGCTCAAATTGGGTATATATGTTACAAACCACCGTCGCAAGACCGGTACTGATTTTGGTGTGTATAGGACTTATGGTTTTTCTACAGGGCTACGGCAAAGATTTCTTTTATATTATGGCCTATGGAAGGAAATTTTTGAAAGTGCGCTAGCGTTTAAACGGTACATTCGATTGAGCTCAAATTGGGTATACATGTTATGAAACACTATCGTAAGACCGTTATTGATTTTGGTGTATATAGGGCTGGTAGTTTTTCTACAGCGCTACGACAAAGATTTCTTTTACATTATGGCGCATGGGGAGAAATTCTTGAAAGTGCGCTAGCGTTTAAACGGCGCATTCGATTGAGCTTCAATTTGGTATATATGTTTGAATTATTCATCGATTCAAATTTATTTAAATGCTTGTTAATGATCTTAATACACGCTTAAATCTATTGAGTAAAAATAATCAAACGGAGTATATTTTTACTCAATTTTTGACTTCAAACAGCCATTCTCCCGATTGAGTAAAATTTGCTCAATTAATCGACAAATATCAATATTTTCAGCCTACACCATTCTCTTTTCCTAATACTTCTTCCTGACGCAGTGGTTGTTAAATAAAGCGACACCAGTCAACTGCTTTAAACTAAAAAGAACATATTTTAATGAACAATATACAGGTACACAACGGCAACCGTTCTGTTGCACTGAACCGAACAACACATGAAGTTTAAACGTCCTTATATACAGCCACGCCATCTCTCGGGCGTACATTTGCATTTACCTGGTTTCTTCTTCTCTTGGATGTCGGAACGAAACCTTGTGACTCTGACAATCCGGCCCCATCGTACCGACGGTCGAAGAAACTTGAATCCATCATCCAATTACAATAAAAATTAAACTTTTCATATGGCAAAGCTTTTGTCAATATGTCTGCTAAATTTTGATTACCAGATACATATAATAAATTAAATTTTTTCATTTCCAACAGTTCCTTTATATAAAAATACCTTGTATCAATATGTTTAGTTCTTTGACTATCATTACAATTTTTAGAAAAATGTATGGCACTTTGATTATCGCAATAAACTTTCGGTAAAGACTGAGGTAAATTTAAATTTGAACAACTTTCGAGTATTTTAGTCAACCAAATAATTTCTTTTACAGTCTCCGAAAGGGCAATAACTTCAGCTTCCATGCTGGAAAGTGCGACACATTTTTGTTTACACGTTTTCCATGAGATTGGAACATTTCCAATTAAAACAATGTAATCACTTATTGATTTTCTATCATCCCTATCGGATGCCCAACTAGCATCGGAAAATGCAATTATATCATAATTTGTACATTTACTTAAATTTATACACTAATCGATAGTTCCTATTACATAAATAAGTACTTTACACAATAATCTCCAGTGAGTCTCTGTTGGTTTACTAGAATATTGGGACAGTAAAATAACTGGAAAACTTATATCTGGTCTTGTCCTACTTGCGAAAAAGAGGAGGGATCCGATTAAATTTCTATACGGATTTTCAAAAATACCCTCATCTTCTCCGGACTTTTTAATAACTACCCCAGAACTCATAGGTACTTTAACTTTATTATCTGGAATGTCCGGACAGGTTTCTTTCAATTTTGATACATAGGTTTTCTGGTGCATAATTAAATCACCATTAAGATATTCAAACTGAACACCCAAAAATGTTGAAATTATACCTAAATTTTTAAATTCAAACATTAATCTAATCAACTCGAATACTTTTTGCATAATGTCCCCATTTTTAGCAAATACAGCAAAATCATCAACATATACAAGTATAAGAACAATCCATTTAAATTGATACACACTGTTACAATTTTCTAACTTTTGAAATCCTAATTCCAGGAAAGTTTTGTCTAGTTTTATGAACCATTCTTTACCAGACTGATGCAGGCCACATAAAGCCTTTTTCAATTTAAATACATGATTAGGAAACATTTTATTTTGAAAACCTGGTGGTTGATTTATATACACCTCTTCATTTAATGTACTATATAAATATGCATTCTTTATATCTAAATGTCGTGAAATCCATCCTTTTCGAACAACAAGAATTGACATAAATAACCTTACTAAGGTAAAATTTACAACGGGAGAAAATACTTCTTTATAATCAATACCTTCAATCTGCCGATATCCCTGAGCTACTAAACGGGCTTTGAAACGTTTAATTTTTCCCTCAAAATCTTTTTTCAACGTATATACCCATTTACTTCCCAATACTTTAATTCCACTTGGTTTGGGAACTATGCTTTAAGCATCTCTATCTTGTAAAGTTTTTAATTCATTTTGCATTGCCTCAAACCATTTTTGTTTCTCGGGCAATTGTTGAGATTCTTCGTAATTACATGGAATTTTAACTTCAACTAAATTTATTTCGGTTTCTGAAAATGAATCCATAGTGTCACTATCAGTTTGATCTCCCTCCTCTTTTTCGTGTGGGGAGGGCTTACTAGAAAAGTTAAAATTTTCAGGTTTAAATACAACTCCGTTTTCTGAACAATATTTTTAACGTCATTTAAACTTCTAAGACGAATTGACTTGTCTGGAAATTTTGGGTAGTAATAAACATATGTACGTCCCCATTTATTTGTTTTAATTTCACGTTTCCAGTCAAGAGGTTCGTCTAACGTCACGCTCTTTTGAATTAAAATTTAACGTATTTTCTGGATCTATTGTTGGAATTGCTATTGTTAAATTCTTTTCATGAGGGAATGTTTCAATTTGTGTAGGTGTGTTATTTAATTCTCCCAAAACATCCATAGCAATCTTCGTTTCATCGAATTTTACATGAACCGTTTCAATTACCTTTTGAGTGGAGGGGATGTAGATTCTATAACCTCTTGTGTTAATTGCATACCCTATCATAATACCCGGGATTGATCTTGCAGACAGTTTATCACGCTTTTGCTTCGGTAAATGTGCGTATGCTAAACAGCCAAATACTCGTAAATGTTTCACCGAGGGTTTTGAGCCATACCAAAGCTCTAAGGGACTTTTACATTTCTTCCCTACAGTACAACGATTTCTAACATGAATGTAGGTAAACAAGGCTTCAAGCCAAAATGTTTTCTTGAGTTTTGATTCTAATAGTAGTGCCCTTACTGCATCAAATGCATAACCATTAAATCGCTCAGCTATACCACCCATTTCTGGTGTATATATAACAGTCCTCTCATGTTTTATTCCGCGAGACGTTAAGAATTGCGTAAAATTATCATGACAAAACTCTAAACCATTATCTGTTCTAATACTTTTCAACTCCCTTTCCGTTTGCTTTTCAACCATCGTTAAAAATAATTTAAACTTTTCAAATACATCCGATTTTTGTTTCAGAGGATAAATCCAAACTCTACCGGAGTACTCATCAATCATGGAAACAAAATATTTAAATCCACTTTTGGTTTTAACAGGGGAAGGTCCCCATACATCCATATGTACTCGTTGTAATTGACAGTCTATTCGTGTTCTTTCCAATTCAGGAAAAGATGCCCGCTTTGATTTAGCTTCCTGACAAATATTGCAAATTTCTTTAGAAGGGGGAATTTTCGGTAAATCCCGTACGGCTCCATGTCTAGACATATCTGATAGCATTTTAAAATTACAATGTGCTAATCTACGATGCCATGTCCAAATTTCATCGTGAGATGTCTGGCTTACGCTAACATTTTCCACTTCGACTTTTTCATCACACTTAATTACTTTTTCTAATTCGCTATCCCAAATCACATTTACTTCATAAAATTGATCAGATAATTTAAATGAAATCCACTTAATCCCATCAGGAAAGAATACATCGGCTCTACCTCTACCGCAAATAGTTTTATAACCGCACTTATCAAGCCTTATTCCTGAAAGGAGATTTCTTTTTAAATCAGGAGCATAAAGTACATTATATAAAGTTACGACATTGAACTGACCATCGCAATTTACTTTAAACTTCATATTCCCTATTCCTTTAATAGGCGCGCTTCCATTCCGAATAGCTACAGATAAACTTTGATTTTCTATTACTTTAAAATTCATTAAACGTGTTCGGTCGTTTGTAAAATGATTTGTTGCACCTGTATCTAAAGTAAAAGTGAATGGTGAATTAAATTAAGAAGGGGATGGAGTAGCAATATTTTATGCAATACCAACATTATTCCCGAAATGTGCTTCAGTTATATTGCATGACCCATCTTTAAATTTTTGATCTTGTTTACGAAACTTAGGTTTTACTTTACAATTGAATTTTAAATGTCCGAATTCGTGGCAAGAAAAACAAGGGCCAATTTTAGCGGAATTCCGTTTCCCTACCAAATTTTGTAATTTACGACTATCGTCATACTTATTCTGCTTAGTTAAAAGTACATTCATATTTTCACTTTTCACTTTATCGTATTGCGTTAAACTTAAACGACTGTTCTCTAAAAGTAATGCTTCTGTAATTTTTTCGACAGTAAATTCCTCATCTTTTACAGTATACAAATTCTGAACAACACCATTATATTCATCTGGTAAATTTCTAATTAATTGAAAACTTATATACAAATCGTCTAACTTATGTTTACTTTCATTACATCTGGACGCTGCTTGCTTTACTCTTTCAATAAACATACCAATAGTTTCATTATCTGAATCAAACTTTATGCAAAAAAATTCATCTAAAAGTCTTACTAGTTTAGCACGACTGTCCATATCGAAATTGTCCTTCATGATCTTCCAGGCAATTTTAGAGGAACTTACATCATCCAGTAGAAGTTGATACCTTTCTTCTAAACTGCCGTAAATGAGAGCAAAACCCTTCTCGTTGTGACGTAAGTAAAGGTCGCGCTCCTTGCTGTCGATACCGGTGCTTGAACTTCCATCCTTTCCGTCAGCGATTCCCCGTCGTCAGCTGCAGGAATTTCACCGGTGACAATCCGCCAGTCTCCAACTCCCATTAACGCTGCACGCATATTTGATGACCATCGACGATAATTCTTCCCATCAAACTTTAGGATCGGGAACTTTAAATAGTCTGACGTGATATCAGTCATTCTTTTCGCTTTTCACTTTTTATTCTTTTAAATTAAATCTTTTACAGTTAACAGGGCACCTGGGCCCATAACCACTTGACGCAGTGGTTGTTAAATAAAGCGGCACCAGTCAACTGCTTTAAACTAAAAAGAACATATTTTAATGAACAATATACAGGTACACAACGGCAACCGTTCTGTTGCACTGAACCGAACAACACATGAAGTTTAAACGTCCTTATATACAGCCACGCCATCTCTCGGGCGTACATTTGCATTTACCTGATTTCTTCTTCTCTTGGACGTCGGAACGAAACCTTGTGACTCTGACACTTCCAAGCAATCTTGCTTGACCACAATTAACCATAACGTATTTCTTTGTTTTTTTAATTGAATTGGTGGATTCGGATTTGTGTTTTTCAACGTGCAAGTGGGTTGGCGGGTGAATGCAACAGAGACCCAAGAATGGAAAAAATCAATCGATAAAAAGTTTCCGGAAGTCAATTTAAAATTTGAATAAAAAACATAAAGTGCTGCCATTTTCTATGCATTCTAATTCTCATGCAATTGCCAACAGTTTAGGAAAATATCAGTTCTTCCATTTTCACTTCTCAACCAGATATTCTTCATCTTTCCTCCGCTCATTCGCTTTTTAGGCCAATTTTAAATTTGAAACATTAAAAACAATTATTTTTGTAGTACTTTCGCTTTTTTAAACATTCGTGAAATGATACGTTTGCATTTCAATCAGAAACAAAATGGTTGGGTGTGGGGAGGGACCGGAGAATGTTCGGAACCCACCTAATTGTTCTTGCCGCGTTCACAGAAATGCAGAATTTCCCTTCTAGAGAATTACTGTGACAAGTCTAGGTTGACAAAGGCCGGCTAAGTCACTAAGGACACGCCTAAATCTCTTCTCGGGAGCAAATCAGTAGTAGCCTCTTACTGCTGCCTTTTAAAAATTCATTAAAATCTAATAAAACCACCCTAACGCTTTGCAGCTCCTTTTTTATTACATTCACAACAACTTTAATCTAGCCATGAACAGAATTTTAAATCTCTTTTTAAATAGAAGTAGGGTGGTTGTAAGGAAAATGGAGAATGGGTGTCTAACACTATCGGTTTTCTTTTAAAACTGTTCAAACGTTCTACAACGCCTATGACGTTTTAAAGGGTACTGTTCTAGTGGATGCACGTTGTAGGCGGGAATTTTCATGTGGCATTTACGCCCATTCTAATTGTTATACGGAACATCCCTTACGGTGTATAATAAACACACATTTTTAAGTTTCACAAACGGAAAACAGAAAATTCGAATACTACATTAGGCCCTTTTGAGGGTAATATTTAATGCTGATGAAATAATAATATCCAGATCATGAGGTATTTTGAGGTCAAGCAATAACACCTGTAGGCGGATACCTCTTTCTGCTGTGTACGCCCACATCAGTTGTAAGAAAGGGGGAAATGACTTTCCGTGGGTAAAAAACACAGATTTTTAAGCTAGACAAAGTAAACAAAAAATTTATTAATAATTTAAGTAACCGATCGTGATCTTTTTAAGTGACGATAAATTCTGCTGAAAGCATATAATCTACATCATGTAAAGTAGTTGCACGTGTAGTTGGAAACCGAGATACACCTCTCTGAAGCTATAGGTCGTAAGAGGAAGGATATTAATTATGCTTTTGTCGGGTGCATAAATCAACTTAATGTGATTATATTTTCTGGACAGTCTTACTGTTTCCAGGGAGTGCTCTGAACTTTTGTTGCGGAATACTGCTCAGATGTTCATCTGCAGCTTAAATTGTAATAATTTCTTAAAGTCTTTCTTCTTGCATTTTTTATAACGTTTCAAAAGTGTGGGTTCCATAATATTTATAGATGAAGGGACGTTTTGTTTAAATAATTAAGAAAAGAAGAAACAAAACAATTTTTTACAAAATTGTACTATATCACGCCCATTAGAAAGAATGTAAGGGAAAACGAGGCACATCAAAAATGCATGAAAAGGTAATTATATTTTAAGCTTTTGCTCAAAAGCGAAACATTTTAAAAATTAAAATATAACGCAATAAAAATTTAAAATTTGACGAGTGATTTCTTCTTTTACACACACACACACACAAAAAAAAAAAATATTAGTAAGTTTCCAGACATATATAATAAAGAGCTATTCTACAAATCCATCATTAGACCCAGCGCTACTTACGCTGCCCCGATCTGGGCAAACACGGTTAAATCCAACCTCAGCATTCTTGAACGACGTCAAAGCACCATATTAAGATCCATCAGACACGGACACCATTTCCTGTCTAGCCAGACTATTCGACGGGACCTCAAGATCGCCACCTTCAAAAAAACTGTGCAAAAACTATCACAACGGTTCTATTCAAGTAATAGAAACTTACCGAATGAAACTGTGGCTTTACCGGATTACGATCCGACGTTAGCCTTGAACAGAAAAAGTCCCATGGCCTCTCTCGCCATCCTCCACTGACATCTGCATCGACTATCTGATTGATTGAACTAACGCCCACTATACTTAGGGTTCTATTTAAAGACAAGATCTAAGAACTTATTGATCCTTCCACATACTGGAGATGCGCACCTGGAGTGCAATTACTCCATTATATACCCCTCAGTCAGTCAGTCAGTTCTTTATGGATTTGTGTCATTGCTTATCGGTATCGAGATAATCCTAACATTTAGTTTTGGGTTTTAGTTGAAATCTAAGATGGACCACTGTCGTTGGCGACGGTTAAGAATCGCCACGATGTACAAATGAAGAAGTGTTTTGATAATTTCATCGTGCGTTTTCGGTTTTGATACATATCCTATTAAAGGACGGGCATGGTTCATATTTCGACCAAGTAATGCTTTCTCCCCTCTGTAATTGTTCACCTGTACTGGACCGGCGGTGAGAGATGTCAACATCCATCCATCAATTCAGTTGCACCCCAGTTCCTGAGAAGGAGAATAAACACGTAAACGAAATCCCCTTGTTCAAGAAGTTCGATTTACTTCGGGGGCGGGAAAGGGTAATCCATCAATAATTGTTGCACAAATAGCAGCTTCATCTAAGAGTAACTGAAGTGGGGTAAAGCATGTTTAAGATGCTCCCATCCTACTGAAACACCACCACCAAAATTTTCCCGCCGGAAAGAGGTAAATACTAGATTGAAAATTAAATTTGTCGCGGTCGCAAAAGTCTTATATTCTACACAAAATGTGAACTTAAAATTAAATTTACATGTTATTTATATTTTCGTTTCCCAAGTAATGTTTTATGATTAAAGTCAGTTTAGCTGAGGCGGGAAGTGTTCCACTCTCATCCCACGAACAAACCTCCAACAGTGAAATAACTTGTTCCTCCGTACATTAGGAAATAAACTTTCTAAAATAAATAAAGACAAATCATTCTGCTCATATAAGAAACAGGAATTCAAACTGCTTCTTACTAGGCTAGAAATTTTATACATATCCTATATTGCATAAGCCAGGTTACACTAGAGGTCGACGGGAATGATTTTTCGCGAAACAATGCTGACGTGCTGGGCGAAAAAAGTTCCACCTTCATGTGAGAAACCAAACACGTACAGAGTTATGACATGTTCCTCAGTACATCAGCTGTAAACATTCTAAATTAAATAAAACGAAAGCCCGTTAACTCACATAAAAAAAAAAATAGGAAATGAAGAAAAGTTATCGTTCATTAATAGATTCCTAGAATACTCATTTCATAAACATCAATTGTTCCTTAAGACATCCTTCAGGCACTCCCCGATCCTTCTTACATGCACTGGAGGATATTCTACGTACATTTTTGTCCAAATATACCATAGTTTTTTCGACAGGATTAAAATTAGGTGATTGTGGAGGTCATAACATAATTTTCGAGACTTTCGGCTGTTCTTTCATTTTAAAGAAATCTGCCAAACCCGAATAATACTACAAATTGAACTGAATAGGACTTTCTTCTGCAGGGGGTCCGTCCAGCCATGGCTGCCTGCGATTTTGACACGGCTGCCCAGACGAAGCTGAGAACAATATGAAAACGCGATGACGCTGTAGTTGACATTTTCTCCTCTCTGGCGCACACAGTAGAGTGATTTAATGGGCCAGTCTAAAAAATTAAACAAACGTTAAAACTGCCAAAAATTTTTGTTTTCTTGTTTTTTCTTTTTAACAAAACGCATCTTTATCTATAAGTATTTGAAATGCTTTTTCATCCATGCATGTACTGAAGACAACTTTTACAAAAATATTTGTTCGTTGATACTTTTTTAACTCCTTCCCCTAGATGTGAGAAATTAATAATAAATATATATCTTAATTTATTTTTTATTTGCATCTTCAAAAGATTCTAATACTTTTTTTAAAGACTTGTTTTTCTTTTTTATGTATTAATACAGAATTCTCTCTATATTTCCCTATATGCCTTTTTTCGTGTTGATATGATTTGGTTTGAAGCATAGCCATGACAATTGTAAACTTTAATCTTTTTGTGTTTTCCCTAATTATTCGGGATAACGAAGCAAGGGGCCCAGGGGTCACGTGCCCCTGTCGAGGAACTGGCGGTTTCTGATTCATTCGTCGGGATTTTTAAGATAACAAACAATTCAATTTTTTGGCCAATTTTAATTTAGAAATATTAAAAAAATTACTTTGATAGTATTTTAAACATTCGTGAAATAATACATTTCAATCAGGAGCAAAATGGTTGGGTGTGTAAAAAGGAACATGTTCGGAACCCAATTAAATGTTTGTTTTGCCTAGGTTATACAAACGCAAAAAACTTCCATTCTAGCGAATGACTGTTTCAAGCCTAAAGCTGTTTTATCTCGGAAGCATTCATCCGTAATATCCTTTTCCTGCTGCCTTCTAAAAGATATTAAAATCATCCTGACGCTTTGTTATATTAATTTTTTTTTCACTACTAAAGCTTTTACTACGGGTGTACTCATCAGGCCGCCAGCGTTACGCCTATGAAAGGACGGACAAGTTAACATGTAATCCGAAGCCGAGAATCAAACCCGGACCCAAGTCGGTAGTTCGTTAACTACTACATAAAAGACGAAACAAAAATATGAACGTTGTAGAATTTTAGATATGTATTTGAGTGCTTTTCAATTACTCCGGGTGTTTCAAAATAGATGTTACAGCGATAACCTTTTAAACTATGTGATAGAAACATATTTTCAATTAGAAAAGTTAGTCAAATTAAGAGTAGCTTTCAGATATGGCATTTTTTTTTTCTAGAGCTGTATACCTATTAAAACACGAAATTTAATTTTTCCCTAAATGGAAAAATCCCATTCAGAGAATTCATATAGAATTTTAATCTAAATCCACTCATTTTAATCGAAAATGAATGGATTTAAATTCACAATCAATCAAAATGAATTGATTGATTGTGAAATTGAAAGATTCACTTATTTTGGAAATTGACATATAGGTAAAAGAAAGGTATCCGCAGAGTACGCAAGATGCACGGTGAGTACTTAACCCGAGTGTGTTTAGCTTCTACTCAGCGTCTTAGACCTTGGTCAAGTCTAAGGTTCTAGAATTTTTGAAGATCAATTGGGCGAGTAATGGCTTTAAAATATAGAAGTATTTTCAAATAATCTGTTTCTTATAAGTATTTCTGGTTTGTCTAAAACGAGCATGATTAAGAGATTTCGAGTTAATTCTTTTAAATTGATCATTCTCATGTTATTGTTCATTCCAAGCTATAACTGTTCATTCCAAGAGATATAATTTCAGCTCTGATTAATTTTTTTCCCTGAACGTCACCCGCTTACAAAGTGCTAAAATAACAAACACCCACAAACTCTTCAAAATAAATAAATAGTGTTTATTTTATAAAGTAAAATGTGATTCAAATTTATTCCCATTTCTAAATCAACTGCTGTTCGAACAACAACTACTCCACATTAAACATTTTTTTTTTTTAATTGTAGCTTTCAATTTTAAATAAATGAATGTCTCAATGAATTAAAGAATATTTGTTCCAGGCTCGCAAATTCGTGACGTTAACCTATACTGAGAAGAAACTCCTTTAATAAGTAGTTGTGAAAAACTTTCTCCTCGAAACATAATTTTTCGTAAACTGAAAATATGTATGTCACATATGAAATGGAAACTTTTAAAGGAAAACGTACAAATAATTATTAGGAATTTTCTTACAAACTTTCTTTAGGATCGTATGGCAATATATCATGCCCCCTTTGAATAAAGTAAATGAAAATTACCCATATCTGAAATTTGTTAAAATTTACTGAAGAAGGATCCTAAATAGATTTTTCCAGAAAGCAAAGCTGTATTATTATTTGCTACACCTTTGAAGTTTAACAAGAGGTAGGGTTTTGGAAAGATCCGTCTAACTAGAACCATAAATATTTAAGAAACTGAAGCTATCTTAAACAAAAAGGGAAAAAAAAAAAATTCAATGCAATTCATAAAAATAGTCAGCAAAAATTTTCTTAGATTTTTTTTTTCTAACATCACTTTAAATATGCTATGTTCCTTCGGAAAATTAATACAGACAGACCCTATGTAGGAATTTCTTTTTATACATATTCCCTCCCCAAACAAGAAAAACAATTTTCATTTTTATTTTGTATTTGTAATTTGCTTGTGAATCACCATACTAAGTTTTCGGGTTCAACTGCCGGAACGGACGCAACAAAGCTGAGAACAAGAGGAGGCCGCGAACACACTGTATTGACATTTTCTCGACCGTGCCGTCCAGGGGGTGGGGGGAACGTGCCCCTATGGTCGGGGAAACGGTGACCGCCCCTTTGGGACTTCTGATTTATTCGTCAGGTAAATTTTAAGATAAGAAACAATTCACTTTTTAGGTCATTTTTATTTTTGAAACATTCAAAAGAATTATTTTTGTAGTACTTTCGTTTTTTTAGACATTCCTGAAATGATACGTTTACGACAATACGTGTAATGATACGTCAATCAGAAACCAAATGGTTGGGCGTGGGGAGAGGCCGGTGGATATTCGGAATCCACGTAATTGTTCTTGCGAGCGATTATGGAAATGCAGAAAATGTCCATTCTAGCGAATTACTGTGGCAAGTCTAGGTTAACTAAGGCCGTCTAAGTCAACTAAGACAAGCCGAAGTCTTTTCTCGGGAGCATATCAGTTGTACCCTCTTACAGCTACCTTTTAAAAATTCATTAAAATCCATTCAAACCAAGCTAACGCTTTCTTGTTCCTTTTCTCTTATATTCACCACGAAAATACAAGTATGCTTGAATCTTCAATCTACTCATAAACAAAATTTTACATCCCTTTTTAGACATAGAAGTAGGGTAGTTTTAAAGAAATAGAAGAATGGGTGTTTAACACTATCGTTTTTCTTAGTGTTAAGGTGCGTTCAGACTAGTTCTCATCGTCGTTAGAGTTCTAATTGTAGCTATCGGTTCTTATTATGACGTCAGTTAGCGACGATAAAACCAGTTTTCTGGGATTTAAGTTCTTTCCAAATCCCTGCCTAACGTCTCTATGATTCCCCCTCTCCTTTTGTTAATAAGTTTTCTAGGTGGTTTTCTAGGTTTCTCAATCATTCTTCCCGCATGCTCCGTACTCAACCCGTTTTCGTTTCACCAGCTACATAACTTTAAAGTCCAGAGTGTGAACGCTCTGTTTCTTAGTACTTACGATTTTTGCAACATTAGCTACATGAAGAACGATAAAAACGCTACTCTGAACGCACCTTTAGCCGTTTAAATTTCCTGCAACGACTATTAGTTTTGAACCCGAACTGTTCTAGTGGATGCACGTTGTAGGCGGGAACTTTCCCTTGTTATTTACGCCCACTGAAGTTGTAAAAGAGAACATCACTTACGGTGGGTAATAAACACACATTTTTAAGTTTCCCTAACGGAAAACGAAAATTTGAATAATAAAATCCGCATCATGAAGTATTTCGAATTCAATCAATTGCTCGTGTAGGCGGATGCATCTTCCTATGGTGTACGCCCACGTCAGTTGTAAAATGTTGTGAAATGACTTTCCCTGGCTAAGAAACACAGATTTTGAAGCTTCGCAATAAAATAAACGAAAAATTTAATTAATAATTTAAATAACCCATCGTGATTTTTTAAGTGATGATAAATTTTGCTGAAATGATATACTCTAGAGCATGTAAAGTATTTGTGCTTGTAGGCGGAAACCTGGATACGCGCTCTGAAGCTGTAGATCCCAAGACAAAGGATATTAATTATTCTACGATATTAATTATTAACCTATTTCTATAAACGGACATTTATTTATTTTTCTTTAAATTTGTAACTGAACAGAGAGTTTTTTTTCAAAAGTGTGAATTTAAAAAAGGGGGGCGTGGCAGAAGGTGTGGCTAACAGACAATCTCTCCTTTAAAATTCAAGATTTTAAGAATTACTTTTAAAATGCTTGACGAAAATGGAGAAAAGGTGTTTGAAGAAAACTATCACTTTATTGACGAATCTTTTTATGTGCTCATAACTGAAAGGTACACATAATGAAAATAAATTGACTTACAGAGAATAGCACATTTTACTAAATTCATAATTCTGTAAGAGAAAGATCAACCGTCATTTCAGAAAATACACTCAAAATGCTGGTGTTAAATGATAAAATAAATAAATAACTTAGTGTAAAAAACACACTCTACTTTTTACACAAAGTTTTTATTCATTTCAACTGCTGTTGGTTTGCTTATTTTTTTTTTCTTTCTTTTAATAAGAATTCCAAGGTGCCGTGCGACTTCTGCTATTTCTCCCTCTTTCTTGTCTCCAGTGTACAACCCACGTCATCGCCCAAATTACGGCAAGGTAGTTTTGTCGTAGCTCGCTTTCTGGAGAAGTAGGAATGCAAGGCAGGGGCGTAGCCAAGTGGGTTTTAGGGGGGTCATAACCCCCCCCCACATTGGGGAATTTTTTGCCATACAAAATGTATATTCTTCACTACATTATCACACACATGTATACATACATATGAGTTGTAGTAGTCGTAACCCCCCCCCCCCCCATGAAAAATTTCTGGCTACGCCTCTGATGCAAGGTGATATATCCTAATAGTTTATCAGACTAATAGTTTTATCAGAATATAACTAATAGTTTTATCAGAAATGTAAGCAAAGATTTTTTATATATAATTTAAGAATTTCTTGGTTTTATAACAGTGTTTCCACCAATATTGGGCTGGTTTAATTTTCTTAAATTTTTCATTTGAACCATCTCGGAAGCATTCATCCGTAATATCCTTTTCCTGCTGCCTTCAAAAAGATATTAAAATCGTCCTGATGCTTTGTTATATTAATTTTTTTTTTTTTTCACTTCTGAAGCTTTTACTACGGGTGTACTCATCAGGCCGCCAGCGTTACGCCTATGAAAGGACGGACAAGTTAACCTGCAATCCGCAGCCGAGAATCAAACCCGGACCCAAGTCGGTGTTTCGTTAACTACTACATAAAAGACGAAACAAAAATATGAACGTCGTAGAATTTTAGATATGTATTTGAGTGCTTTTCAATTACTCCGGGTGTTTCAAAATAGATGTTACAGCGATAATCTTTTAAACCATGTGATAGAAACATATATTCAATTAGAAAAGTTAGTCAAATTAAGAATAGCTTTCAGATATGGCATTTTTTTTCTACGAGCTGTATACCTTCTAAAACACGAAATTTAATTTTTCTATAAATGAATTCATTCAGGGAATTTGTATAGAATTTTAATCTGAAACCAATCATTTTAATTTGAAATGAATGGATTTAAATTCAAAATCAATCAAAATGAATTGATTGATTGTGAAATTGGAAGATTTATTTATTTTGGAAATTGACAAATACGAAGAATTAAGAACGAATACGAAAGAAACGATACGAAATAAGAAAGGTTGCAATGTTTCCTTTGCGCCCCGAACGAAATTCATCTGGATCCGCCGAGTACGCAAAATGCACGGTGCGTACTTAAGGCTCTTCCTCAGACAGATCGATAGAAGTTTCCTTTCATTGTTAAGCAATGGGGATTTTATTACTTCGGTTTTCAAGTAATATCTCGGCACTAAATTAATATTTTTAAATTTTTCTTTCATTGTTGCTTTCTTGAAAGACTTCTCACCTTTTCCATCTTTCAGATTTTAGAAATATTGCTTTGATGTATTTTTTATTTAATATTAAATACAATCATCTATCTACAAAGACACGAATTCTGACAGTCAACTGCGATTTTCTCAGACCAGACTAACTTTTTTGAAATTTTGTAAAGATAGAAAAATTGCAGTGCACTTTGCCTTTTCAAATACATAAGTATTTTTTATCTAATTGTAGGAAAGTTTATTTCTCGTTTGTAATTTAATATATATCGAAGTTTCCTTCTGATGTTCGGTAATCAACTAAAGCACTATTCATTACGTTCTCTCTCTCTCTCTCTCTATATATATATATATATTTTTTTTTTTACTTGTATATAATTTTTCACACAGCTATATAAAATGCTAAAGAAAAGAGCCTTTAGTATATAAGTAAAGGTTAAAAAGAAATATAAGTAAATAGTATTATCCAGTAATTAAAAACATATTGGACTAATTTGTATGTGTGTGTGTGTGTGTGTATCTATGCACGCGCAATCGAATAGGCAAACTCACATCATCTAATCCGAAAGTCACTAGTGACCAGAGTGTTTGACAAATTTTAATCGATCTTAGCTATTAAGCATCCGCATCTTTTTTTTTTTTCCCCCTGTAATTCCAATTTCCAACAATGTCCGCCTTCTTTTCATACTACCCTCTGATTGCAGTTCTATATCTTACGTTTTCGGGTCCCAGATGTATGTTTATACTTATCCGTTACAAAAGCTTCATTAGTAATCAGTCAAATATATTGGCGCCTTTCTTTTCCTTTCTTATTGCATGTTTAAACTTTAGTACATGATGACTGCGTCTGTGTGATCCAGAAGAGGTTTTGGAAGACACAATTATTTTATTTCCCCGTGAGACTTGTGCGCCAAAAATTCGCAACATACGTCCTCCTCTAGGAGTGGAATTCGAGGCAATTGCCCCTCCTCCCCTCTCGGTGGGTCAGGGTCAGCTGGAGGGGACCCCTTTTTCGTATGTTGTCCCAGGACCACAGTATAGCTTTTTGAATAACTCAAAATGAATCCCGATTTAAATATGATGACTGATCAAAAATGAAGGAAAAACATTGTTTACGCATCGAAATTTTGAAGTACGGACGCAGCTATAACGGGCATTATTTATTCTGTTGGCTAAAAGGGAGGAAAAAACAGAATATATTTAAAGAATTGGTTCATATTAACCATTTAAAAAAAATTCTCTGTGGTATTAATACATCCAAAAACATACTACTCACAAAAATACTTCTAAGCCGATTTGAAATTTCGCAATCAAATGAAGTGTTTAACTAACTCAAAAGTATTAGAATTTGCTTTTAGGATCATATTTAAAATTTTCTGTGCATTTAAACTTCTTCAATGTTATATCAGTGTAAATTTTACTCCGTGCTGGGCAATGCAAATTGTGCTCATTGATATTTAATTAATTTAATTGGGAGGATACAAAACTGAAACGCCCGACACGTGAAGATGCCTCTGATTACAGGATCTTGGCTCCCAAGCTGATGAGCTGATTTCAGTGCAATTTATTTTGTTTCAAAGCTGATTTCACGAGTGTTTCTTAGTTACATTGGACGATATTGATTTCAACATATTGAGGCTTTTTTTTTTTTTTTTTTTTTTTTTTTTTTTTTAAAATATAAATGCTTATTTGCACTTGTTTTCTAGGTGTGGTTGATTACATTCTTAATAACTAAAGCAGCCTTTTATTAATGAATATGTCATTTTATCTCTCACCCCCTTTATTGAATTGTCCCAAAAAAGCGACATAATTTTACATATATTTAAATACTATTAGTTCGCAACAACTTTAATCCATCGTTACAATATTTCGTAAGCTGTAGATATGCATCCCATGTATTTTTCTATAAATAGGTTACAATCATAAAAATTTCAACATAGGGTTACCAGGCGGAAAGCACGAAAGGTGAGAGATAAAATGACATAGTTAATTAATATCGTTTTAATATGGCAATAATGAAACTAAAAAATTAGGGGGGGGGGTCATAGGGGTCTGCCCCTGAACAGGCTCGAACAGCCGAGTTATACATATATATATATATATATATATATAATATATAATAGCTTACTTACGTAAAGTGAAATCCCAAGATAATCCATTGATAAAGTGAAAAAAATATAAAAATAAAAAAGTAGATAACACATGGTGCCAATTAACGAGCTTATACCGGATAAGTGTTTAAATATAGCCTTTTAAGGCAATGAAAGAGTGGATAAATTGGATATAAAGCGCCAAATTAGAACTGTTGGGCTTTTTAAGCCTAATCACATGTATCCACAAATAGACGGAAAATGGATATATATATATATATATATATATATATATATATCATAGCTGCCAACCTTGAAAATTGTAAAACCGGGAGGTTTTCGCACGCGATGCGCGGTAGAGATGAGTTCGGGCTCATTTTTTGAAGCCCGAGCCCGAAGACTTTTAATACGAGCCCGCCCGAGCCCGAGCAATATTGTTAAAGTTGGAGCCCGAGCCCGCCCGAGCCCGAAATTTCAGCTAAAGACAAATAAAATTAACTACTTCATTAATAAGATACAATAAATTTTGGAGCTTCACACACCTTCTAGTCCCCCATGGCGATATTTTTAAAAATAAGTACGTCTATTTATCCCATGAATCACTTTTTAAAATCTGTTTCAAGGATAATGTTCAACAAAGGAGAAATTTTTCACGAGCCCGAGCCCGCCCGAGCCCGAACGCAATCGTGAATTACAGAGCCCGAGCCCGAGTCGGGCCCGGGCTCGGGCTGAGCCCGTCTCATCTCTAATGTGCGGCACATGTACCTGATAGCTAACGTAAATACACACACAATTTAAATATATAGTAAGCACAACTTTATAAAAACTGAAATATGAATACCATATACATCTTTAAAATCAAATCAAATACAGACGTGTGCATGTTAAATTGCCTGTTAACAATTAAGTTATTATTGAGATCTTCAAAAGCAGAACAAAAACAAGTTCCTTGCATGGATTAAAATATTTCAGTTGAAATCACCTAATTAAACTGAAAAATTAACACTGAAAATCAATAGAAAAAAATTAGAATTTCCACAAATTAAGTTTCTTTGAGAGATAACATTGTTGCTGTCTTAGCTTTCTTTAAAAATTTGTCATCAAAGTTTTCTTCATAACATTTCCCTTTCCTTCGACACTTGGTGATTAACAATTTCTCCAGAGCTACATTTGATAGAGATGACCTAAATTCTGTTCTGATTTTCCTCACTTGGCTGAACATTCTTTCGCATTCAGCGTTACTGTGAGGAATAGTCAGAATTGATAGGGCAGTATAGGAGAGCCGGGGATATTTTTCCTTGCCACAGCCGTTCTGCATTTTTGATATTAAAGTCCACTGCTTATCAGCATGCTTCTCTTCCAGAATTTCACAAGAGAGATCCTCGACTTGAAAATCACAAAATTCGGCATGGAGTTGATCGATGGCATTATCCATAGTTTCATTCTCAGTTTTTAACAGCATGATTGGGAACTTTTCAATGAAAAATTTGAAACTTGAAAATGAGGCCTCTGTAATAGTAGCAACATTAGCTACTGCAGCATGGATAAGTATATCATTATTGAAAGGAAATTTATGAATCATGTAATCACAAACAGTAGAAAAATACTTTCTCACAGAAGCATAAAAAATATTTCTCTCAGTGTCACATAATTTACTAACGAGTTTCTCAGTTGTATAGCCAACAACTAAATCAGAATCAGTTTTTTGATTAAGAGGATTATTGTACAGTACTTCAGTGGAGGGGTTTTCCTTCACTACCTTGGGCAGAACAAACTTTGAAAGCACTTCTTTCAACAATTCTAAAAGAATAAATCGCAAATTATGAATGAGTGGTTCTTTTGTTTGCAACAAGGTATTCACCTTATCCTATACAGGAACAATACTTAGCAAAAATGAACAAAATGCTTTAACTCAGAAGACAAAAATGCATGTAATCTTTCCTCTCTATTATTAGGAAATTTAGTCTGTACCGATTTTTTCTCAGATTTATCTGAAGATTTGGGCAACACAGGAGTTAATTTCTTTGACAAAGACATAGGGAGATATTGAACTTTTGAATTACTTCCAGACTTATTCACTGGATGGCTTTTTTTAGACGAAATGTTTTCGGATGAACTTTCCTCTATTTTCCTTTTCTTTGGGATAGAATATGATTCCAGTGAACCAACACCAGATGACTTTATCTTTTTTTCATCTTCAAAAAAACTCAAAAGTGGTTCCCATTGCTCAAACAATCGTACCAAGCATTTTCCTAATGACAACCATCTGGTTTGTACATGCTTTAGGATTTTTCTCACTTCTTTGTCATGCAGTATTTGAAAGTTCTTCAAGCTTTCTTTTCTTTTAGCGCTCTTTTCTAGATAATAGAAAATATCAACAAGAATTTCATCAATCTTCACTGGCAATGAATTTCCACCTTTATCGGCAGCTAAATTGATCAGATGGCATAAACAACCCATCACAAATAACTCTGGCTGTACCTCTTTCAGGACAGAGGCTACACCCTGTTTACATCCTATCATGACTGGAGCATTATCCCAACCTAGAGCAATGCAGTTCTCAATAGGTATGCATCTTGATTTTAAATTATTTAAAATCATATTGCCAATGTTCAGTCCTGTTGAGTCTCCTTCCAGGACCGGAAAGCTAAGAAGGCAAGTTTCTATTGAAGACTCCTCAAAGAAAGTAACCACCATGGGGTACAACTTGTTATCAGAGTCATTACTCCCATCAGTGGAAATGCTGAAGGGCTTGGACTGCAGATGTTTAATTATTATAGTTTCTTCTTCTGTACCCATCTGTTTAACTATAGCTGCCGTTTTAGTCCGTGCACAGCCATATTTTTTTGCCACTTCGTTGTTGGGAAACATTTTCCTTAGTAAAGGGCCCACGTGGTCTGAACTACTCAGAGGTAGATTGTGCTCTATGATAAAGGCTGTCATTAAACATTCAGCACGTATTACACTATTATTTTCTGTTGGAAAGAAACTGCGTTCGATGCTTACATTTCCTTCAGTCGACATTTTTTGGTCAACATGCTTTTTGGTTTTGCAGTGAGCAATAATATCTCCTCTTCCACTGTGGGAAATTTTAAAGTCCGCTGAACAGATTGAACAAAAGGCATATTCATCACCTTTTGACGATTTTAAAATGAACTTGAATTCTTTAGAGTACGCTTCTTTAAATTTTTGGTTATATTTTTTATTAGGCATAGTTCAAATCGAGCAATATCATAACACGTGGCAAGAACAGTAATTTATTTGCTTATGGCGACACTGCACACCACGCGACTTGACTACACAAACACAGCAAAAGCACAAGACACGATCTTCACTTCACTTCAGACTGCATCGGTAATTGCTTTCCATGGAGCACGACCGAAATGAACTACGCACGCTTGCGTCCCTTCTTGCTTCGCTAGCCTCGTTGCTTAGCGCTACCAGCGTCCCCAATACTATCCTTCCCTCTACCCCTACCCTGCATCACGTGTGTTGATGGATTTGAGTCAGAAGAGCTAGGTTTCGGCGACGCGACGAAAGTCACGTGAATCGTAGTTCCGGTTATACGAACTCCGCACCTCAAGAGAGCTCCGGTGCAGTGCCTTGTTGGGAAGAAAAAATACATGGGAAATAAAAGGCTAAAAACCGGGAGATTTGGGTGATTCACCGGGAGACCGGGAGATATGATGAAAAACCGGGAGGCTCCCGGTAAAACCGGGAGGGTTGGCAGGTATGATATATATATATATATGTGTGTGTGTATATATACACAGTGGAACTTGCCTTATGTGACCACCCTCGGAATCAACAAAATTGATCATCTTATAAAGTGGTTACCTTACAAAGGTTGCAATGTGCTGTGATTAGAAAGGGAAAATTTACAAAAGTGGTCAGTATAGACTTGTGGTCTCTTTACGAAGGTGGTCACTTTAGGAGGTTCCACTGTGTATATGTAATGCGAGGTATATCTTATTTGCAGTACATATTGTGTTTTACTTATTAGTTATATATATATATAGATAGATAGATAGATAGATAGGAAACTCGGCTGTTCGAGCCTCGTCAGGGGAAGACCCCCCCCCCTGAACCCCCTAATTTTTTGTTTCATTATTGCCATATCAAAACGATATTAACTGACTATGTCATTTTATCTCTCATCTTTCGTGTATTTCGCCTGTTTCAAGTTAACCATTTGCTCCCCATTTGTGGAACAAATTAGAAATGTTGAAAATAACTCTTAAACAACAATCAGGGAATTTAGATCTGAACACAATGATAAAACATATCTGAAAAAACTTTGTATGAACTTTTTGCACATGAAATCAAATGCAACAAATGGAGTTTATTTCCAGATAGTTCAATTATTTTGCCCATCTGGGGCTGCAAGTATCAGCACATTAAATGTTTTGTAAGTAGTTTATGCGAATTTTATTAAAATTTCAAACCTTCATATTTTTTCCTGCGAATTTTCTGTTTTTATTTGCGAAAATTCCGTACCGCTAATTATAATTCAAAAATTCTTAAAAAGATATAAATCTAACAAGTTTTTTGTCCATTTTTTATGGTATCATTCTTGAAAAGATGGTTAGATTCTGAAACTTTCAATACTTTTGACCAGTAGTGTACATATATATTCTGGATTCTGTCTGGATTCTATTTGTTCTGGATATATTTTTTTCCAGAAAACACACAGTTTGCAAAATTTCGAAATCAGTATCAGCCGAGGTCAGAAAAAATGTCACTTGGGTTGGATAATAACCCTGTAATTTTTTTCGAAGTTCGACAATGTCTTCCGGTGGCGCCAACGCCTTTAAATTTGGGAATTAGGGCCAAAATAGACATTTTCTTCCCGATAACACAATTTTTCCGAATTTTGAAATCAATATCAGACGAGCGCGGAAACTTCTTTATATGATACACTCTAAAAATAAGAAACATTTTTACCGCAGAACTATTAAAGATTTCCAAAATCCGGTAAATTTTATTTTTGGAAATGCTTTCGCTAAAATACCCGATTTTAAATGAGCCAGTGCCATCTGAAGATATTGTCCGTTTTTTTATTTTTAGGAGGGGAGGGGGTTGAGCAGTTACTTACTAACCCAGGAAAAACTTTCCAGCATTCGGCTGATACAGATTTCAAAAATCCCCTCCCCCCCCCAATTTCTTTTCTATGGGGGGGGGGTAGCCTATTTTAGCCGAAATTCCCGTAGGCACCAGCATGCCATAAGTTAGTCTTCTTTTCAAAAAAAAAAAAAAAAAAAAAGAAAAAAAAAAGAAAACGGTTATTAGCCAACCCAAGAAAAATCTTTCCGTACTCTGCTGATATCGATTTTGAATATTCGCAAAATTTGTGTTTTCGAGGGAAAAAAAATTCCTATTTCGCCCCAAATTGCCACTTTTAAAAGTTATTATATATATATATTAAAGATCAGAAAACAAAGTCAAGGACTAGGAAGTAGGTAAATTTGTATTACACACGAAAATATTTTACACAATCAATCGTGTAAACTATTATGCATATTTTAATTTGTCGCAACTGCATACTTTTAATGAAAGTGTTTTTCAGCGCCCAGATTTAAGCAATTATGTATATAAGGAAGTTTAGAAAAAATGTATTATTTTTATGTCACTTTTTCATCATATTAACCAAACTAGAAATCAAAGCCCGTTGTGGAGGCAAATACAACGGGCGCTTGAAAAACCATTCGACGAAAATGTCTACACTGAATACATTTAGTCTTCGTCTACCTAAAATAAATAACTTCCTATTCAATTTTTATTATACACCCAAATCGAATTTCATCCTCTTCCTGAAACGCGCGGAAACTTATGGCATTCGAAAGATTTCGTTTTGTGTTCACAGTCATTCTCATATCCATGCGGACGATTTATTTGTGAAAAAATAAATAAATAAACTATGTGATCTAGAAAAACAATTTTAAAGGAATGAATCACAATTTTCCCTTCAAAGGCAGATAGATAACCGTGACGTGAATATGACAATTTTTTTACACTTTGAAAGTTTAATTTTTTCACTCAAATTATTCGCTTTTTTGAATCTCTGAAATAAAATGGAGCTGAAAATGGCAAAAAATCTCTTAAAAAATGAGGGAACCGGTGGGTTTTCAGATTTTCAAAGTAACAGAGATTGTTTTTTTATATTTTTATACATAGTTATGAAAAATTTCAAGCGGATCGTATGAATGGTGTGGGTGTTATTAGGCTTTTTCTGATTTTTAATCTTTTTGGAGTAATGGAGGTAAAATATTTACATCGAAGTGGTTTGCCTGGAATCTTTACAAATTGAGTCAGCCAGTCAGGGTTCAGCGTAACTATATAGTAGAATAATTACGATGTAAAATTTCTCATACTCGCGCTTCGATATTTTCTTTTAAAATGTTAATTTTTATAACAATACTTTACAAATTGCAGTCTCCTTTGCAAATGAAATAAATTTTTTGTTATACTTGTAATTTATCATTGAGTATTCCGCAATTTAAATCTGTTCGAACAAATACACTCAACTGAAAATAAATTTTGCTCAAGCAGCGGGGGCATGTAGATGGAGGTCACAGGTCAAAATCTCCCAAACCGCCAACGGGTCATAAATTTCCCATCACTAACGGACACGCGAGCTATCGCATTTCGCGATAGGAGCTTTTGCGAGGGGGGTAGGCAATTGTTCCTCAAAACGCGACTCGGAAAAATTTCTGTCTGAGGAGGGGCCTTAACGCGGGTGTGTATCTATTCTACTCAGCATCTTAGACCTTCCTCAAGTCTAAGGTTCTTGAATACTTAAACACAGTTGAGTGCACGAAAACGTTCTACATAGAAATATTTGCAAATAATATGTTTCTTATAAGTATTTCTGGTGTGCCAAAAACGAGCATGATTAAGATCCTAAATAGATTTTTCCCATTAAGCAAAGCTGTATTATTATTTGCTACACCTTTGAAGTTTAACAAGAGGTAGGGTTTTATAAAGATCCCTCTCACTGAAACCATAATTATTTAAGAAACTGGAGATATCTTGATCAAAAATGAAACAATAAAATCTTTTATGAGAGGAGTTGAGAGCCTAGAGCCCAGGAACTCTGGGAACAGTATTCGAGATAAAATCTTCAATGCAATACATAAAAATTGTCAGCAAAAATTTTCTTAGATTTTTTCTTCTTCTAAGATCACATTATATATGCTATGTTCCATCGGAAAATTAATACATACAGCCCCTATGTAGGAATTTCTTTTTATACATACACCCTCCCCAAACAAGAAAAACAATTTTCATTTTTATTTTGTATTTCTAATTTGCTTGCGAATAAACATACTAAGTTTAAGGGTTCAACTGCCCGAACGGGCGCGACAAAGCTGAGAATAAGAGGAAACTGCGAACACACTGTTATGACATTTTCTCCACCGTGCCGTCCAGGGGGTGAGGGTGGGAGGAACGTGCCCCTGTCGTCAGGGAAACGGTGACCGCCCCTTTGGGACTTCTGATTAGTTCGTCAGGTAATTTTTTAGATAAGAAACAATTCACTTTTTAGGCCATTTTTAATTTTGAAACATTCAACAGAATTATTTTTGTAGTACTTTCGTTTTTTTATACATTCGTGAAATGATACGTTTACGTCAATACGTGTAATGATACGTCAATCAGAAACAAAATGGTTGTGTGTTTGGAGGGGCCGGAGGATGTTCGGAACCCACGTAATTGTTCTTGCCGCGGTTATGGAAATGCAGAAACTTTCGATTCTAGCGAATTACTGCTGCAAGTCTAAGTTACATAAGACCGTCTAAGTAAACTAAAGACAAGAATAAGTCTTCTCTCGGGAGCATATCAGTTGTACCCTCTTACAGCTGCCTTTTAAAAATTCATTAAAATCTAATAAAACCAAGCTAACGCTTTCTTGGTCCTTTTCTATTATATTCACCACGAAAATACAAGTATGCTTCAATCGTTAAACTAGTCACAAACAAAATTTTACATCTCTTATAAAACATAGAAGTAGGGAGGTTTTAGAGAAGTAGGAGTATGGGTGTTTAATACTATGGGTTTCCTTTTAAAGCTTTTCAAATGTCCTGCAACGCCTATTACTTTTTAAACGGTACTGTTTTAAGGGATTCACGTTCTAGGCGGGAACTTTCTTTTTATTTACGCCCACTCCAATTGTTATAGGGAACATAAGTTACGGTGGGTAAGAAGCATACACTTTTGAAAATTTAAATAATACATCGTGCCCTTTAGAAAGTAATATTTAATTCTGCTTAAATAATAAAAATCGCATCATGAACTATTTCGAGTTCAAGCAGTTGCTCGTGTAGGCGGATGCATCTTCCTGGTGTGTACGCCCAAATCAGTTGTAAAAATGGGGAAATGACTTTCCCTGGCTAAGAAACACAGATTTTGAAGCTCCGCAAAAAATTAAACAAAAAATTTAATTAATAATTTCAATAACCGATCGTGATTTTTTTTATCTGCTCAAGTGATATAATCTACATCATGTAAAGTAGTTGCGCGTGTAGGCGGAAACCTGGATACGCGCTCTGAAGCTGTAGATCCCAAGACGAAGGATATTAATTATTAAGCTATTTCTATAAATGGACATTTAATTGTTTTTCTTTAAATTTGTAGTGGAACAGAGAGTTTTTTTTCAAAAGTGTGAATTTAAAAAAGGGGGGCGTGGCAGAAGGTGTGGCTAACAGACAATCTCTCCTTTAAAATTCAAGATTTTAAGAATTACTTTTAAAATGCTTGACGAAAATGGAAAAAAGGTGTTTGAAGAAAAATATCACTTTATTGACGAATCTTTTAATGTGATCATAAGGGAAAGGCATACTTAATGAAAATAAATAGACTTACAGAGGGTAGCTTATTTTACTAAAATCATAATGCTGTAACAGAAAGAACAACCGTCATTTCAGAAAATACACCTAAAATGCTGGCGTTAAAAGATAAAATAAAAAAATATGTGTTAAAAACACACTTTACCTTTTACACAAAGTTTTTATTCATTTAAACCGCTGTTGGTTTGCTTTTTTTTTTTCTTTCTTTTAATAAGAATTCTCCTCATTCTCCCTCTTTCTTGTAGCCAGTGCACGACCCACGTCATCGCCCAAATTACGGCAAAGGAGTTTTGTCGTAGACTCGCTTTCTGGACTGACTGACTGACTGAGGTCTAGCTTCTCGGAGTGCCAGCGCAGCGCGCGTACCTCCAGTATGTAATGTTAGGGGTGTTATTGTTGTGGATGTGCGTAGATAGCAGCGAAGCTGCCTGTATCAGTACAGAAAGTCATTTTTCTGGATGTTGGGTGTGCATGTCGACCCTTTCTCCCCCCACCATAGGTGGTCTTCACAGGAAGGGTTGCTCGACGTGTGTGGCGTGTAAGGGCTTAAGGTTGATCTTGAAGGGCATGGAGAACAGCCTTGGGGCGTTTTCTATGCTGTGGGTCCGACGGCTCATAATCTGGTAGAGTGGCAATAATTTCGTTAGGAACGTTTCGTATGTTCCTGTAGAATCTCTTGGAGATTTTCAGTAAGTGGTGCTTGAGGGTCCTCATACAGAGGTCTTTGAGTATGATGTTGTTGGCAAGTAGTGGGTGACCGTAACGGATGGTTCGTAGAAATTTACTTTCTTTTGCCACTAGGGCTTTGATGTGGGTGTTTGCCGCATAGGCCCACACCGGGGCAGCATATGTGGCCAATGGTCTAACAGTGGCTTTGTATAAAAGCACTTTGTTCTGTGTGCTGAGTTTGCGCGTATATATGAGGCTGGAGATTCTCTGGAAGGCTCCGGTCATCTTGCCTCTGGTTCTATTTATGTGCTTCTTCCAAGTAAGCAGTTTGTCAATTTCGACACCAAGATATGGTGCGCTATCAGCCCATTCCAGTACCGTGTTGTCGACATGTAAACGGGAGGGTGGGAATTTCCTTCCAACGGAGAGTGCCTTGCATTTGGAAGGGTTTAACTTTATTTTCCAATTCCGCATCCACAACTCAAGTTGGTTAATGTGGTGTTGGAGATTCGTGTGGAGCGTTCTTGCGTTCTTGGCTCTGCCGATGATAGCAGTGTCATCCGCATACAAGGCAATATCAGTGGTTTGGTTTCTGGGTATGTCGTTTACATAGAGACTGTAAAGGGTTGGGCCTAGGATTGAACCTTGTGGCACTCCACTCTTGATGGGAAAGTTGTCCGAGACAGCATCTTGTATTCTGACCGAATAGCTGCGTCCCTGTAGATAGTTGTAAAGGAGATGGACAAGAGAGTCTGGCACGCCCATACCGAACAGTTTGTAAATGAGTCCGACGTGCCAGACTTTGTCGAATGCCTTTGAAATGTCGAAAAGGACAATCGCCACACTGTCTTTAGCTTGGACGGCTTCAGTCAGATGTTCGACTACCCTGAGGAGTTGATGTGTAGTACTATGGCGACATCTAAAACCAAATTGTTCTGGTATCAGAATACTGTTGCTTTCGAGGTGAGTGGCGAGACGGTTCAGTATGACCCTTTCCACAACTTTGCCAAGTCCGCAGAGCAAACTGATAGGTCGGTAAGATGTTGGGTTAGTGAGATCCAAGCCTTGTTTTGGAATAGGGCAGATAATAGCTTTTTTCCAAGTTTCAGGGTAGTATTGAAGCTTCAAGATAGCATTTGTGATACTGGTGAACCGGAGGATGGTCTTGGCCGGTAGGTTTTGAATGACCGTATTGGAGATTTGATCATGCCCAGGGCACTTTTTCTTTTTTAATTTGGCGATGATGTCGATAATTTCTGAGGGTAGGACACCTTCGATGGGGATCGTGGGTGGGGTTTGAAGACGAGAAGTAACTTCGTTCTCAATATCAATATCGGAGAGTAGACTGTTAGTAAACTGTTCCTTATAAGCGAGTGCAATAGCGTTGGCCTTATCCTTGTTGTAAAGAGCGTATGAATTGCCCTTACGAATAGGCGGGAAGTCAGTCCTTTTCGTGGTGAGCTTTTTCATCGCTCTCCAGACCGAGGAGTCTTCAGTTGTTAAGGTGGAAAGGTGGTCGGCCCAGGCTTGCTGCTTGTGATTACGTATGGCTGTGCGAGTTTCAGCTTGTAGGCGTTGGAACACCACACGATCCGCGGGGTACCTGCTCCGTTGGTAGATCTTACGGGCTTGGTTCCGTGCGTGAATCATCAGACGGATGTCCGGGGGCAGGTAGGTAGTGAGGTGGTCCTTGGCGGGACGAGAGGCTGCTTTAAGTGCTTTGTTAATGTCCTGAGTCAGTAAAGAGACCTCATCATCAATGTCATTGATGCTGTTTATCCGGGGCATTCGGAGAGGGTCGCTGATGAGGTGACTGGCAAAGAGGTTCCAATCCGTTATAGTTCTGCGTTTCTGTGCCGTTGTTTCATAACTGATGTTAATGGTAGACACAATGGGGAGGTGGTCAGATGTAAACATCTGTAGTGTTGCCACATCCGGGTATTGATGTAAGTTTCTGTGAAGCATGTAGTCGATGGTGGAGCTACTGCTCTCAGCAAGTAAGAATACAAGGTGATATATCCAGAATCCCGACGAGAGTCTGGTTGTTGCAGAATTTAAATGATAACCAATAGTTTAATCAGAAATGTAAGCAAAGATTTTATATATATAATTTAAGAATTTCTTGGCTTTATAACAGTGTTTTCGCCAATATTGGGCTGATTCAATTTTCTTAAATTTTTCATTTGAACCAAGCAGGATAAACAGCTGAGTATTACAGTATAAAAACCACGGTATACAGAGGCATATTATTCATATATGTATTTTTATTGGTAAGCATACTGATCGATATAACCAAACCGAACCGAAAAGGTATTTTCATGGGATACCTGGCGACACACACTAACTCCCAGAGATCTGTAGTTTAAGAGATGTAGTTATTAAAACTTGAAATAAAGGTCCTCGTAAACTTGGCTGAGGAATACGAATCGGTAACAGTTCGAAAGACGAACAACACTCCTTCGAGCCGTAGCAAAACAAGAGCAAGAGAAGGGAAAAATAAGAGCCGAACAAGCTGCACGTAGACGAAAAAAAGAGTGGAAATGGAGGCCGATCCACATTCCCTCCACTCTAGGAGGGAGCTTCGCAACGGGTTGTTCATCCACGACCACGTGTTGAAAGCGTCAACTAGAGATGAAAAATAAATAAAGTCCAATGAGTAGGAGTGGCTGGCGCGAAACGTAAACAAACCGAGCCGAATCACAACAAACAACTGAAGGAGGTGCCCAACGTCACCCTAGAAAGGGAGCCACGTCCACAATGTAGCAGCTTAGCTTCAACAGCAGGAGTCCAGCTACGGCCTTACGCCATCTGCCTGTAGCTTGTCTTTAACGGATACTCACAACAGCATCAGGGAAACCATCACACAGTTGGTTGCCTGCCACGCGCAAACCCACCATCAGAGGAAGCGATGAAACGTCTCGGAAAGTTATGGCTTCACGCCATGCAGTCCAAAGAGCGGATGATTCTAAAAACCAGAGTGTAGTGATGACAGAGTGGCTAGACGACATGAAAAAACGCTAAAGCTGTGTGACTCTCAGATGAGATAGCAAGAAACCAAGAATGGCGACGAAAAAGTCTCCATAAAAAAGGTCTTAATCAATCATAGGAGAGCTTGGAGAGAAACACGGTGCAGCCAGGACGAAGGCCGAGTTGACGAAGGCCGGTTGAGGCCGGCGCCCTATGTTGCCCTAGTTGCGCGGCTATGTTGCTAGCGCCCTATGTTGCCCTAGTGGTGCGGCAACGGCGCCCTATGTTGCTATGTTGCCCTATGTTGCCCTAGAAGAGGGGTGCCACATCCATAAAGCGACTGTCTTCTTCTTCCGAAATAGTTTCCTACATTCTGATTGCTGTTATTTAACGGGAGCCTACGCCAGCGTCCGAAGTCCGCCACACTATAGGTCGGCTGCAACCACCCGCAAGCCGAAATCATTTGCAGCGATGACAAAGTCCTGGTAGAAAGAGGCCTCTAAACTCCAAACAGTCTGTGGGGCAGTGATACATAAACCAGCATGTAGAAGGAAAACAGTCAGGCAGGGACACATAAGTTGATAGCTTGTAAGTAGTAGTAACAGCGTGATGATCCAAAAAGATTGTAAATAAATACAGAGGGATTGAGCTTGCGACGTAGTCCCGGGTCCGAGAACGGAGTAGCAGAACTCAGCCGGCGGCCCACTCCAAAAGCCCCGGCAGCCTACCGCACTCGTCCCCGTCTCGTGGAAAGCAAGTCAGGAAAGCGTGTCTCGGGCTGACACTCCCGCTGGGACATTGATTTTTTTTTTTTTTCCCAATGGGCGGGCACTTGCTCATCAAGCATTCCCCACTACAATGGCCCGAGTTACTATCCATTTTATTATAGGAGCACCCAGTGGACGGACAGCATTACCCCCTATGAAGGGACGGACAAGTTAACATCCATGGCCAAGCCGGGATTCGAATCCGGACCCACGGCATGATAGAATGGTTCTCTAGCCATTACACCACTGGGTTGCCTGGGATATTGATAAATATAAAAATAATTCAAAGTGGTTAATTCAAAGTGGAAGAGCATGGAATCTCATTCTTTTTTTTTTTTTTTTTTTTTTTTTTTTTGATGTTGTCCTCTTATAAAGTGATAATAGTAATATTAATAAGAAATAAAAAGTCTGTGCCTTTTACGTGATAAAATTTCTTTTAAATTACTATACTACTGTTTCGACGCCACACTCTAATCAGACTATCCTTTAACTATTTCATAATAAAAAACTTTTTATTATAACCTTTAGTTTTTTATGAGTGAGCACATATCAATAAAGCAATAGTACTGTTTGTTGTAGGTTTGAAAACATCTGGCATGTTCTTACGAGAACAAAAATGCATGGAATTCAACGGGAGGTTGGTTTATCAAAAAAATGTTTCTCCCATAACATATTTTTAGATAAACTATATTTTTCTAGCAAAAGTAAATAAGCTTTTAAAAATTTGCAAAACATTATCAGAAATATTCTCATAAAATTATTTTGGAATCATACATAGCGCCCGTTATAAATAAAAATTAAAAATTAAAAAAATGAAAATAACTCACTTACATGTTCACAAAATTTTACAGAAAATTCTTATAAGTGCAACTTATCATTTAATTTCCTACATATTTGTGATTATTATTTGCTTTGAAGGAAATGCATAAACGAGCGTCCAAAGTTGATGTTTATTACAAGGCGTGGCGTTGTCCTGCGAGGTGTTTAACAGAGAAAAATTCTTTTTTATTTAGGAAGTGGAAGCAGATAATAGGACGTAGGACTATAAGAATGTGCCCTGTGTAAAACATAATTCTTAGGTAAACAGTAACTATCTATGAAAAATAAATAAATAAGTAAATAAATAAAAAAATAAATTAATTAAACGTTATAATAACGGGAAAATCATGAAAAACTGTTTTATAAATTTTTTTGCAGCATCACGTTAAATGCAACATGCCATTGACATGGGGGGAGGGAGGGGGGAATAGATGCTATGGAATCTAGGTTTTTTTTCTTTTATTTCGCTCTGTGATTGTAACCTGAAGTGTCCCCGTCCTCGGGGAAACGCTGATCGCCCCTTTGGGACTTCTGATTTATTCGTCAGGTAATTTTTAAGATAGGAAATAATTCACATTTTAGGCCAATTTTAATTCTGAAACATTAAAAAAAGTTATTTTTGTAGTAGTATCGTTTTTTTAAACATTCGTGAAGTGATACGTTTACATTTCAATCAGATACAAAATGGTTGGTGGTGGGGGAGGGGCCGGAGGATGTTTGGAACCCTTGTAATTGTTCTTGCTGCGGTTATAGAAATGCAGAAAATTTCCATTCTAGCGAATGACAGTAGCAAGGCTAGGTTAACTGAGTCCGTCTAAGTCAACTAAGGACAAGTCTAAGACATTCGATATAAAAATTCTTTAAAATCGAATATCTTGGAATGAATCGAATATCTTCTTAAATATTGGGTGGTTTTAAAGAAATAGGAGAATGGGTGTCTTACACTATCGGTTTGCTTTTAAAGCTGTTCAAACGTCCTGCAAGGACTATTATTTTTAATGGTGCTTTTTCTGGGGATTCACGTTGTAGGCGGGAACTTTGCTTTAGTATTTACGCCCACTCCAATTGTATGGAATCTAGGCTTTCTTTCCCTTTTATTTCGCTCTCTGATTGTAACCTGAAGTGCCCCCCGTCCTCGGGGAAACGCTGACCGCCCCTTTGGAGCTTCTGATTTATACGTCAGGTAATTTTTAAGATAAGAAATAATTCACATTTTAGGCCAATTTTAATTTTGAAACATTAAAGAAAGTTATTTTTGTAGTACTATCGTTTTTTTTTAAAAATTCGTGAAGTGATACGTTTACATTTCAATCAGATACAAAATGGTTAGGGGAGGGGCCGGAGGATGTTCGGAACCCTTGTAATTGTTCTTGCCGCGGTTATAGAAATGCAGAAAATTTCCATTCTAGCGAATGACAGTAGCAAGTCTAGGTTAACTGAGGCCGTCTATGTCAACTAAGGACAAGTCTAAGACATTCCATTTAAAAATTCATTAAAATCCAATGACTTAGAATGATTCGATTGTCTGCTTAAATATTGGGTGGTTGCAAAGAAATCGGAGAATGGGTGTCTAACAGTATCGGTTTTCTTTTAAAGCTGTTCAAACGTCCTGCAACGCCTATTATTTTTTTAAAAGTGCTTTTTCAAGGGATTCACGTTGTAGGCGGGAACTTTGATTTAGTATTTACGCCTACTCCAATTGTATGGAATCTATGCCTTTTTTTTTTCTTTTATTTCGCTCTGTGATTGTAACCTGAAGTGCCCCCCGTCCTCGGGGAAACGCTGACCGCCCCTTTGGGGCTTCTGATTTATTCGTCAGGTAATTTTTAAGATAAGAAATAATTCACCTTTTAGGCCAATTTTGATTTTGAAACATTAAAAAAAGATATTTTTGTAGTACTATCGTTTTTTTAAACATTCGTGAAGTGATACGTTTACATTTCAATCAGATACAAAATGGTTGGCGGTGGGGGGGGGGGGGGGGGGAGGGGCTGGAGGATGTCGGAACCCTTGTAATTGTTCTGGCCGCGGTTATAGAAATGCAGAAAATTTCCATTCTAGCGAATGACAGTAGCAAGGCTAGGTTAACTGAGGCCGTCTAAGTCAACTAAGTACAAATCTAAGATATTCGATATAAAAATTCATTTAAATCGAATAAAGCCATCCTAACATTTTGTTCCTTTTTTGTTATATTCACAAGGAAAATACAAGTATGCTTCAACGCTAAGATGCTCCATATGACCGCTCTTCAGTCAGTCAGTCAAGCATGCTTCAATCTAGTCATGAACAAAATTTTACATCGCTTTTTAAACATAGAAGTAGGGTGGTTTTAAAAAAATAGGAGAATGGGTGTCTAACACTATCGGTTTTCTTTTAAAGCTGTTCAAACGTCCTGCACTGCTTATTATTTTTTAACGGTATTTTTTCAGGGGATTCACGTTGCACTCGGGAACTTTGCTTTAGTGTTTACGCCCACTCCAATTGTTTTAGGGAATACCACTTACGGTGGGTAATAAGCATACATTTTTTAAAAGAGAAAATTTGAATACTACTTCCTGCCCTTTTGAGAGCAATATTTAATTCTGCTGAAATAATAAAATCCGCATGAAATAGTTTCAGTTTAAGCAACAACACCTGTAGAAGGATACCCCTTTCTGACATGTACGCCCAGATGAGTTGTAAGAAAGGGGGAAGTGACTTTCGTGGTAAGAAAGGCAGATTTTTAAGCTCTAAAGAATAAACAAAATATTTAATTAATAATTTAAATAACCGATCGTGATCTTTTAAGTGATGATAAATTCTGATGAAATAAAACAATCTACATCCTGTAAATTAGGTGTGCCTGTAGGCGGAAACCGGGATACGCCCCTCTGAAGTTGTACTTCCTAAGACGAAGGACATTAAGTAGGCTTTTGTCGGGTGCATAAATCAACTTAATGAGATTATATTTTCTAGACCGTCTTACTCTTTTCACTGAGTGCTCGGAACTTTTGTTGCGGAATACTGCTGAGACGTCTGCAGCTTAACCCATTTATGCCTAGTGTCCCTTTTTTGGGACGGCATTTTCACTATTAGTCGAAAACGTTATTTATTTTTCCTAGCCTTTATTCATGAGTATTAAGCCTCAACTCTACAAAATATTTTGACATGACGAAGTAAGATGTTGATATTTCGATTTTAATGCATAATGATTTTAAAAGAAATCCCCCCTTGTTCAAGAAGTTGACATCAGAAATTTATCTATTATTTCAGTTATCAGTAAAAATCGAAGAAGGTCGCAAAAATATCCAGGCACAAATTGTAATAATTTGTTAAAGTTCTTTTTTTAATTGCTTTTTTTTTTCCCAAAAAGTGTGCAGAGATGAAAAAGCGTTTCATAATATTTATAGATCAAGAAACGTTCTGTTTAAATAATGAAGAAGAAATTGTTTTTTACAAAATTTTAGTATATCACGCCCATTAGAAACAATATAAGGGAGCAGAAAGCACGTGAAAAATGGATGAGATATTTCTACAAATGAATCCCAGCTACATATGTTTCTTTATTTTGTGATTATTGTTTCCTTCCAAATTGAATACTAAGTTAATCTTCGTCAATATGAAGACAAAATACTTCTTTCAGGTTTTGCAAACGAATGGTGCTCCCCTACCTAAAGAAGGAAAGTATTTGCAGTTTAACAGGAAGTTGGATCATGTGAATATGCCCCTCCCTACAACAATAAATATATTTTCAAACAGTACATATCTATGAAATAATTAAAACCATGTAAAATTACACACATAATAGTTCGATCTTTATTACAAGCGATCGAACGATCGAAGTATATTCAGACCGGGAAAGGGACAAACACTTGTTGCTGGATCACAATAAATGTATCGATACATTAAAAATATATACATCATACATACATACATACATATATATATATATATATATATATATATATATACAGCACGAGGAAGAACATTTTCTTTAAATACAGATGCGGTATACTTCTATCCTGGCACAGATCAATGTAGTATCTTCAAATTCTTCCACGTGAATAGTGTTAATTAAATTACTCATTTCACTTTTTTCACTGTCGCTTTAACTTATTTCAATATATGTCCATTTAATTATTTTACTTTAAATTTCTAAGTGAACAGAGAGTTTTCATCAAAGGTGTAAATTTAAAAAAAATAAGGCGTGTCTGAAGGTGTGGCTAACAGAGAATCTCTCCTTTAAAATTCAAGATTTTAAGAATTACTTTTAAAACGTTTGACAAAATAGAGAAAAGGTGTTTGAAGAAAAACATGAATTTATTGAAGAATCTTTTTATGGGATGATGATGGAAAGGTATACTTAATGAAAATAAATTGACTTACAGAGGGCAGCGGATTTTAGTAAACTCACAATGAATCAGAAAGAACAACCGCCATTTTAGAGAAAACACTTAAAATGCTGGCGCTAAATAAATAGCAGTGTAAAAAAACACACTCCATTTTTTACACAAAATTTTTATTTATTTCAACCGCTATTGGTTTACTATTGGTGTCTAGGAGGTAAACAGCATCTAAAATGTGTGTGACGTTAATACAGAAAGATTCAAGTGTTTTTTTTTTTTTTTTTTCCTTCTGTTTTGGCTCTGTGGTTATTTTTTGCTTGCAATGGGAATACGTTACAATGCATGAACAAAGTTAACAGTGAAGAAAATAATGTTTGTGTTGCTGAGTTCTATGAACATTTTACCCCTGTTGGTAAAATGCCTTATGAGCGGTGTTGAGGGCGCTTGTACCCAGTTTCACTGAAAAGAAGGTAAAAAAACTAGAAACGTACAGAGGAAAAGCATTTGTAGTTTTTTAGGAGATCGGGTTATAAGAATTGTCTCATATTTTCTCAATAATTGTCTCATAAATAAGAATTGTCTCACTTAAACGTGAGTTTTTACGTAAACTGTAAATAAAATATACATGTCAAGAATGAAAAAAAAAAAAAGAGTCTTTCAAAGGAATACATGCAAACAGCTATCAGAGAATATCTTGATTTTTTTTTTTTTTTTCTAAATCACATTACAATATATCGTACCCATTAGGAAGAAACTCAATTAAAATAAACCACATCTAAAATGTGTGTACAGCTGTGGCTTGCGACGCCAGGATTTCATTTCTGGAGAATTGGAGCGGGCGGTGTAAGCCGTAAATTTAATTTCAGCGCTTGCCAAAATCGTCCTGTACAGTTACGTCGATCCCTGTGTAACACTCGCTGATAAAACTTTTACCGTAATTAATCCAGACAGATTAAAACGTTATTGTCTAAAAGTGTAATAAAATCTTCATCATTTGTACTATCCGATTAACAATTTTCATAAGTATATAAAAATATAGAAAAAAATCTGTGCTACTTTAAATATCTAAAAATCCACCTGTTACCTAATTTTTAAGCGATATTTTGCGTATTGCAGATTCATTTTATTTTCGAGAGTAAAAATAAATAAATAATAATAATCATTTGTTAAAAAGTTAATTATCTTTTTCAAAAAAAAAAGTTAATCATTTTTTCGAGAGTTAACGGAAAGAAAAAGTTGATTATTAATTCAATGCTTAAAAATTAGGGTGCCACCTATTCCCTAATTTATAAGGGATATTTCGCTATCTGCAGCTTCATTTTATTTTCGGAAGTAAAGAAAAAAAAATTAATCATTTTCATGACAAAATTAGCTGTCACAATTGACATTGACGTCTTATTCAAGTTATGGTCATCAGGTTTGGAAGGGAAATTGTGATTCCAATTCATTTGAAACAGTTTTTCTGGATTACAGAGTTTGATTTTTTTCCTTTTCACAAATGAAATGATTTCCTCTATGCGAAACATTAATATAAGAGCGGCTGTTCTCACAAAAAGAAATTCTTCGAACGCGAACAGTTTCCGCATATTTTCAGAAGAGTGTGAAATTCGAATTCGGTATATAATAAAAATTAAATATAAAATAATTTATTTCAAGTGGAAGATTAAATAAATTGAGTATCGACGCATTTTTGTCAAATGTTAGTAGCGCCTGTTGTGACTGCCTCCACAGCGTGCTTTATCCTCTAGTGTTAAGTTAGTTTAAGAAATAACAACCAATGCTATAACACATTAAAACATTTAGGGAAAAAAAATGAAGTATGATTTTTTTTTTAATCATAAAATGTAGATCTACAATTCTAAAACTTTCTGGATGCCAGAAAGGTTGAACTAATTGCGTTAATCCGCCTGGATAACTGCCATGTCTGTGTTACACTCTTTCATTAATTTCTTTGTATTATCCGTTAAATGCGATCTGAACATATCCCAAACTAAAAGACTTTCTGGATTCCATAGGGCAAGTCTGTGATTACAAAGTAAAGGGTGCGCGTTATTCGGAGGATATACATAAAAATTAACAAATGAAGTTTAAAATTATAGGTGCGCGTCATACGCCGGTGCGCGTTATACGCCGGAAATTACGGTAATAAAAATATAAAAATTTCAGGAGAGATTTCTATCCTAATTTTGTAGACTTGTTGAATGCATTTATTGAGCTATTTGCACTAATAATGAACCCACTAAATTGAGAGAACAGCTAATAATATATCCACGTAATGTATACACCTTCTTATAGCATCTGTAAATCTTGTGTTCTTATGTTTAAATGTTCCAGACCTGAGTCAAGTCTGGTCGCATGACGGAGTTCGGTATACCGTACATAAGATACCCTATCAGTTGATTTTATTTTCAAATAAGACAATACCTGAAAATATTTCTGGTAGTGAAGTTATTTTAGTATTGTGAGAGATTAAGTATTTTTATTGATATTAGTTAATATATTTTAGTTTTTTTTAAGGGTGCAGGGTGCGGTTAATCCTTGAAAACAAAACGAGCGTAATCAGTAGAATATCGAAGCATTTTGAAAAATGAATAATTAAAATGCTATTATACTTTCAAGAGGGAAAGGAGGATTAATCTTTGATCTGATTAATACGTTCCTGAATGTCAACCGTTTGGAAAGTGGGAAAATAAAGTAACACTCACATTGTCTTCAATGAAAATGAATTCTATGTCTTTTATGTGGTAAAATGTCTTTGAAATTCTCTCCGATTTCGAAGATAGTCTCTCCAAACTACTGTTTAACTATTTCATACTAAGCATTTTTTCTATTGCTACTCTCAAGTTTTACATAAATGAGCATCTTAATGAAGGAAACAATATTTATTCCAGGCTTGCAAATTCAGGAGGTTATTCTATGTAGAGAAGAAAAACTTTCCAGTTTAACAGGAGGTGTGTTATGAAAAAATGTCCCTCCCACGAATCACAATTTTTTTGGTAAACTGTAAATACTGTAAAACCGAAAAAAAAAAAAAGAACTTTTAGAAGAAAACGAGCAAATAGTTACCAGAAACTTCCTTAGGAACCATTTTAGAATCATCAATACATTAAGGCATTTATAATGAAAGTAAATGAAAATAAGCAACATCTAATACGTGTGTGAGGTTAATAGAAAAAGATCCTAAGTACAGCATCTTTTTTTCCTTAAGAACTCTTTGATTGTAATCTACTTCCGATGGTAATACGTAGACGAGCATCACAGTGACGAGAAAAATATTTGTTCAAGGCTTACAAACCCGGGCTAATGGCCTACGTTGAGTTTCCCGTTAGAAAACCTTTGAAATTTAACAGAAGGTGGGATTATCAGAAAGTGTCCCCTCCTAAATTAACAATTTGTTAGGTAAACTGCAAATAGTTATTAGAAACTTTAAGAATTCTTTAGGATCAAATTGCAATATATCATAACTATTAAATTAAAAATAAACCACATCTAAAATGTGTGTGAAGTAATTTTCTTTTCTTTTCTGTTTTTGTAAAAAAAAAAAAAAAAAAAAAAAAAAAAAAAAACAACATAGCTCTGTGATTACTGTTTGCTTCCGAAGGAATACTTTAGAATTCATTACTGAGCATCATAATGAAGAAAAGAATTACTGTTCCAGGCTTACAAAAGCGTAGGAGACCTTCCTTCGAGAAGGGAAACATTTGCTGTGTAGCAGGAGGTGGAGTTAGTCCCTCCCTCAAACCGAATTTTTTTAGGTAAATAGTAAATATATATGAAAAGACTCAAAAAGAGATTTCAAACAAAAACAGGGAACTAGTTTTCAGAAAATTTCTTTAAAATTTTTTTAGGATCACATTGCACAATATCTTTCCACAAAAGAAAGCAATTGAAAAACCAAATCTAACTGTGTGTGAAGTTAATACAGAGATATCCTAGGGAGGGGGGGGGGGGGAAGTTCTTTTAAGGATCATATTGTAATGTACCATTCTTGTTAGGAAGAAAGTAATTGAAAATAAACAGCGTATAAAATGTATGGGAATTTAATACAGGAGGATCTTATCCTTCCCCCACCCCCCTGCTTTGTGTTTATTATTTGTTTTGGAAGGGAATACATAAGAGTACATTAATGAGTGTCGCAATGAAGAGAATAATATTTGCTCCAAGCTTGCAAATGCGTGGCGTCATCCTACACGGAGAAGAAAAACATTTAGAATTATACAGGAAGTGGGGTTATGAAAAAGTGTCTCTCCCTCAAACCTTATTTTTTAGTTAACTTCTAAATGTGAAAGTGAATTAATAGAAAATGAAATAATCAATTGCCTAAATAGATTATTAAGTAATAAATAGTCTAAATAGAAAATGAAAGTGTACTTCCAAAGAAAACCTGCAAACAGTTGTCAGAGACTTTTTTTTTTTTTTTTTCGATTCTAGGAAATATATATATATATATATATATATATTTAAGCTGAACTATTGTTATTTACTTCCGAAGTGAATCACCCGTACAATGAATTAAAGAATATTTTTTCTAGGCTTAAAAATGCGTGGCGTTCTTAACACGGAGAAGGAAAACATTTGGTGTTTTATAGGAGGTGGGGTTATGAGAAAGTGTCCCTCCTCCAAACAATAATTTTTTAGGTAAACTATATATATAGGAGAATGAAAAACAGACCTCGAATGGAAAATGAGCAAAGAGCTATCAAAAACTTTCTTCAAAAATTGTTTGTTCACATTGCAATATATGTAATGGAAAATAAACAATATCTAAAATGTGTGTCAAGTTAATACCGATTGATCATAGATAACGTGACCAATTATTTTTTCCTTTAAAACGGGACATCTACTACTTTTTTGGTAATAGTGTATTTATTTTCCTTCTCAAAACGGGAAATCTACTTTTTTTAAGGGGACAGCCTACTTTTAAAATAACCAAAAAATCGATTTTGAGATTTTTATCTCATTAAATAGCTTACTTTATTCTAAAAAGATTGATACCAACCATTTTTCTGTATGACATTTATTTGTTTAGATAAAAACTAAAATGTAAACGCATGTTGGGCAGCATGCTGTAGTAGCTGCAACTAAGGTTGACACTCAAAGCATAAAAGAGGGAGAATAGAAATGTACAGAATTTAATTTAGAAATTCGAAGAGCCAGAAAAATGCTCATCAGTTCTCACTTTGAGGCAATAAAAGAAAACGAAGGCATTGTGCATGAAAACGGAAAATTTTAAATCGAAATTTCATAAAGTGAAATAAAATGAAATTTTTATGTTGCAAAGTAAAAATAAATAAATATACATATATATGGATATAATTATTAAAATAACTTCAAGACATGTTCTTTACCAATATTAATGCCTTTATATCCTAAAAATGTATCTTTTGTTAAGGTATGTACATATATTTTCATATTTAGAATTGTCGAGCTTTTCTTTAGACTGTTGTTTCTTAAGGCCATATTAAAACATATTTTGGGTTAATCATATTAAGTACTCCGTAAATTATTCTTAAATTGTAAATGTTTCATTAGAAAATGTTTGTAACTTTTAAAATTTAAAATTTATGTTCCAAAACAACAATTTGAACTTTAATTGGCGTTTTCTCAAAACACTGTTTTTCAAGTTTGCGCGCATGATATTTTAAAAACTATTCAAGATATCAACTTGAAATTTTTCTCAGGCATTTATTCTAATATAATGAACAAAATGAGCTAAAATGTTTCATTGTGTTTCATTGAAAAAAAGTTATGACTGTAAAAGTATCAAAATTTTTATGGTAATTTAAATTTTCAGATTAAATGATTTTTTTAAATTTAAATTATGAAAATAATTAAACCATTTTAGTTCAGATTGTTAATTTGAATGTCTTGTTTAATTTAGAAAAAAATTATGAGGTTCAAAGGAATTCTAATTGAGATATCTTGCGCGCAGTGGGAAAGTACCCTTGAATTTTTTTTTTCCAATATTGTGTAGTAAAATAATATTTTTAAAATTATCACCTTTATAATAAACTAAAATAATATTTTTAATCAATAGAGTAATGTCATAGTAGTTAACTGCAAAAAAAGTTAAGTTTCTGCATGCATTCATTATTTTTTTTTTTAAATTATGAAAGTTGATCTAATATTTATACATTTTCCCATTCTTAAAAGTAGGCTGTCCCCTTAAGGTAATAGTGCAGGGAGACGGAATTTACAGGTCTGGGTACTTTTAGTTGTTAAGAAAATATGCAAAAAAGCTTTTATTAATGTTAAAATCAAAATAAAATAAAAATAAACTTTGCTAAAACACACATATACTATAAAAAATAGTGCAAGACGTACGTTTCGGGAAGCAGAAGGGGTAGGCCCTTCTTCGACTTCAAAAACACCATCCGACACAATGCAGGAAGGTAGGAAAGTGAGAAATGTAAACAAAAGGACACACAGAAAAAAAGGAAGTTGTCATTCGGCAGTATAAAATTTCGTAGAAAACCAAAGCGAAAAGGAAAAATGACATGGGCGTGGGAGGGGGAGGAATAAGCAAAAGCGGAACACGACTTTAAATAAAGAAATAAAATTTAAATAAATTGAAATAGTTGACAAAAAAGAACATTAGAAGAAAAAACACAAAAACAATACATCCCCCGGCGTTTTCTTTGCGTCTCAAGAGGGGAGGGTGGGAGGTAAGGTTTTTTTTTTTTTTTTTTTTTTTTCCAAGACACTGACATTGGATGATTTTAGATTTTTAGCGGCCTTTATTGAAATTGTTATCATGGGTTGCTCTCTTTCTAAAAATGGGACATTGAAGGGAACATTTTCTAAAAACGGGACATACGGTGTCCCGAAGCTATGCTTGGGGACAACAGGACAAGCCACCTAAAAACGGGACTGTCCCGTTCAAAACGGGACGTCTGGTCACCTTAATCATAGATGACCTTTCACATGATCAATGCACGTTGCAATTATTGGCCAAAAGCTAAATCTGGGCAGCGGTTTTTCAAGGTTTTTTATGTCTTTTTAAGAGGCTTGCTTGGCGGAAAGCAGGGACGGTCTCCAAAATTACAAAGGAAATTCAAGGGACCGTGTAGTAATTGCAGTTTTTGAAATACATTTTCCCATTCTTAAAAGTTCTTAAAAGCAGATTTCTTTGTTCCAACTGAATTAAAAAGCGTAGTTCTAGAAATATGAGATTTTCATGAGCTTTTTATTTGTAATGTTAAAGAATATCCCTCCCCCCCGTCCGAGAAGAGGCTGACCACCAATTCCATCATTGGAGGGCAGACTCACTGAGAAGAGCGAGAAAAATTTGAAAAAAGCCTTAAATTTTTTTTTTTTTTTTTGTGAAAAAGATATTTATGTCATTTTGCTCGATATAATAAATTTCAATCAAAATTAAATAGACATTGAAAATTTCCTGGACTAATTATTGTAAGTACACCAAAAATAAGTAGTTGAAAGATAATAATATATGAGCACAAAGAGTTTCAATTTCTTCCACAATATTGGACTTCAAAGAAAATAGTCAATTTGTGCAGATGCTGTTGTTAAAGTTTCAAAAGTGTCACAGTTTTTCCAAAATCCTCACATACAAAATATCACTAACATTATTTCTTGTATAATGCTATAAAAAGAACACATTTGTATATACCATAACATATTACATACTATACATTTTAATAAACACATTGACCTAAAAAACATCATATAAAATAGAATGAAAGGTTAAAATATTCAGACTAGATTATAAAATACTGGATACAATTTGTGTTAAATCACTTCAAACATTTGGCTTTGGCCTCAATTCTACCTTCTCAATATAAATTTTCTTATTTTAATTATGTTTACTTTTTTTTTTATGGCTTCTTTAAAAATTGTATGGCACTTCTCTTTCAACTAAATTCGCATTTCTGGGCTTTTCTTTTGGTTAATCGTGTTCGTGGTGTTAGGGTACGTACCTGTTTGAATGGTGCAACCCTAACATGCTTGTGCAAGATGGCGGGCGATCGAAACGTTCATCGCGTGCCACAGATCTAGAGACTCTTTATTGACGCATCTGGCTGTGCGTGCTGGTAGTTAAATAGAGCGATGGCAACGGCCCTTAACCCTTTTTCAGCATTGGCGCTGAAAAAGGGTTAAGGGATGGATTTTGTTACTCAGGATGATCCCATTGCACTTGCTGATGTTGAGTTTGATCCATTGACTTTCGTTTATTGTTTAATATGGTCGGTGTGAATACCAATAACTTAAAAAAATCTACTGATCTAAAATAAAATTGTAGTCCTACCCATGGAACGGTTTTTTCCTCACCGGACAAAATAGGTACAAAATGTGATAAAATGCAAGAATGCAAGTACACCCTCTCTAAACAGCATTCGGGTGCGAGAGAAATTTTCTATTTTAGCTTTGCGAACAATTATTGAGTTTTTGAAAAATGCAGAAATCGACAGATATATGAAAAATTATAATTATGTATAGCTTAATTAATATTTTAAAAGTAAATGCAAAAATACGTTTTTTAAAGTGAGTAAGTACGGGGAAATATCTTAATAATATTAAAAGAACGAATTTTTTTGTAAAATGTTTAATGCTTATAGGATGAAGTGATATTCATTAATAAAAGTTGCAAATATTTCTATCTTAATAACACAACCTTTGCATAAAACAATGATAACAGAAAAATCCATGATTAAGAATGCTGAAATAACATTAATTAAAAATACTCGATCGTTAATTATTTATTAAGCATTTCAATGAGTAAATTTCCCCTTTTTTTAAGTTAAAAGAGAATTATGAAAATAATGAAAAATATCTTAAGAAATTTTCTTTGGTGAATCACTTGAAAGCGAAGATTAAAGAATTTTTATGAATACATTAAGGTCGGCATGTAATTCAGCTCTCGAATGCAGAAAAATTACTGTGAGATGAATATTTTTACTCGGAAATGATTTATTACTTTAACAAAAACAAAAAAATCCCCTCTGTTTCACATTCTCTTTTTTTTTTTTTTTTTTTTTTTTGTGTGTGTGTGTGTGTGTGTGTGTGTACCTTTTCGACTAGTAGACAATTTTCTGACTATGAAAAGAGAAAGCCTAGCAAAATTCTTGAATAAATACGTTTGCCTGAACAAAGTACATAATAAAAAACTACTCATATAATCAGTTGGTAGTATCATGATTAATGTTGTTTATTTCACGATCAAATAAAAGAGAACATGAAAAATCTCATCGAAATAAAAGTTTTCGTGTCTTGGAACTTTTAATTCTTTAAAAATGTTCATAGTCTTTAAAGAACATTCTTTTCAGAATTTGATCGATTGCATTTCTATTTCACATTGAAAAATCGAAGAAAAATGACAAACATTATTAGCTAAAAGTGCTTGCATCAGAAAAATACAGAAATTTTCGTTTTAAGAAATCCGTTACAATGGACCGAAGCATTGACCTGTGGAAAACCTCTAGTTTTATTTAGCTAACCCTTTGAAGGGTTTACCATTTTCTTTGAATTCTTAAGCTTTCGTACACGTCTAATAAATCAATATTGAAACAGAAATAAGAGATCTGAATATGTATTTTTGCTACCGAGAGCGAACATGCTAAAATTAAGTGGGATAGTAGTCAAAATCGTTTAAATGGAGCAAAGAATAACAAAAGGATGTGAAACTGCATAACAGTACTAAGTCGTAAGGGTTGACTTTAGTCATCGGGCAATGGAACACACAAAAACTTTTGAAAAAGTGACGGATATTTTTGAAATTTGAAATTTCTGATTGCACTTAATCAATTTCTCGACTGTTTCTAGCCCTTTCGCAGGCAATCGCTAGACGTTCCTGCCACCTTTTATGCTGTACATGACAAAATTCAGAAGGAGTGGCCAATTTCTCACATGAAAGGGTTAACCCTTTCATAGGAGATTTTATGTGCCGAAAATGGAAAGTAATTGGGAATTTTCTGACCCGTTTTTTAAAGATTAATTCACATAATTTTCCTCCGTATTCACATAATTTTAATATCCGACTTGAAAATTAAAGAAACAATTTTGCAAACATAGAAATTTTGCAGGATAATATATTGATTATTCACAAAATGAAAGTGGGGAAACAACTGCTGTTTGCAAACTTGGTTAACCGCAAAAATATAAACGTAAAAGCGTCTATTCTGGTGCTCATATTTTTCGAATGATTATGTGTTTATATATATAAATGATTATGTCCCTTTATCTCTCACCCCCTTTATTGAAAATTGTCCCGAAAATGCGACATAATTTTATATATATTTAAATACTATTAGTTCACAACAGCTTTAATCTATTGTTACAATATTTCGTAATATGTAGAATATGCATCACAATGTATTTTTCTATAAATAGGTTACAATCATAAAAATTTCAACATAGGATTATCAGACGAAATACACGAAAGATGAGAGATAAAATGACATAGTCAATTAATATCGTTTTAACACGGCAATAATGAAACTAAAAAATTAGGGGGGTTCAGGGGGGGGGTCTCCCCCTGAGAAGGCTCGAACAGCCAAGTTATATAATATAGATATATATACGAATTAAAGGAAGAGGTTTATAAGCCAAATATAATTTAGAGTCCATATATCTGTAAAAAATTCTAATTGATTATTACTGAACAAAAATCAGAAAACCCACTAATGATAGTTGATTTCTGTAGTCAGGAGACCGAAGTGGTAAGTATTCTCCAGCCAGCCACGATACATCGAATTAACGTCGCCTTCGACGTAGTTTCGACGTAATCATCAACGTTAAAAATCCTTGGATATGCCCACCTGTTTGCCCGTCGAGCGCTGAACTTCTCGACGGCGTATTACCCCCGAGGGGTGACCGTGAGAGATAACAATCTCGCTTAACTACGGCGCAAGAATGGAAAAGGGTGACCGCCAGGAAGATAAAATCCCTGATATTGGTCGAACACTCGTCGCTATAACGGCAAAGGGAGACAGATTTTCGGAATCCGTTTATAAAATTCAGCTCATAAGTGGTTGATTTTACGTTATAAGTTGTCGAATCGCTCCAACAGGACAGAGAAAACCGGCTTATATTCGTCTAATAGAAGTCGTTCTTTAAAGACTTCGCAGAATTTGTCGAATTCTGACCATTTATAAACGTAGCAATTATGCCGCAATTCCAGACATTCAGAGAATATACAAATACCATTTACATACGTCGTGAAGGAATGGAAATTCAAACTGTTCTGATCTTGTGAACTTTTGCCGTTTAAAAAGGAAACATTTTATATTTCCATATAATACATTTTAATATTACTTTGTTAGCTAATAAAAAGTAATTTTTAATTAAATGTGCAGAAATTACAAGTTTTAAATTAACTTCTAGTCGTTTAGATGAAGTTGTAAAATATACATTCATAAAAATTTGAACACAGAGAAAATACATTAAAGAAAAATGTAATCTTGATTTTTTAAATTTAATTGATCAGTAACTTGCATAAATAGCTTATGTCTCTATTTTACATTTTAAAGGGTTTACTTTTTCCCCCCGGTACATTTTATGAATTGCTTTTACTGTAGGTATATTCAATAAAAGGGGGGGTGGGTACGCTGTTTAATACAATGTTATAAACAATCTAAATATCTTCATATATTGGTGAAAGATGGTGAAAAAGTAACTTAAAAATTAAATAAAATATTTGTAAATTTAGTTAAGTAAGGGATACAGTTTAAAATGCAATTTTACTAACATAAATATAATTTACTTATTTTATATAAAAAAGTTTACTTTTTAACCAATATATGAAAATATTTAGATAGTTTATAAGAGTAGATCAAATAATTTTTTGCACCCTTTTATTAAAAATACCTAATACAGCCAAAACGGTTAATAAAATGTACCGGGGGAAAAAATGGAAACCCTTTAAAATGTAAATTAGTGACATAAGTTGTTCGTGCGAGTTATTTATCTGTTAAATTAAAAATCAATATTCTATTTTAACTTTAATATATTTTTGTATATGTTCAAACTTTTATGAATATAAATTTTATAACTTTATCTAAACGATTAGAAGTTAATTTAAAACTTGTTATTTCTAATCATTTAATTCAAAATTGCTTTTCATTAGCTAACAACTAGTAGTATAATGTATTATATTTAGAAATATAAAGTGTTTCCTTTTAAACGGCATGTGCACCCGACAAGAAGTTTGAATTTCCATGCTTTCACGACGTATGTAAATGGTGTGGGACTGTCATATTCTCTAAATGTCTGGAATTCCGGCATAATTACTACGTTTATAAACTGTCAGGATTCGACGAAATAGTCAAGGAACCACTTCTATTAGACGAATAAGCCTGCTTTTTTTATCTCCATAGTTTATTATAGTTTTCCTGTAATAAAATATGAACTAGTTTTCTATCTACAAATCCCCCCCCCCTCCAAGAGCGGCTCCAGACTGAATTCTCGGAGGGGGCCATTGAACTTTTTACATAAATCTATACATTGTAAAAAATGCAAAGTGCAGTGTGAAATCGTAAAGTATGCCAATCTAAAGTTCTAAAACGAAATTTCGGAGGGGCCATGGCCCCATGGCCCCCTCACTAGAGCCGCCCTTGCCCCCCTCTCACCCTCCCACGAGAAAAATTTTGTTTACTTCATTACACAAACAGTTTTTTATTTATCTCACTTAATTCTTTGATTTGTTCAATTTTACTACTCCAAATAGGTTTAAATTACATACTAATTGCACACATATTGGTATACAATTTAAAAAGAAAAAAAAATACCTTTGCATAAAGTGGTTTAATCTGTTTCATTGTAAGTAATGCCATAATGCAATAATAAGTTGACTTTTGTTATAGTAAGTTTACATTAAGTAAATTCGTGCTTATAATGAGAAAAAATATTTCATATGCTTAAGGTAAACAGTTGATTTTATGCCAATTGTACCTTTATATTTCACTCTATAATACAAATAAGAAGACTTATAATTAGCAATTAAAAAGAAAATGAATAAAAGAAACAAAGCACATAATTATTAGTTAAATAATTGTTTAACTCACCTCTCAAATTTTAATGGCTGGAATTAAAATTTGTAGTTACCCCGATAAACTTTAATAACATCACCGGCCAACACAATTTAAAGAGAGCCAGACAAACTTATTAATATGCCAAGCTAACGATAAATCGTGTTAGCATTGAACTTGAAAAATATTCCAAGAGATACTTGAAAAATATCCACTTTTATAGTTAAAACTATGGAAATGTTACTCTTCTGTGTAGCGCAGAAGCCATTGACTACACGCTGGAGCGAGTTCTGCCCTTGCATAAAAAACTGCGAAGTACGAGCCACGCGAACCATGAAAGAATACACACACAAAAAAGAAAAAAAAAAGCATCTGTTTTCTGAGAAAACGGTTGGGGTGGACATGTCAAAGGTCGTGAGAAAGGACCCCGTAAATTCTGTCTCCCCTGCACTGTTTATTCGACGTTCAACTGACTATTAACTAAGCTGAAAAATTTCTCGATGCTCCATCGTGTTTCTTCTTGGCTGGCTGGGGGGTCTCTCACACCGCCGAAGCCATGAGAGGAAAATCGGCGATGTATTGACGGATCATAGACCTCGTGAGGGCGACCAACATTAACAGTCGAAGATAGTCGACTTCCTGACCAAAATCGAACGGCTCTTTATAACGTCGACAACACAATGTATGATTGATCTCTTTTAAACGCTATTTTTTTGCTGTAATTTTTCATCGACCTATTTTCGACATTTCGACATCGGGAATACGTAATTTAAACGTGTGTGCGCTTGCTGGATACTATGGTCTTATAGAAAGGATAACATTATCATCAATAATTTAGAATTCACCATATATATTATTTTGAATGGTTTGGTTGTATATACAGGAGTTTATAACCAAAAGACACTCTATTTGACAAGTATCTCCAGCTGATAGCAGTTTTTAGAATGTGAAAAATCACTAATCAAAGTATGAAAATTTGTTTCATTGAAATTGAAAGATAAATTTTTTAAGTCTCGCCTCTAGAGGGCTTATTCTTAGTACAGCTGTTTTCAAAAAATGTAAACTGTTAACTGAGTCTTCACTAGTGGACGAGCGCATAACGTTCTGATCTGGGGGACGGGAAGTACCTGGTTCAAAACCAGGTCACGTCCGCTGACCCAGCCGTTCCGAGTTTTCTGTGGTTTCCTCCAAACCATTGAGTAAATTCAGGTTAGTATCCCCTTAGAAAGCCCGCACGGAGGGCACCCCTACTTTGTTGTCTGCTTGAAGTGAATTGGAAGCGGGTTTTTCTGAACCAGGCACACAAATCCGAAGTACATGTTACCTCCCCTCCCCCCCACAAAAAAAAAAAAAAACAGAAAAAGAAATAAGAAATATTGGTTTAAACAAAATTTTTTTAAAGCAGTCCTTATTCGAAAAGGAATAATGTTTTCCCTAAGGAAAAAATAAAAGTAAATAAACATAAATAAATAAAAAATAAAGAGATAATATTAATTTACCATTAAAAAAGCAAAAAAAAAAAAAAAAAAAAAAAAAAAGCATGATATTTACTTCGAACCCATTTAGGTAACAAATGAATGCTAGTTCTATTTTAATGGAATTTAAATGTTAGAAAAATTTATATTAATCAACTATTTTAATTGTTAAAATTTTGCTCGATGTCTCACTTGTGTATATTTAAAATAAAAGCAAATCAAATATCGATGATAATATAAAAACTATTAATTAGAAGTGTGGAAGAAACATTAATTAAAAATACTTGATAGTTAATATTTTATTAATCATTTCAATGAGTAAATTTAATTTCATTTTATTCTATTCATCTTCAAAGATAATTATGGAAAAACTGAAAAATATTTTTTAAAAACTTTCTTGGGAAATTAATCCGAAAACAAAGATGAAAGAACTTTTATAAATACATAAAAATCATCATGTAATTCAGTCCTTGAATATGCAGGAAACATTCTTAAATTAATTATTTTTCTTCGAAAATGATTTATTACTCTAACAAAAATCTGGCATGTTTCATTTTCATATTTGTTTTTTTATATTGTCGTCAAACAGTAGGATTGTGATTATGAAAAGAAATGCTCAACCAAGTTTTTGAATAAACACTTTTGTCTCAATAAAGAAGTAAAAAAATAAAATATAATAAAATGTTCAAATTATCAGTCGGTATTACCATAATTAATGTTGCTCATTTGACGACCAGGTGAAAAGAAAACGTCAAAATATCAGCGAAATAAAGGTTTTCTATGCCTTAGAACTTTCATTCTTTAAAACTCTTCGAAGCAATCAAAGAATGTTCTTTTTGAAATTTGTCTTTTAGAGGGTTCCTAATATTCTTTTTGGGGGATCGATTTTAATTTCAAATAAAACATTATTGCTAGATGTTGCAGTACTTAAATATTTTTGCTTTCAAAAAGATAAATAGGTGGTGTTTCGCATACAACCAAAAACAGCCAATATACCATGGAAAATCACTAACTCGAAATGTGCTGCTAAATTTCGCCAATTATTGACCATTTCTTGATTATTTGCTGGCTAGTTTCATTCAACACCCAGATGAAATTCGCCATTTTGTTATTCAGTGACACCTTGTGAGAGTTTTTAAAATGTACTTATTTACATATTTATTTTTATTTTCATAAATGGATCTTTTGTATGGTCTCTGTGTTAGAGGCTAAAATTCCTCTGCGGACGGTTTTTAAGCTCGCCAGTTTTTTATGATGTCAATATCCTTTATCATTTTTCAGCACTCGTATATAACTTCTTAACTGTGTTAACAGTGAATGTTATACACACCTCACATCTTTTCAAAATTTTGAAATCAAAATTTTTCATCCACTGAAAATCATTTCTAAAAGGATTTTCAGTGGAACAGCGTCGTAAAAAAAGGATCTGAAACACTTTCAGATTTTAAATACGCACTAAAGTGCTATATTTTAAAAGCGTATCATATTTTATGCGTTGTCTCTATTTTTCTTCCTTATTCCATTAAGTCGGAAAGTGTATCATTATTCATAAGTGTGCCGTATTTTTCTTCCTTGTTCCAAAAACGAGATCTTTGAAATCGAAATCTATATTAAAATTGCCTAAAACTATTTTACAATCTTTGCCAAGCATATTCCACCTATACTTCACCGTTTTAAATATTGTTTCGAATGTGCATCATATGAGTGTGCCATGTTTGTCTTTCTTGAGTTGATTCCTACTTTAAAGCCCAGACTCTCGAAAAGGTGGCGATAATTAAACATATGCAGTTAACATGACGATTTTTTTTTTTAAATTTACGTGGCAATCGTAATTCAGAAATAAAATGGCGATTTGGAACAACATGTAAGTACAGCTTTCCACTACATATTTATTTATTTTGGGTTGCCAATTAATGTAGTTTTAAAATGAAATGTCTTCAAATTCCTTAACTGGTGTGTTTATCGTTAATTTGTTCACTTTTTTTCATCTAGTTATTTTGGGAGCGTTGAAACTTGTGCATACAGACCCAGGACTGCAAAGCTCGCCAAAGAGCAGCAATTTTTTAGGTGACGAGTGTGGGGGCGTTAAAATAGGAATCAACTCTTTCTTGTAATATAAAACACATCTTTGGAATCGAAATCTATCTTAAAATCGCCTACTGAAACTGTTTTACAATCTTGGTCGGGCATATTCCAACTATACTTCTCCATTTTAAGTACTGTTTGGAATAGGCAATATAATTCATGAGTGTACCGTTGTTTTCCATCTTCGTTCCATAAAACACTTCTTCGGAATAGAAATCTATATTAAAATCGCCTAGCAAAACTGTTTTACAATCTTCGTCGGGCATATTCCAACTATACTTCTCCATTTTAAGTACTGTTTGGAATAGGCAATATAATTCATGAGTGTACCGTTGTTTTCCATCTTCGTTCCATAAAACACTTCTTCGGAATAGAAATCTATATTAAAATCGCCTAGCAAAACTGTTTAACAATTTTCGCCAGGCACAGTCAAACTTTACTTTACCTTTATAAATACCATTTGGGAAGTGTATCATAATCTATGAGTGTATCGTATTTGTATTCTCTGTTCCATAAAACACTTCTTCGGAATTAAAATCTCTATTAAAATCGCCTACTAAAACTATTTTACAATATTCGCCAGGCGTTTTCTAACTGTACTCGTAATATATTTATAACATATTGTCGCGTTTTGGCGCCAAATTAAGCGATTCATTATCAAAAATTGCAAACCTTGTGCGACTTTCAACATTTTATTAACGCCCCCCCCCTCTCAACATTATCTGGCAGACACATTTGAAAAAGAGCTTCACCGTGACAATTCATACCTACAAAACTTTTTGGCAAAGAGAAGTTTCAGTGTACACAGGATGCCCCAAAAACATTGTGACACGCTTTAATTCTTTATCTATTGGAGATAAGTGGACTACGTAAATTGAAAAATAAATATTAAGCATGGTAGGAAGAAAGACCACTTTAAGCGAAACTTCTTCCCGTTAATTTAAAAAAAGTTATACATTTTAAACTTGTATACGACCCCAGTACAAAAAATTCTCAATTAGTAAAATGCGCCCCGTACACTATCAAGATGATGGACAAAATTTCACCCTTTTATCATAAGACGTTTCAGAGAAATGAAGATAAATACGTGTTGACTTAAACCACACTTGAACAGTTCTCGAAGGGTAAAAAATTACTTCCGTTGATCCCGTTTCAGGAATCGTGTAGAAATTACGAAAGACAATCATTTCTTGCACTCGCGCACTAAATGTTTGCATACAATTTCATGTATATCCCTCAACATCTTTTTTTTTTTTTTTTTTTTTTCTTTTTTTTTTTTTTTTTAAAGGCATCTTTGAGACGTTTTATGATGAAAGGCTGAAACTTTGTACATCATCTTATTAGTGTATGGCGGCCCATTTTCTACCTATATCAAGCCAATTTTTTTATCCAGATATACGGCAAATGTAAAAAATTATCAATGAACTATGCAAGTAGTTAAAAAAATATCGTTCGATAAAATCAAAAACAAAATTCAAACGAACTATGAAAGTGAATCTATGTTGGAAAATGATTTAGAATCAATGCATCTTGTAAGATTTCTCTTTATTTTATTTTATTTTTTGTTTTTCTTTCAAGTGTTGATGATCAATAAAAGCTTTTTTCAATTTACCGCTTTTAAATGAAAACGCAGGCGATTTTTCATTCTGTCTGAAAATAATGACTTTGCATGTTTTGAGTTTCATTAAAAAAATGGAAAACAGTTGTTTTAATGACTGCATCCTTGTTTCGCTTCTTATTTTTTTATTTTATTTTATTTATTTTTTACTTTGTTGTGCATCTAGGATTAGTGTCCCCCCCCCCCCCCCGACTTTGCAGCAATACACGTTTAAAAGAGTTCTTTTGAAAATTATTATTGAAATATGGAAAGCCATTATCTCGGAATAAACGAGATGGGTTCGAAAATGCTTGTAAATCATAAGAATAAATGCCGACAGACATTCATAAAAGGCCTGGACAATACAAGGAAGATAAATGAGAGAATGTTTGTGTGAGATTTGCGTGAAAAAGTTACATGAGAAGTATATTTTTACATTACAAATACTTTCAAACTTGTCCAGAAAACGATTTAGAATAGTAAGGAATTGGGAAAAAAAAAAGTTAGATATTTTGAAAATGAAAACTTACTGAGTTTACAAAATGGCCAGTAAATAAGTTATGAAAAACAGAAAAGTTTACGTTTGCTGGTGTTATCAATAGAATGCACGGAAAGGTAATAGCTCTACCAAATAGGAAAAAAAAAAAAAAAAAAAAAAAAACAAAAAAAACAACAACAACAAAAAAAAAAAAAAAAAAAAAAACCAACAAAAACCAACAACAAAAACAACAACAAGGAGGTTTGGGGAGGGTGGGATAAGTAAAGGAAAGGAATTGCAAATTGCTGTGATAATAGAAGTAAGCATTCCTTAAATTACTTCTAAAGTTTTTTTTTTTTTTTTTAATGACTATGTCATTTTATCTCTCACCCCCCTTTGTTGAAAATTGTCCGAAAAATGTGCCCCAAAAAAGCGACATAATTTTACATATATTTAAATACTATTAGTTCACAACAGATTTAATCTATTGCTACAATATTTCATAAGCTGTAGAATATGCATCAGATGTATTTTTCTATAAGTGGGATAAAATCATAAAAATTTCAACATAATGTTGCCAGGCAAAATGCAAGAAAGATGAGAGATAAAATGACACAGTCAATCAATATCGTTTTAATATGGCAACAATGAAACTAAAAATTTAAGAGGGGTTCGGGGGGGGGGGGTCCTCCCCCTGACGAGGTTCGAACAGCTGAGTTTTTTTAAAGACCAGTAAGAAAAATTACAAATACAAGATCCTTTCGATAAATAAAGGGAAAAGTTCCATAAAAAACAACAAAACAACAAAGTTTGTACGTTCTGTTTTTTTCTTCTGGGTGTTCTGGGATTTAGGACATAGGAAGAGAGGGGGGGGGGAGGGATCTCCACCGTCACGTCTTTAATACGATGGGAGAGAGCATAGCTTTTTCTTTTGCCTTTTATCATACAGCTTTGTAATGCCGGTATCTCACTAAAGGGAAAATCCGAGCAACTCCGAGCTGGACCAACTTTCCCGACGGACTTGAAGGCGTGGTTATCTTTAAGGGTTGCAAAAGTAAACAAACTGTCTCCGACGCCAAATAGTCATCGCATCGCTGATTTGGCATGAAGGTTATTATTTTACTAACCGTGACTCAGCATTTCGCGTCAAGTTAATCCTATCGTTGGTTGAAATGTTCGATGATAATTACATTTCTAAATCAAACTCCACTGAATGACGCATAATTAATTGCACGTGCGTGATTGCGATTCTATTCTGATATCGAGCCAAGCTGCCAAGCTTCGAACACAGAAGTGGTCGCCATTACTCGCCATTGCTTATGACGTAGCAGGAAGAAGTACTCTGATTGGCCGCAATTTCGGCCGACTCGGATTTTTTCGTTCCGAAAGGTAAAAGTTGGAGATCGTCGTCGTCAAGGCAACGACGAGAGAAAATCCGCCGGAGAGTTGATCTGCAGGAAAAGTTGGTCGGACGGATCTTAGTGTGATACTCCTATTAAATAATACTTCAAGCATTAATATGGATTTGTTTGTGTGACATGTATTTCGGATTTGTGTTCATGGCCCGAAGCCCGCTTATAACTCCACGTCAGAAGGACAATACAAGGATGGACGCCCTCCGTGGGGGGTCTTTCTAATGGGTCCTAACCCGTATTTGCGCTAAGTTTCGGAGAAAACCACGGAAAACTCCGAACGGTTAGGTCGACAGCCGCGCTATGGGGCTCGAACTCGGGACCTCCACGATTCGGCCCTCTACTATTTTCAGTGGCATAACCACTGTGCCACGATGAGGCCATTAATATGGAGATCTGCAAAAAGCAATTGAAAGTATATCATTTGCAGTGAAACTTCTCTAAGGTATAGCCACAAATGTTTTTTCCAGCAAGATGGCCGTTTCGAGGGGGATGGCCACAGAACAGAGTGTGCTTACATAAAAATTACAAAATTCATCTTTTTCATACATCCAATACATTAAAAAGGAAATTTTATTGCATATGTATTATAAAAATATTGAAAATTTCTATCCATACTTCACTATCCCACTTAACACAAAAAATTATCACATGATGCAGCGCCACGTATGTATTTTAATACTGCTATATTATGTACGTACATCGTTCGATATATTCATTGATTGTCGTTTGCTTTAATACACAGAACTTTTTTTACTAGTAAATTTTTTACATTCTGTAAAAGTTGTGGTAAAACTGTTGTAGCATCTAGTTCTCAATCTCCTTTTCTGATTGCAGTAGACTGGGTAGTTTACTGACAGGATCACATGAAACACCTTCGATACATTAAAGTCTATGAGTTTTAAGGCCTTCAATACATTAAAAGTCTATGACCATTCATTGTTTGGGACGTGCACAAAATTTCGTCAACTAAGCCAAGCTTGGCAATTTTTTAACGAAATACAGACAAAGTTGACGCGAAAATTAAGTTTTGAAAGTTGAACCCAGCCTGGGGATATCTCTTGTATCTTGTGAAAATTTCAAGATGCCTTAACGCTCTACCGTCCAGCGTCCTTTTTTTGAGGATGGTTGCCAGGGGTAGAATCTTTTTTTTGGTTGCTCACTGGGCAATCACTGAAATTATTTCGGTTGCCAGAAAATGAAGTTTCTTGCCCTTAAAATTTTCGCTACACAAAATTTTTAAGAACATGCGGCCGTCACAATGAAAATATGCCTTTTTTTCCAATGGGCGGGCACTTGCTCATCAAGCATTCGCCACTAAAAAGGCCCGATTTACTGTCCATTTTATTGTGGGAGCACCCAGTGGGCGGACAGCATTACCCCCTATGAAGGGACGGACAAGTTATCATCATGCCCAAGCCGGGATTCGAACCCGGACCCACGGCGTGATAGAATGGTTCTCTAGCCACTACACCAACAGGGCGGCAATGAAAATATGTTGTCGAACGTTTACTCATAAAATTGCCATTATTACGAAATGAAAATAGGAATGGGAAACTGCATTTTCAAGTTAAGGAATAAAAATAGGAATAGTCGCTTTTCTTGGTTGCTCGAGGAGCGACTGAATTTTTTGTTTTACTTTCCCATTTAAAAATCTAACACCAAACAACAACGGCCAACAGCGAATTTCGACCCCTGGTGGTTGCAAAATTGGTCGGTCGCGAAATATTCATAGCCATTAATTCATTTGATTATTTTAATTTCGCGAGTAATAAATTTGATTTCTCTGAAATATACAGATATAACTAAGTAAAACGCTAAACTTTTAGTGTTTTATTTATATTTTTAGAAAAAAAGAAATACCGTAAGATACCGCAAAAGCGCCCTTCCCTCCCCTCAAACTTCAAGGAAAATCGCGATCTATTGGGACGGATAAACGGTACACGCTTAAACCCAAGGAGTGAAAAAAACGAGCGATCCGTTTCCATGGAAACTTTAGGGTATTTCCTCAAAAGTGCTCTTTAAGTGGTTTTTTTTAGAGAATTTCCCTCCTCGCTTCGTCTTTTTTTCTGAGAATTCACCTACTCGCTTATTGTTGTATTTCGCTCCGCTCTTGTGATCGAAAAACGCTCCTAAAGGAGAAGCGCACTTTTGAAAACTACGCCAACAATTGCTCCGACTGATCGAATTTCGCTCGTTTGGTTTAAGAGTGTAAAAATCGGAAAAATATATCATTCAAGCATACAGGTATGAATAGAGAGGGCATTAGCTGTCTTCTGCATTGGAAAAAATGAAGTATGGCGGAACATTTAGTTGGCTCCTTTTTAAATAACAGTGAAAGATGCACGATTTTACGGACTGAAAAGTAACGATGAACAGTTACATATTACAATAGTTCTGAATACAAAATCTCAGCATTCTACAGCTAAAAGTTTTACAATTATGTCAAACACGTAATTATTCTTTTTGCCAACTTTGGCGGCATCGTTTCTTTAAAATTGGAACTGACACCACAGAATTTGTTGTTGTGAACATGTATATCGAATTTGCATGCTTGGCTCGAAGACCGCATATAAATCCTCGTCAGAAGGACAACACAAGGGGCGGGGGGCTCAGTGGGGTTCTTTCTAAGGGGTCCTAACTCATATTTACGCAAAGTTTCGGAGAAAACCACGGAAAACTCCGCAACGATTAGAACGACGGACGCGGTATGGGACCCGAACCCGGGACCTTCACACTTCGCCCGTCTACCATTTCCGGTGACACAATCACTGTGCCATGGTGAGGCGACACCACGGTCATATTGCAATGTGGTCTAGGCAATATGGCGGCTCGGTTACAGTTCGGGCTTCACTATCTGATAGCTAATGCCGTCTCCTTGTATTCATATCTGTATGAGCTAATCATTAAAAGAGGGTCGAATATTTTCCTTTGGGAGGATGATGCTATTTCGTCCGCCTGCGGCTAGTCGATGATCGTCCTATATCCTAGTCCGTGATGCTACTGAAGTTTCGTATTTCATTTGCAAAAAAATAAATTTAGAAGAAGTGCATCGAAAATCTGTATAATTGAATAGACGTACGAAGTTATATGGTGTCCACATCAGATTTTTATTACGTATGATATAACGACAATACAACGCAAAAAACATATTATAAGAAAAAATATTTCATATATAATATACATCTTTAATTTACTAACATCTGAATTTCTTTTTATTTATGTGCTACCACACACTCAGTCATATCATATTCTATTTCGCGGAATAAAATGGCTTTGATCTCTTTTTTTTTTTCTGTCATATTCTGAGAACTGATTTATGTGGAAAGTTGTGGAAGGTTGTTTGGATTTACAGAGACAAAGAGAACTGGGTCTTGGCGTTGCTGAGAATACTGAGGAGGGTTACAATAGAATTCCTTTTAAGCGAGAGGCTGTTATCAGGTTATATTTGTTTACTTCTTTGTGACTTAGATATGTGGCTTGGTTCGAACAAAACGACGAGTATCAGTATGTAAAGAAGTCGATGACTGATTTTTTTTTCCCTATGAAAAAAAGAAAATGACCAATGTGTGTGGTCGTTAGAATTACACTTGCAGAATTACAAAATAAGAAGGATAAATCGATTATAAAGCACTCTACAAGACAATGTTATTTGCGCGATTAATTCTGCGTTAAGAATATTTTAATTAGAACTTATTTTCTTTTAATTATTACATAATAGTTAACAGTTCAAATGCATTCATTAACGATTGTTGCACGAACTCAAGATAGAATTCATAAAATATTAAAAAAATGAGTGTATATATATTCTATTTTATGCACGCATTTTCAAGTCCTGTATGCACTCCAAAAAAGAAAAAAAAAAAAATTAGAACATCTGTTTCTTAAACTTGAGAGTCAAGTATTCGGAAGTATTACAAGATCAAGAGTGCATTTTGCTTTTCATCTAAGTGCGTAGTTTTGACAGTGTAGAATGTGAATTTTAGACTAGATTTTATCCCAGAAGAGCAGATCACCCCTTAATTCCGTAGCTGTAGGACCACCCTCTCTTATTTACAAAAAGACGACCATTCCCACGGAACGGCCAATCTTCATACCGGTCTGGGTACCCAATAACATCTTTCAGACCAGCTGAGCCACGTGACTTTCATCTCGATTGCCGACGTGCAATGACTCACGACCAATCAGTAATCGAGTGGAAAGTCGCCTGACGTTAATAGTCCGATAGACGTCAATGAATGCCCAGACGAATTTGAAGATTGGCTGTGTCATACGGGCAAGGCAGTTAAGAATACACAGTTTATGTTTTATGTAATGGCGACCCTACATGAAAAGATTCTCCCTATACGGGGAGGGTTTCTAACTTTGTAAGTCTATTCAAGGAGTTCTAACGTATATTCACGTTACATCTGGAGAAAACCAACCAAAACTCCAGGCCGTTAGATTGGCCGGCCCGTACGTCGTACCCTCACACTTTAGCCTTTTACCACGTTAAGTGTCCCACGAACACTGGGCCGTGATAGGGCCAATAGAGTAGACCTGCGTTTCCCAACCAATGAGGCGCTCCCTCCTCCTAAAGGGCACAGAGCGTTTGCAGTTGGGGGAGGGGGCGAATAAAGCAGTGAAAGAGCAAGTAATAATGCATGTCCGTAAAAACCATCTTATTCATTCTTTTTTTTACTCCCAAAAAATTCTATTTCCTCCTAAATTGTGGAATCTTATCTTATATATATATTATATATCCTTCTTATCTCATACGGGGTTCTGCATTAGCAACAACAACAACTAGTTAAATAAACCCTTCGCAGCCCATTAAATGCCACCGAATAGAAAAACAGTAAAATAATTTAATAATAAATAGCACATTATTTTACTGTTTATTGTTAAGTAAAATAATAAAACAACCAAACTTTGGAATGAAAATTTACTGAAAAATGAATTTAATTTTCATTTTGAATATGCATGATAATGCAAAATATAAATTATATAGAGGGTGATCAATTTAAAGTAATTTAATAATAAATAGTAAATTAGTTTACTGTTAATTATTAAGTAAAATAATTAAAAAAAACCTAACTTTGGAATGAAAATTTACTAAAAAATGAATTTAGTTTTAATTTTAAATATGTATGATAAAGCAAAATACAAATATTATACAGGATGATCAATTTAAAAGAGTATCCGTTGGTTTTTCTTATAACCCTTAAATTGGACGAACATAGCAAATATTCTAATTTTTTTTAAACCTAGTTTAGTTGTGGGAGACAATTTCCAACGCTGTTGGACTGTTACAACTTTATTTGTGAGGTAAAGCAGAAATGGAGACGCACAATGTTACGTAATCCTGTGATAATTGTTTTTCTGAAAAGCACAGTTTAATTCAAATTTTTTACATTATCATTCACAGCAAATGCTAAAAATATTATCCCCATTTTGAATGCAAACATGAGCACACTGAAAGTTTTAAGTTTTTACTTCCCCTCGAAATCGTAGCCCTGGGAAACAGACTTAAAGGAGGAACGGCAGTTTTGTGCTCTCGGAAAAATCTAAGATCCGGTGCTACCTTGGAGGAACGAATACTAAAATTAATCTCTCCTCCAAGGGTGCTATAGCAAACAAGAGCAGCAAAATAATTAAATGTATACATAGAAATCTAGCAATTGCTATGGGAAATTCCCCCTAAACCATGGGTATTTTTAATGATGTAAAATTTAACGATTGTTAACAATAATTCGTTTCTAAAATTTCGTATGTATCTGTAAAATTAGAGAAATTTTTGAAAATCTTAGGGGGGGGGGCTGAAAGTTTACTAGGTAGCGCTTATCCCTCATCGCCACCCCTCTGGTTACGACCCTGCTATGCTGAAAAATGTGAGGGGGGCGCCCCCGTAATTTAGCCATTGTTGGAGGTCGCGTCGTTAACCCTTTAACGCGCAGTATTCCTGCTCTGGGAACACCAAACTCTGACGTTTTGACTGTTGTTAGTCACGAAGCATATATTTTATTTCTATAAAAATAGTTGCGGGTGACATAGCTCCACGAGAATCCTTTACTTTTTAGCACGTCATTTCCCGTAAAAAAATTGTCCGATTATTTTTAACAGCACTGACATCTGCTGAAAAATGGAAGAATGCGGGAACAGCTGGATAGATTGCTTAATGCTGAAAAAAGGGCAGCCGTTGCCATCGCTCGACTTAACTACCAGCAAGACGGCCGAAGATCGAAACATTCATCGCGTGCCAAGGGTCTCTAGATCTGTGGCACGCGATGAACGTTTCGAACGTCCGCCATCTTGCTGGTAGTTAAGTCGAGCGATGGCAACGGCTGCCCTTTATTCAGCATTGGGAAAGGGTTGCGCCTCAAAGGGTTAAAAGGTTGGGAACCGCTGGAGGAGACAGTAAACACAAGGCAAGTTGCGTTAAATTATATAAAAACTTGTGAAATTTAATTTTAAATTATAAATACTTTGGCACAAAGTGAAGGAAGTAACTTTTGCAAAATTCTGTCTCACAACGGAGTCGAGAGAAGCACACGAGAATTATTTATCGTAATTCAATTGTATGATTCCGATATGTTTTGTTTCGTCAATATTTCACCTTAGTTTCGTAGTTGTCTCTCCCTATTTAAAATGATAACAAAACTTTTGTTTTTTTCCCCCCTACAAAAAGCTTTAGGGAACACTTCGAAAGTCAATGTTTTTCAAGTTCAAAGATGCAGTTCAGTTCTCTTCTTTTTTGCAGTTAATGATATCTATACAGTACTTTCATTCTGCGCGAATAAATGCAATTTCTATTCTTTCAAAAAGTAGACGCGAATTGACAGTAGCGTATCAGCAGCTTTTGCAAATTCAAAAGCTCTTAGGGACAAAATAAAAGAGCAATGATTTTTTTTTTTTTTTTTTTTTTTTGACTAAAGAAATCCAATAGAGACACTGTAGAAATGGTGTAGCTAGATAAAGCGCCCTCTAGCGACGCATTGCTGAGAAATCATGATGCAATCTACTGCTAACTCACGCATGCGCACAACACAAACTTTATAATTATGACTCACAGCGCCATTTTATTGGCAAATTTCCTTTAGCTCTTTTAAAATACGTTGACGAGTGTCCTGTATAAAAGTCCGTGTCCTGTATATAGGACACTGAGTGAAAATGGGTTAACTTGTTATACATTTTCCACTCATGATATGAAATTATGCTCCCTCCCACCAATCAACAGCGCTGTACCCAGAAGAAAAATTTCGAAGAGGGTCCAAAAATTTCGGAGTGGGTCCAACGATGAAGAAGGCAGAATTTTTCACAAAAAGATTTCACCATTAAAATTCTAAATTTCGAGGGGGAGACCAGCCTCCTTAGTCCTTCCCCCCCCTCTATGGGTAGGTTCTTGACGGTGAACAAAATTTAACGTCTTAAGCAAAAAAAATCATCAACAATTTAACTTATGTAGATGATCGCTCATATTCTTTCACCAAACGAAAGTTCGCCATTTTATTTTATTCTTCAGAAGAAAGTAAAGAATCAATGGGGAGAAAAAGTTGGGTGGTCCAAATGCTATCAATAACCGAGCGAAAAAAGAGTTCTGGTAGAGGAGCTATCATCAGTCTTTTACACCTTTGCTACTGACTGATCGTATTTATATGTGTTATTTCGGGATGAAAAACGGGAATAGCGGGAAGTGAACTTGAGAAGCGTCATATAGCAGGGTGTTTTCTCCATACTATCTGTCAAAAAACGCTGTTTATTAACTTTTGCGATGATTTCAGTTTACTATGTTTTAAAACCCAGTTTTGAGTTTATTCGCTCTAAAACATAATCGCTGTGCAGACTATAAAAAAAAAAAAAACCGCAATTATTTTTTATGATTCAGATTAACTAACTCCAACTATTTTGACCAAAATAAACATGCAATTTTTCCTTAATTTACTATGTTTATTCCTGAAGGACAATGCGTTAAATATTGATGGTAGATATGTAATCAAAAATAAAGTTAAGCAAAAAAGGCACAGATTTTTTTTTTTTTTTCCATGAAATAAATTTTCAGGAGGCTAAATCTAAACAAATACAAAATCTATTTTTACACTGCCCTATACAAAAAATTTCCCAATCATTAAATGTGCCCCTCAAATTATTTAAGTAATATACAAAATCAACTTTCTTCGCTGAATGGCCCAGAGGTATATTTAAAGAAATTTCTGGAGGAGCTGTATAATACCAATAATATCACAAGCGTTTTGTATCTTTATGCAATCATTGTTTTCTTTCGTAATTTGTGTACGATCACTCAAAATAATTTTTTTCCTTCTAGAGCCATTGAAAATTGGTTTAAGTCATTATATATTTATTTTCATATCTCTGACAATTTTTAGGATAAAATCATAGAATTTTGCATGTCACTTAATTAATGTAAGAGACACAGCTTACTGATTGGAAATATTTTTGCGTGAGGATAGCACAAAAATTTAAATTTTATTCGGTCTCAGTAATTAGAAACAACTGAGGTAAAGGCCAAAAAGCCACATATCTCAATAAACTGTCTCTTTCAAGGCAAGCATCATTTATATAATTTATCTACCTATAGATGTTATGATCACGTTTAATTTTTGTAAACAAATAAATTTTTTAAAATGATCAATTAAGAAGTTCTAGTAGAATGCAAGAAAATTTGTAAGTTTTTAATACAAAACTTAGTTTTGTTCAAAAATACTTTCCTCGATCCAATCCACAAATATTTCGTCAAAAGCTGTTTCAGTTTGAAATTGTCTTTCAAATATCAAATAAAAATAGTATACATATATAAGCATACTAGGAAAAATAATAAAGGACATCTAAAACATGAAACCCCTGACATTTTCTTGGCAAAAGTGAGCGCTTTAAAAATATTTTCCTTCTCATTTTAATACTTTACATTTTGATACCGACTTATTCATCACATGACGGAATCCTTCGCAATTTCCTTGTCTGACGTTATCCTGAAATGTTTAACGATTCTAAAGTCATATTTAATACTTATGACATTTTTTCCTCTCTAAAATATTCCGATTTGCTCTTTTAAGCATTTGATATTCATGACTAATTTATGTATGTAGCGAAACTTTCTTGGAAATGCCATTCAAACGGCTTTTTAATTTTCGTTGAATAAAAGTTCTTTCCATATGAGTTGTGTATTTGACAGACTTTAGGAGATAAAGCATTATTTTCCTCACTACCTATGTTTATTAAAAATATTTCCCCCCCCTCCTAATGGCCGGGTCAGCGGCCTGCTGATGGCTTGACCACAGGCCGCAGATGGTCTTTTGATTATGGGGGCACCTATTATAGGTAGACCAACTTTGCCCCCTGTGAAAGATTTTCCAATGGACGATATCGATATGACGTCATTTTTCAACCAACATGTGACTTTTTGGCTGTGTTGATGAGTAGTCGTGTAATCTGATTGGCTGAAGTGTATATTTTTCATCGACACGTGACTGAAATAGCCTCGCCTGAGTGTAATTTTTAATGTTAGCATTTTCCAAATGGAATCTGTGGAAAGATATATTTTTGTTGTCATATACTCGCTCCAGAGAGTTATTGAAACATCCATAGACAGCACAATACAGAGGCATAATTATTATTTTTTTAATTTTGCGCTAATTACCAAGAGCACATCACATAAACCTATGTAGAAAATGATGTCTGTTTTCCACCGACACGTGACTTTTATAGCCTCGAACCCAAGGAGTCGATATCTTCCATTTTGAACTAATTCCAGATGAGAGACTTAGAACCTGAAATTGGCAATCCCAAAGGTATCGTTTGAGCATGAAGGACATTGGAGCCACAAACAGATTTTACGGCCACCATCTCTAGCGTACACCCTCCAGAAAAAGTATTGGAGTAAGAGATAAATTTCCTACGTTGGTTTTGTATATTACAAATTATTTATCATAGAATATGAATTAGGTTATGCATAAATACGACTTTCCATATTTCTGTCAAGTTGTGCATTTTCCAAAAACTCAATTATTATTCGAGAATCTAAAATAGGAGATTTATCTCTTACTCGAATACGTTTTTAGAGGGTGTACACCCTCCAAAAAAAGTTTTCGAGCAAGAGAGAAATTTCCTACGTTCGTTTCGTATACTAAAAATTATTTATCATAAAATACGAATTAGGCTATGTATAAATATCAATTACCGTATTTCTGTCAGGTTGTGCGTTTTCAAAAACTCAATTATTATTCGCAAATCTTAAATAGGAAATTTCTCTCTTGCTCGAAAACTTTTTTTGGAGGGTGTACACGGTCCCACAGCAGTGCAGGCGTGAGAGGTTGTAACCCTCTCAGGTGCTGACCAAAGGTGCTGTTTCACTTTTACTGTATTTCCCCCCACTAGATTTTACTGTACATAAATATTCATTTATAGAAAATATCATTTTTGCACAAGATGAGAAAAAAAAAACAATAAATAAAGTTGCAGCATTTGATGGCGAACAATAAATAATAAAATTTCTGCCAAATAAAAATTCGTGACTGCACCATCAATAAATTCGGACATGCTCAAACCGTGGTAAGGTTCCAATACGTTTTTCACTCAATCACACACCGAACCGTTTTCAGTTTTTCGAACTCCGACAACATCACGTTGCGATTTCTTGCGGCAGGACAGGAAATGTAACTTCTTAATCTCCCTTCTCCCTGGAAATATCCGCCAGGGAGAGTCACTTCCAGGATTCCGGGAAACTCGACTGAAAAACTGATTTCGTTAAAGTGCTGTGTGCGCGAAATATTTGTAAAATAAATCTCTTAAAATAAATCTTTTAAATTAAATCTTTTAAAAGTGCGATTTGGAAAGCAAAGCAGGATTTACGGAGAAGCTGGGGAACCATGTGGGGAATGCAGATACTCTCGAGATAGGCAGAAATATTCACTTTAGTAAATGTATTACTTATTAACCCTTTAAGTGCCTGAATTTTAAACACGTTCGCTACCGATCATGCAATAACCGCGAGTATAAACTAGATTTCTTAAGTCGGTTTTGTGAATTACTAATTTTTCTTTCCAAAAACTCGCGTTTTGAATGACATAAGTGAAATTTTTATTATTAGCGACATGAATCATTATTATATTTCATGCGTGAAATTGACATAGGAAATTTGGCTTGGGCTCTAATCCTGCAGTGATCCTGTTTTGAAAATCCGGAAACAAACTTGTTACTTAGACCATTTAACCCTTTATAAGACCGTGGTAAGAATACTTACCACCTACGGTCTATTAAATACAGAAATCAATTATCATTAGTGAATTTTCTGATTTTTGTTCAGATATATTGGATGTACACTTTTTCCATACATCTAGATTCTAAATTATATTTGGCTTATGAACTTTTCTTGCATTCTTAATTTTAAAGAAAGCTCGAATAACTACTCGAAAATTGAGCATAATAATCATCGTTTTTTTATGATATATTTTTGCGTTTAATTCCGTGTGCAAGCAGCAGGTAGTTTTCCGACTTTGATTTTGTGAATAATTAATGTATTCTCCTGCAAAATTTCTGTGTTTGTCTAATATTTGTTTCTCCAATTTTCACGTGGGATATTACAGTAGAGTGAAAATGTATGAATTAATCTTAAAAAAAATAGGCCAGAAAAATCCCAAGTGCTTTCGACTCTCTGCACATAAATTCGCCTTATAAAGGGTTAAGGGTTGGTAAAATTATGGTTTTACCTATGCTAAGAAGAGGATACATCATGCCGAACCGTGGATATGCACTGGATATGGATGTCTCTTGGCATGGTCTTCTGCATTTGGTGCAGTATGACCAGTTCTCATTATTGCCTTCAAATATTCACGTTACTGTCTGATGATAGAGATAAAAAAAATGGAAAATTGCAAGACATTAATTGCGATATGAAATATACAGTGTGACTGCTAATTCATAGTACAAACTTTGAGGGCTGGTACAGGACATTTTAACAATCACGTTTTGTAGTGGAAAAATTGAAGCGTCGAAGCACAAACACAGGAAAGAACAAATTATGGTTAAAATTGAAGCGTCAAAGCACAAACACAGGAAAGAACAAATTATGGTTAAAAGTGAAGCGTCGAAGCACAAACACAGGAAAGAACAAATTATGGTTAAAAGTGAAGCGTCGAAGCACAAACACAGGAAAGAACGAATTATGGTCAAAAGTGAAGCGTCGAAGCACAAACACAGGAAAGAACAAATTATGGTCAAAAGTGAAGCGTCGAAGCACAAACACAGGAAAGAACAAATGATAGGGAAAATGTTCTATTTTCATAACCTCGGTCACAAGTGGAAATTAATTTACAATAAGTGCTCAAAATTGCGTCCATCAGCATTGATACATGCTTGACAGCGTCGGTGCAGAGATTGACGAACACTTTCAAAGATACTAGGAATTTCACGTACACGTACAGCAGCGACGGATAATCGAGCAACGAGATCTTCATCGGAGTCTGCTGGAGTGGCATAAACGTCATTCCTCAAATGTCGCCATAAATAGAAATCGGGGGCGTCTAATCGGGAGACCGGGGTGGCCAGGAGATAGACGTCCAATCTATCGCATGCCTAATGTCGCATTCAAGTACTGTCGAACATTTAGGGTGAATGGGCTGGCGCCCCATCATGCTGAAACCACATGCTCTTTCTAATGGTGAATGGACGAAAACTGAAACGAGAATGGCCTCTCTTCCCCAAATAAACGCCGACTGACCATCTGCTAGCCACGAAAACAACTACTAACTCCGTTTCTCCTCCTTCTCCTGCATTTATTCTTTCCCGTGTTTGTGCTTCGACGCTTCACTTTTGACCATACATTCCTATACAAAATGAGATTGTTACAGTGCCCAGTACCAGCCCCCAAAGTTTGCACCATGAATTGGCAGTCACCCTGTACACCTAATATTAGCTTTAAAACAAACATTATATTTAATTTTTTTTTCCGTCTCGATGAATACAAATTTTCGTAATATATTTTCCCCTTTCAAAAGAATATTCGGAAAGAAATATAAATAGTATGCAGCTCTCCACCTCTTTAAGCTCCAACGTCAGTACTTTTTTTATTTTTATTTTGTGTTTGTTTGTTTGAGGAATTTCTCTTTTTTCAATCAAAGCGATTCTTCGGAGATTGTTTATCAAACATCGAAATAACTATTTCATACATATAAGAAGAATTTCATTTGGACACAATTGTTTTTCATTTCCTCCCCCCCCCTCCGATTGCTTCACCACTGACTGAGAATAAAGATTTTTTATCACTCCGGTAAGAGAAATTATTATTATTTTTTCTTTCTTTTCATTCTATCGGAGTTTAAAACATCCTGGCATAAAAACAATTTAAAAATCAATATTTTAAAAACAAGGATATCAGACTCATTATGAAGACGGGAACATAAAACAGAAAAATGGCCCTAAGAGGTAAAATTTAGGGGACTGAGCATTGTAGTCTTCCTACTTCTTTAAAAATTCCTGCCTTCATCAAATTTTTACTTGAATAGCCTAATATTTGAATGATTTGATAGGCGAAACCTTAACATCTAAAGGAACATTTAACAACTATTGTAGCAGCAGAGCATTTTAGTCTTAATTATAGAGGCAGGATTTTTTTTTTTTTTTTTAAGTGACTAGGGGCCAAGGCCCCCAGACTCGCTACGCTCGCTTTTCGTATGAGGCATTCGGCCCCTAATCAGGCTTATTCGTAAAAAAGACATAATTTCTACAGACAAAACCCGAAGATTGGATCAGATAGAATGTTACTGAGCTAAGCTACACATTACTTGTTTCTTGCATCTTCATTGGTACATAAAAATTTAAACTTCACACTACAGTAGACCCCCTACCCCTAATAACACGGAAGACATTTTGTTATGGGAATCCGTGTTGTACGGGTCCTGAGCTATACTCCACCTGGAGTGCGGACTCCGCTTATATTCGCTGTTAAAATTATTTGCACTCCTCAGAAACACAATGATATTTAATGTTGCCACTCAAAAGTTATATTAATTAGGAGCTAAAGCATAATAAAATCAGAACATCTGTTTCAGCTGTATTTTTAATAATGTAAAACCTATTGGACACCTTGCGAATTTGCCACCCATGGCGCTTTTTCATTATTTGGCGACTTGCGTAAATGTAAAGTTAATAAAAGCTACGGAACAGATAGGATAGCCTGCCACCCATGGCGACTTTTCATTATTTGGCGATTTACACATGCTTACAACCTATAATTACTGTTCATTTAAGGTTACCGGAAAACCGTTATCCATATTTTCATTTACATAATCGTTTGCAGATTGGCGTACTTAGCACCACGAATTATACCATCTCGTCGCGCTAGCAAATATCCAAATTGTACTGTAACTGCTATAATGGCATAGTTAACGCCGCCAAATATTTCTACTGGTAGCAAATAATCCAGCTGGACCGAACCGGCTTTAAAATAATCTTCATTTTAATTATTTTTCAAGATATTAGTTATTCTGTTTTGGAAAAGCGAATAATCGCTAATTATAAACTCCTGTAGTCTAAGTGAACTTACTATTTGAAAATTGTCAACTTTGTGTAACACATTTTGAGTTACTTATTTCATATAGTTTTTATTTTGGCGCAAAATGGGCGTAATTCTAACTCATGTTTGTCAATTTCACGCGATTCTAGATACTTGGCAACGCTTTGTTGCAAAGGAATGAATGATTTTATGCCAAATCTGGCAACCATTCGGTTTATTTTTTCAGTTTTTTATTAATATCTTCTAAAATAATTCCATTTTTGAAATTTAAATCAGCTTAGCAGGTTCCTCGGAATTTTTCGAATCTGTGGGCACCTTAGTCGAAACTCAAATCCCCACGGTTTAGGAGGAGATACGCTGACAAGCTTTTGACAGCGGCGGCGACAGTGGCCTTTACTTTTTTATAGAATAGAGAGAAACTTCTCCAGGCGCATTGAGAGTGAAATTTCAAGATCGCGTCACGGCAATAGCGTCATGATGAGGCTGGGACGATTTTGGATTTTAGCAGACGGAGAGAGCTACCGGATAAATCGCCAGAGAGAAAGAGAGAAAAATAGTAAGCATGCTATACTCTATTGATGCAGAGAGTTTTCTTTCTCCTGTGGTGCTACATTCGTTCTTAAGAAAGTGTACGCATGCGCTTTTCCCATTTTTACCATTTGTCCGACCATATAAATCGCAATTTTCCTTGAAGATTGGAGGGGGGGGACGCCTTTGCGGTATTTTGTGGTAATTAGTTTCTGGAAAAACACAACATTAGAAAGAAGTGTGAGAGATGACGTAATTTACTTTTACGGAGAAAAACATTTTAAATATGAAACTCCCACATGAAATTTGACTTAACGCTCCAATACTTTTCGAGAGGGTGTACAAAAGGCGATATGTATAGAAAAAGTAATAAGTTTCCACTCTAGCAGTTTCTTTTTTTTTCTGCCACAACATAAAATTGTCACAAAAGCATTTCGTTTTCGTTTTCCCAGTGAATTAAAATGAAAACTTTCTCGCAAAATCTTCTTTTTCTCGAAGGAAAGTTTATAGAAACAGTGTTGTTTGTTCGACAGATTTCTTTTTCGTACGGTAGGAAAGGAAAATCAGATTTCTTTTAGGTAGTTTATATAGAAACACAAAGCGGAAGCAGTTTATGCATGAGAAATATAGTGTCGAATATTATTTTCATTTTTTTTTTTTTGGGTAGATTCTGAAAGAAATATTGCATAAATTCATTCAGTCGTATATATGAGCTTTTAGTTTTTGAAAGGTATTTCCTTTTTTTCTTTTTCGTAAAGTTTGACAGCAATTGGAGCATCTGAAGTACCCATTCTTCGCAAGGGAATGAAGCCCAATAAGTGTTATTCTATTTACAACATTTGTTTTTCGGACTCTTTTCTGTGTGTGTGAGGGGGGGGAGTCCCTCTTAATTAAACAGGCTTCTACAGCTAAAACAGGTAAAGGGATTTTAACCAAATTTGGCATATAAAGTATACACAAGACGCATTCAAGGACTTTCGAAAAAAATATATAGTTCAAAAAGTACTCACTAGACGCCGTTTTTCATGAAAAAGTAGGAAATTAAACGATAGAAACGGCTAATTTGACGGGAACGAAAATTTCAACATTTATCCAGTAGTTTTTTGGGCATCTATTATCAGGATCTTAACCAAATTTGGTATATAGACTATGCACGAGATGCGTTCAACGACTTTCGGGGGGGAAGGGGGAGCAGTTCAAAATATGTCCACTAGACGGCGTTTTGCACTGACAAAACATCAAGTTAAACGATGGAAATGGTTAATTTGAAGTGAACGATCAACTTCAACTTTTTGGCGTCTATTAACTATTTTAGGTCATTTTTTTCAGCCATGTTACCTTGCAAAGCGCCACATAGAGGACAGTTTTTGAACTAAACTGTTTTAAAATATTTCTACAGAGCACATCGTGTTCAATCCATATGCCCAATTTGTCAGATATAGGCTCCCCAATTTAGCTGCAGAATGTATAGGAGAAAGATTCATAAGGAAGAGAAGATTCATAATAACATTTCATAGAGGACAACATTCATTTCATAGATTCATAGAGGAGAAGATTAATAATAACCAATCTATACATTAAATATAGCAAAGCATTTTAAACAGTATTTTTAATTTCTCGTTTTCATACTGAGCTCTTGCTATTGAGAAGCGCATACAAAGCTCAACAAATTTAATTTGCAAACCTTTAACACTTTAAAGCTCAGTGTTCCCACTCTGGAAACACCAAACTTTGACGTTTTGGTGTTTTGACGTTTGGACAGCTGGATGAACCGGGCACAGCCAGCTGTCGTCAAAAAAAAGCTGTCTCTAGATCTGTGGCAGGCGATGAACGTTTCGATCGTCCGCCCTCTTGCTGGTAGTTAAGTCGAGCGATGGCAACGGCTGCCCTTTTTTCAGCATTGGGAAAGGGTTGCGCCTCAAAGGGTTAAATCGGAGTAAAACCGCACTGTGCAAACGTTTTCAACATTGAAGAGAGGTTGATTAAAAGATTTCTTCTTTTATTTTTTTATTTTTTCTTGAGCAGAATTTGAGATAAATTGCTTTTCAACTTCTCCGGAGAAAAAAAAGAAGGGGGAAAATTTTCATCAAATTCTTCCTAAAGGTTCTTTGACTTTAGAGAAGACAATGATGATTTTAGAAGAATAAATACAGAGGAATGTAATAATGCTCTTTGAATGAGAGAGAGTTTACAGCACGCGCTACTTTCTTATCTTTCTTTTAATTTAGACTGATAACAGTTTTCAGATGCTATTGCGTATAATTATTCATTTCCAGATCCTACATTATCGTGAAGGTTCACGAGATAGGTGTCAGGAAGATAACATTTATTTGAGAAAGGTATCTCTCTATTCTAAAAAAAAAGTAAAGCCCGCTGGCGCTGGCGCTGTCAAAAGATTGTTGTCGTATCTCCTCCTAAACCGTGGGGATTTGAGTTTCGACTAAGGTGCCCACAGATTCGAAAAATTCCGAGGAACCTGCTAAGCTGACTTAAATTTCGAAAATCGAATTATTTTAGAAGATATTAATAAAAAACTGAAAAAATAAACATAATGGTTGCCAGATTTGGCATAAAATCATTCATTCCTTTGCAACAAAGCGTTTCCAAGTATCTAGAATCGCGTGAAATTTACAAACATGAGTTAGAATTACGCCCATTTTACGCCAAAATAAAAACTATCTTTCTTCTATATTAATAAAACAATGTGTAAACTGTTAGTTAGTTTGTTTGAATGTGTCTCGCGGTGATCGTAGACCTACCAAATTTTGTACGGAAATTTTCCTTGACTGCTCCCGACACACCTCGAAGCGATTTTTTCAAAATTCGAATTATTTTAGGAGATATCGATAAAAAACGTATCGCAAAAGGCTAATTTTTGCTTTCCGCCATTTCGTAATTGTAACCCCACAGTGGAAAAGCGGCGTTTAAGCTTATCTAGGTTGCCACATTCGGCAAGTTTATTAAATGATTCAGACTCTTGAAGTAAAAATAAAAGAATAACGATTTTTTTCGTGTAGATTATTTGTAAGGCTGTTTTTAAATTAAAATATCGTGTGCACGGGAAATCAGAGCAGGAATGAAACGTTTTATACTCAAAAGAAAAATATTATTTAGAAATTTTCTGAGACTAAAATGTGCGACTTTTTAATTTGGCGAAAAATTAAACAGTTTTGTGCGATTTTGAGGAGATTAGTCTAATGCGTGGCGCAATTTATCGTAATTTATCCTCTGCTGAATACACCTGAGAATAAGGTTTTGAAATTTTCATTCAGTTGGAATTGTGTATTTTTCTGTGCAGATTTTCTCCATCTATTAATGACTATGTCATTTTATCTCTCACCCCCTTTATTGAAAATTGTATGAAAAACGTGTCCCAAAAATGCGACATAAAAGTATGCCACATAATTTTATATATATTTAAATACTATTAGTTCACAACAGCTTTAGTCTATTGTTACAATATTTCGTAAGCTACAGAATATGCTTCACATGTATTTTTTACATATATTTAAATACTTATATTAAATAATTAATTTAGACTTAGACAACAGGTGTTTAGAATTAGCGATTATTCGTTTTTCCAAAACAGAATAACTAATATCTTGAAAATGAAAAATAATTAAAATGCAGATTATTTTAAAGCTTATATTAAATACATATATTAAATAATTCACAACAGCTTTAATCTATTGTTACAATATTTCGTAAGCTGTAGAATAGGCATCACCTGTTTTTTTCTATAAATAGGTTACAATAATATGAAATAAGTAACTCAAAATGTGTTACACATAGTTGACAGTTTTCAAATAGTAAATTCGCTTAGACAGCAGGTGTTTAGAATTAGCGATTATTCGTTTTTCCAAAACAGAATAACTAATATCTTGAAAATGAAAAATAATTAAAATGCAGATTATTTTAAAGCCGGTTCGGTCCAGCTGGATTATTTGCTACCAGTAAAAATATTTGGCGGCGTTAACTATGCCATTATAGCAGTTATAGAACACTTTGGATACTTGCTAGCGCGACGAGATGGTATAATTCGTGGTGCTAAGTACGCCAATCTGCAAACGATTATGTAAATGAAAATATGGATAACGGTTTTCCGGTAACCTTAAATGAACAGTAATTATAGGTTGTGAGTATGTGTAAATCGCCAAATAATGAAAAGAAACCATTGGTGGCAGGCTATTCTATCTGTTCCGTAGCTTTTATTAACTTTACATGTACGCAAGTCGCCAAATAATGAAAAATTGCCATGGGTGGCAAATTCGCAAGGTGTCCAATATGTTTTACATTATTAAAAATACATCTGAAACAGATGTTCTGATTTTATTAAGCTTTAGCTCCTAATTAATATAACTTTTGGATGGCAACATTAAATATCATTGTGTTTCTGAGGAGTGCAAATAATTTTAACAGCGAATGTAAGCGGAGTCCGCACTCCAGGTGAAGTACATCTCAGGATCCGTATAGCACGGATTCCCATAACAAAATATCTTCCGTGTTATGAGGGGGAGGGGGTCTACTGTAGTGTGAAGTTTAAATTTTTATGTACCAATGAACAAGCAAGAACCAAGGAATGTGTAGCTCAGTAAAATTCTATCTGATCCAATCTTCGGGTTTTGTCTGTTGAAATTATGTCTTTTTTTCGAATAAGCCTTATTAGGGACCGAATGCCTTATACGAAAAGCGAGCGTAGCGACTCTGTGGGCCTTGGCCCCTAGTGTTTGTAAAAAATCATGAGTGATTCCACTTGATTTTCTGAGCACTTGATCTTTAAAAATCCTGCGTCTACGGTCGTAATGTATTAGACAGTGTTTCCCAGCCTTTTTTGTGCCATGCCCCACCTGAGACTTTCTAAAATTCTTATGCCCCCTTCTATGTAACATCTACATAATTTTTAATATTAAAAAATATAATTATTCACTTAAGAATTTTTTTTATTTATTTCCAATGGCGGGCCTTTTGCCTGTAGGTATTAGCCACAACTAAGGAGAGCGTTGTTGGTCTCTTCGTTATGGGACGCCTAGTACGTGGACCAACGTCGCCCCCTATGAAGGGAAGAACACAAATGACAGCCACCCCTAGTCGGGGATCGAACTCCGAGCGCCGGGAGCTGAACCCGAAACCGTAGTACGGTGCTTTTTTATCCACCATACAAGCTGCTCGGCGCCACCTAAGAAACTTAAATGATAGGTTTTAGGAAGAAATCACTAGGAAATTGTTAACGAAACACAGTAAATAATTTTTTAATTTTATTTTTAAACACAGTAAATATTTTGGTCTCGTCAAACGAATTTATAATATTTATTGGCCGCAATTATTTAAGAATTTGCTTTTTTCTTTCAATTTTGGCACCGAAATCTAGCGTTGCATTTAAATGGCCCGGAGCAAAAGGATTAAACTCGTGTCGAGTCCATTTTCGAATTGCCCCCCCTTAACAATCAAATTGCCCCCCTGAGGGGCGTGGGCCCAGTGGCGGATCCACGAGGGGGCTCTGGGGGCTCGAGCCCCCCCCCCCAGAGCTAGAAAACACTATGGATTAAAGAAGTTTTAAAAAAAATTGTAAATTTTCACATGAACTGAAATTTAAAAAAGTAGCACTGTATACAGTGGCATATCCAGGGGGGGCTCTGGGGGCTCGAGCCCCCCACCAGAGCTAGAAATACACTATGGATTAAGGAAGTTTTTAAAAAAATTGTAAATTTTCACATGAACTGAAATTTAAAAAAGTAGCACTGTATATACAGTTGACTCTCTGTTTAACGACGATCTCTTTCTAAAGACGATATTTCAAAGTCCCAGCAACTCCAACGTAAAAAAAGTCTATTCAAAGACGACGCCGTTTCTGTTTAACAACGATTTTTTTTTTTCATCTTACGCTACAGGAACAAGGGGGAAAATTTTTAAGAGTGGGGGAAAAAAGTGTCGGGGAATGTCAAAAGTGCAATTCGCAAGACAATCTCAACTACCTGAGTGTATTCTCAAAGGTATTTTAGAAGCAAAGATAAAATTCTTGAAGCAGCGCAAAAATTAAGTTCGGGATCCAAATCCAAACGGCCGAAAAGTCAATATGGCCGATTGGAAGAGTTTACTAAGACACTTCTGCATGCAAATGGTTGCATGAAGCAAGAGCATCCAACATTCTAATTTCTGGGCCCCACCATGGCCGAGTGAATAAGACACTCGACATGATAGAAGGTTGAAGTGTGAAGGTCCCGCGTTTGGGCCTACCGCGCGGCTCTCGCGGGCCTACCGCGGGCCTACCGCGCGGCTCCGCGCGCGCTAACTATCTGGAGTTTTTCCAGATGGTTTTCTCCAGATTTAACGTGAATACGCGTCAAAACCTCTGAAAAAATCCTCCGACCAAGGCAACCGCCCCAGAATGCAGATGCCTCTAGTATAGGCTTGCCACATAACATCACATATCACATAACTCCAATTTCTGGAGGCCCGACGAGTTTCTGAGCGCATAGCGCTCGCAACTGGGAGAAGAAAAGTGCCTGGTTCAAACTCAGGGCGCGTCCGTCAATCTAGCTGTTCGGAGTCTTATGCAGTTTTCTCCGAAACTTCTCATAAATACGGATTAAGACACCTTAGAACCCCCCCCCCCCCCACGTAGGTCACCCCGTACTCGGTCTAGATGCCTCATGTAGATAATTGTTCGTATTACCAAAATAAAATAAAATCAAGCAATTACTGCAGTGCTGTTATTCTGGCAGAAAAATTTGGAATGCAAAATTTTCAGGCTTCGGTTGGTTAGCTAGAAAAATTCATAAAATGGAAGCTGACGCATTTCACTTTTGAGAAAATCTGGAAAGAATAACGGGAAGGCGAAAAATGAAACAACTGACTCATTTTGATTTTCATGAAACCTAATTTTATTGTATTGCTTGTTTTTACTAGCTTTTTTAAAGGTAACTTAAAATAATTTTTTGTGGATAATAAAATAATATAATGATAATAGAAGTAACATCGTTAAACGCCAATATATCAAGAAATATATTCACAGTTCTAAGAATGTAAAGTGTAAAGGGTTGGTTTTCGTCCTGTAGGATTATGGCCAATTATCTGCACATGGAATCTAAGCCGATGGGTGGGGTGCACTTCGTGGGGGTCTTTCTGAGGAGCCTAACCCTATTTACTCTAAGTTTCGGAGGAAAGCACGGAAAACTCCGAACAGTTAGGTCGGCGGACGAGGACCTGGTTTTGAACCAGGCACCTTCCAAAGTGTAAAGGGAAATGTTATTCTTGTGTGTAGCATTAAACGGCTACGGGAAGGTGTAGTCGTGTGCCGGAGGACGCGAGGCTGTTTGAGACCCATTCTCGGGGTTGGGCATTAGGCGAGGCGGCTCGGGACTCTGGCTTAGGGCCGTTATTGTGGGATCCTGCCCGGTCTTCGCTAGCCGGAAAAGCCCTGGAGCGAGCTGTGAAAATCATTGGGCCGCTATGACTGTCAGTGGAAGAATCGGTCGAACTGCGGTTACATTATTTTATTGGGTGATTCGATACATCTTTCCTTGGCAGTTGCTGTCACGCGAAAAAATCGCTGCTGGGCTGCATCAGCCCCTTCTATTAACTTTTGGGGTCGTGTCACATGATCCATGCAAGTTGCAATTATTGGCAGATCCCAAAATCTCGGCAGCGGTTTTTCAAGGTTTGTTATACCTTTTAAGACGCCAGATTGACTGGACGCGGGGACCGTCTACAAAATTACAAAGGAATTGCAAGGGACCGTGTAGTAATTGCAGCTTTTGAAAGCAGATTCCTTTGTTCCAACTGAATTAAAACTGCGTAGTTCTAGAAATGTGGGATTTTAGTGGGCTTCTGATTTGTAATGCTATATATATAATATATATATATACATATACCAAAAATATTTACACCAATACTTATTGAATCCTTGTGGACTAAACGTAATTTCTCTATTTACAAAAATTGATATAGAGCTTTTATTTTTAAACAGAAGGAGAGGCACATTTTATTGACTCGCTATCACCACAGTGGCTGGAGCAGTGTTCCCAGTTTTATTTGTACAGTGGAACCTGTGTAATGGGACTACCCTTGGGAAGAACAAAACTGGTCACTTTACAAAGGTGGTAAAGTGTGATGGTAGTAAAGCGACATTGCATTAAAGTTGTTACTATAGACAGACGATTTCTTTACCAAAGTGCTCATTTTAGTAGGTTCCACCATATTTGAATGGACGACGGGACACTGATACGGGAAAAAAATCTTCCGTTGCTCTCTCCATTTTATAGGGGACTGAGTTTGCGGTTTAGTGCGGAAATCTTTTATCGGTAAACCCCGAATTGCTATTAAAAAGCTGAAAAATTCGCGACGAGAATGCCCTCTTACCCACTGCAGTCACGTTAGATGCAGCAGCAATCAGCGTCGGCCTTAAGTGATGCTGAAGCATAGATGAACAATCCAACCCTCCGCAATTTGTACAGCTTTCATTCTTTAAACTGCTCCCATAAGTTGTCCACACCACCCAGACGTATGGGTACAAATCCTCATTATAAAAGTAAAACATATTCTAAGATATCAGACAAAACGAGTACCTGGCAATGTGTAGCTGGTCTGGTTTTAAAAAAGAAAGCTCAAATTGTAAATAGCAGGTAATAGTGATAATAGTTGTGAATAGCAATTGAGGTTTGTTTACTACAGTCCTCACTGAAAAGGATGGGAATTACTTAAACTGGAAAACTTAATGCCATCCTAAAATGCGAATATGTATACTCTGAACACTGTATATTGCACGGTGGCTGTGAAATGGGTTCAATATTGCATTCAGCAGTTGTACTCTGTACACACTAAAGTGTTAATGGGTAGGGCCCGCGAACAACAAAATGAATAATTGCCGTTGCTGATTAGCCACGTCTTGTCGTCACTACAGGGGTTAAGGCGACATTTTTCTGGCGAAATTTACGACTTTTAATGGCCAGTCGGGATCTATCATCAAAAGATTAATGTGTTAAACTGAAAACACTGTACCCCAACACAATGGAGAGAGCAACGGAACATTTTTTCCCCGTATCAGTCCCGTCGTCCATTGAAACGCATAAAACACGTAGCTTATGAGCATCGGCCGTAACTTGATCGGTATAGGGCGCACGATAGCTCTGCCCCCCCTCCCCTTTCAGAGTTTTCTTCGACGGTTCTTGCAGCAGACAACATACTTATTTAGTTGTGATATACCATGTCTAATTACACATTGGGAGAAAAAGTATTGGGAAATCAATGTATCATCCTAATGAAAAACGGAGCCCCCCTAGATGATTTCTCTGGATCCGCCCCTGCGTGGGCCCCACGTTGGGAAACATTGTATTAGAATATTATTTGTAGTCCTGTACAAAAACCATATGTCCTAACCACACGAAATTTTATGCAAGTCATGCGACTGTAACCTTTAATATACATACCCAATTTCCACTCAATCGAATGTACTGTTTAAACGCTAGCGCATTTTCAAGAATTTGTTGTCTATAGGCCGTAATGTATAAGAATTCTTTTGCTAGCCCTGTAAAAATCTATTCGTCTTATACAAACCAAAATCAAAAGCGGTCGTAGGAGGTTGGTATTCCAAGTTTGACCTCAATCGAACGCACCGTTTGGGAACTTTCGCGTTCGCTAACTCACAGACGCACATAACCCGTTTTAAAAAAAGAAAAAAACTAAATTTCACTCCTGAGGAGCGAAGATCGCTCCAAAGGATTGAAAACCGGGAAAAGTCTGTCTCCATTTTCAGTCCTTAAGAGTGAATTTTTGTTCTTTTTTAAGCTTGTACATCACCATAAAAATAGCATAAGTTAGCCCATTTATGCCTAGCGTCCCTTTTTCGGGACGGCATTTTCGCTATCAGTCGGAAAATTTATTTATTTTTCTAGCTTTTATTCACGAGTATTGAACCTGAACTCCACAAAGTATTTTAACATGACCAATTAGGATGTTGACATTTCAATTTTTATGCATAATGATTTTAAAAGAAATCAACCCTTGTTCAAGAAATTTATCTCTTATTGCTGGTACGAGGGTTGCCTTTTAAGTTTCTATAAAAAGTAGGAAGGAAAATAATATTTTGAGAATAAACTGTTTTATTGCTTTTCAAAATATTCGCCTTTAAGATTTATACCCTTTTCCACCCTTTCAAACCAATTCTTGAAACAGTTTTTACACTCTGAAATTGATATCTCGAAACATGGTTTTGGAAGGTATCAACAGCTTCTTGCGGTGATGAAAATCGCTGTCCATGCATTTTTTGTTTGATATAAGGGAACAAGAAAAAGTCGTTAGGCGACAAATCAGCAGAACACAGGCAATGAGACATTAATTTGATATTTTTATCCTTCAAATAATCTATTGTTTCACGTTCTGTGTGGGAACTGACGTTGTCGTGATGAAGAATGATGCGTCGATTTTTGTTCTTTTTCCTGATTTCATTGATGACTTTTGGCAAACAAATTTCTGTTTACCATTTAGCGTTAACAGTTTTTCGATCCTCTAAAGGAATGATTGCGATTTCCTGTAAAGCCGAAGAAACAATCAAGCATTTTCTTGGAATTGCTTCATGAACGAACAACTTTCGTGGGATTCGGTTCATCTGGAAACACCCAAACAGTGGATTGTTGTTTAGTTTCTAGCTCATAACGAATATATCCAAGTTTCGTGACTTGTAAGGATGTTGTATACGGATTCTGCAGTATACAACAGTTCCCAATTGGAATTTTTTTAGCATTTCCTTAAGCCAATTTGCACGATCCTCTTTTTGAGCTTATGTCAAATTGTGCGGAATACATCTGGAACAAATCTTTTTAACAGCTAAATGTTGTGCAAAATCGAATGTATTGCAGTCTGTGATCTGCCAAGGGATGCTTCTATCTCACGATATGGGACATGCCGATCTTCTTCAATCATGTTGCGCATAGCATGGATATTGTCTGGAATCACTACCGATTTTGGTCGTTCTTCACCAGATTCATCACTGACGGACGCACGACCACGACGAAATTCTGCAAACCAATTGTAAACAGTCTCTTCTGATGGTACTTCATTACCAAAAGTTTCACGAAGTGATACTAAGCATTCTTGTCGTGGGAGGCCTTTCTTAAAATCATAAAAAATCATCCAACGAAAACCTTCACGAGTTATTTCCATTTTTTTCACTCACTGGCTTCTTTAGAGCACTCGTGTAAACAAAATACGCAAAGCAATTTTAATGAGACGACCACGACGAAATTCTGCAAACCAATTGTAAACAGTCTCTTCTGATGGTACTTCATTACCAAAAGTTTCACGAAGTGATACTAAGCATTCTTGTCGAGGGAGGCCTTTCTTAAAATCATAAAAAAATCATCCAACGAAAACCTTCACGAGTTATTTCCATTTTTTTCACTCACTGGCTTCTTTAGAGCACTCGTGTAAACAAAATACGCAAAGCAATTTTAATGCCAGGACCACAACGAAATTCTGCAAACCAATTGTAAACAGTCTCTTCTGATGGTACTTCATTACCAAAAGTTTCACGAAGTGATACTAAGCATTCTTGTCGAGGGAGGCCTTTCTTAAAATCATAAAAAAATCATCCAACGAAAACCTTCACGAGTTATTTCCATTTTTTTCACTCACTGGCTTCCTTAGAGCACTCGTGTAAACAAAATACACAAAGCAATTTTAATGCCACTGATTCCTAGATTAAAAAAATGTGAATTTTACGAATATCCCGAAGAAAAGTTTCAGTAGCACCTCCTATTGGTCGTTTGTAAAAACATAAAAGGCAACCTACGTATTAGCAAAAATTGAAGAAAGTCGCAAAAATATCTGGGCACAAATAAGTTAATTCAGAATCCCTCTAAGCGTGTAAATACATCAAAATCTCGTAGTCGAATCTTTTCATATATTAAAACACTTCCTTGCATGGTATATGTTCGGTAAGTAAGAAAAAGAAACATTGTAAAAATATACTTCGAAATTTGTAAAGTAAAAAAAAAAAAAAAAATCATATATTTCCCTAGTTTGAAATTAATTGCACTCTCTAGTACTAAGAAACTTTAATGTAAAAATTACGTTACCTAAAAAAATACTAAACCATTTTAAACAGTATATTTAACGTCTCGTTTTTTATACTTAGCTCTTGTTATTGAACAGCGCTTGAACAAAACTCAACAAATTTAATTTGCAAAACTTGAAATCAGAAGGAAAAACCGCACTGTACAAACGTCTTTAGTATTGAAGAGCGGCTGATTAAAAAGAGATTTCTCCGTTCAATTGCCCCTTTTTTCTCTTTGTGAGTAAAATTTAAGATAAATTGCTTTTCAACTTCTACGTACAGGGGAAAAAAATGTTTGATTGAATTCTTGTTTGAGGTTCTTCGACTTTCGAAAAGACAATGCTGATTTTAGAGGAATAAGTAAAGAGAACGTAATACTGTTCTTTGAATTAGTCTATGGTAAACGATATTTTTCTTTCTTTACTTCAATATGGAGAGAGTAGTTTTTAAATGGTGTTTTTTTATCCACTTGACTGTCGGAGTAACTCATTCCGATGAATTATCTCATGATTTTAATTTTCAGCGAATATCACCATTATTCAGCAACGCCAAAAAACAATGTGCAGCTTCACAAGAAAAGCAAAGTGTTTCTCGAATTTCGCAATTCAGTTTCTTGAACGGCAGATTTTCTTCGATTATTGAATCAAATTAAATAATATACAATATATAACTATGAATTCCGTTGAATTTATTTATTTTTGCCTTGGAGAAAAAGTAACTATGCGCAAACATGTTTAATTTTGTCTCTTATTAAGCATTAATAAAACAATTCAATAATAACAATTGAATCTCATAAGCCAGCGTTTCTCAACCTGTGGGGCGCGACCCCCAAAGGGGACGCAGAGCGTTTGCAGGGGGGGGGCGAGGAAAACCAAAGAGTAAATAGTGATTCATATATATATTTTTTTAAATCATTTTATTTTTACTCAAAAATATATCCATTTTCACTTAAAATCTTCATTCAAACTTTACTGATAACATTATTTTGTAGATAATTCGGCTAAATTTCATTGTTAAAGATTAAAAAACTGAATGTTTGCTGAAAAATGCGAGGGGGGGGCCCCACCGTAAGTTAGCCTTTGTTGGGGGGGGGGCGACGTTAAAAGTTTGAGAACCGCTGCCATAAGCGGTAGATTTATTCTTTGAATATTGCATCATGTTGAGTAATATACAGTTCATAATTATTAAATCCGTTCAATTTAATTTTTGTCTAAAGCAATATACAATTTCACAAAAAAGCAAAGTGATAATCAAATTTCACATTTCGATTTCATAAACAGTAGATTTATTCCTCGAATATTCCAACGAGTTGATTAATATACAGTTTATAGTTCTGAATTCCGTCGAATTTAATTTTCACCAAAAGCAATGTACAATTTCACAAAAAAAGCAAAGTGTCGAATTTCACGTTTCAAGTTCATAAACGGTAGATTTATTCTTCAAATATTGCATTGTGTTAAATAATATACAATTTATAATAACGAATTCTGTTGAATTTAATTTTCGCCAAAAGCAATGTATAACTTCGCAAAAAAAGCAAAGTGTGTGTCGAATTTCGCAATTCAGTTTCTTGAAGGGCAGATTTATTCTTCGATTATTGCATCAAATTAAATAATTTACAATTTATAACTATGAATTCCGTTGAATTTTTTTTTTCCTTGAAGAAAAAGTAAGTATGTTTAATTTTGTCTCCTATTAAGAATTAATAAAACGTATAATATTGACCTCCAGATCCAACATTCTCGTGAAAACATACGAAATAAGTTTTGGTAAAATAACATTTATTTCAAAAAGATAAATTTTTAAAAAATCTTTAGTGATTGCACTTGACTTTCTGAACACGTGATCGTTACGAAGCGTGCATCTGTAGATCGTAATAAGAATTCTTTTTTGTAGCCCTGTACAAAAACATACACACGCTCTTTGCATGGTGTCTGTTCCGAAAGTGAAAATAAGCATTTTAAAAATAAAGTGCGATATTTAAAAAAGTGAATCTAAAATAAATGTCACACATTTTCTTGGTTTCACGTTAACGTTTAGCCATACGTTTGCTCCAGAAAACGCAAGCAAATTTTTAAATTTCGCAAACGGCTCATGTCTGAAAACTGAAATTCATGGACGAGATACAAAAAACTTATTTTCTGTTAAAGCATTTACCGTATTTACCCGCGCATACGTCGATCCCGTGTATAAGTCAATCCCTCCACTTTCCCGATCGATGTTTGATTTTTTTTTTTTTTTTTTTTTTGTAATTCCACGTTTAAGTCGAACCCCCCCTCAAAGTTCAAAGGGTGAACATTTCTAGGTCTTTTATTTTAAAATCATTGATCAGTAGTTTAGAAGAGTAGCATGGAAATACTTCGACTTTAGTTATGTTTGGACAACAACCTTTCGTTTTTGATAGGACAAAAGTATCCCTACTAAAATCGCTGCCAATGAATGGACGGCATAAAACTTAGCAAAGGCTTATCAGGGTTGAAGATAAACACGAAAAATGTCGACACTTGAAAAGAAACTTTATCCTTTCTTTTCGACTGTTTTTCCCATAACATCTTTCCGAAAATGCAATCTCGGTGAGAAAAGACATTTTCGAAATTTATTAAATTAATGTGTTTTCACCAGAATGGAAACCAGGTATCAATTCTTCTCGCTCGAAAAATATAAATCTTCATGTGTACTAGAAAAGAAATTGAAAAAGTCGATCTTGAAAAAAATCTCTAGGTAGGTCCTTTTCGAAATTTGATATTCATGAATACTGGTAGGCTTTAGTTTAGGTAGAGAAAGTGACAGCGTGTGAGCATGAAATTGAAATTGCTGTTCTAAGGAAGATGATTCTAGAATAAAGTTTTCGGAAACTAGGGAGGGCATCAAAAGTGGTTCGATTTTTGATGACAATGTTGTTTGGATTGTACAAATGCTACCTTTCCCTAATTTATGTAGCATCATAAATTATACGAAATGAAATATTTTAAGCCCCGAAGTTTCCTTTCAAAAGTCTTCAATCTGTCTCAAAACAATAAGTAGGCAAGAGATTGCAAGTGCGCCACTAAAAATCATCCAATAGACTAAGTTTGGCGCATGAGTCACGATTTGACCACCTCTGATATAGTATGATTTACAACAAGGAAGAACGTATAAGCTACGGTACGTTAAATATTAAAAATTTTTAATGCAACCGTACACGCTAAAAACTCTAGATTGAAAGAAAATATCTCGATTATTAATTTTGCTGAAATATTAAAATTACATCTTTTAGTTTTCCAAAGCGGTTTAAATTTTATATCTACCTTACAGAGAACCGAAGTTACAGTTACATTTAAAAGGTACTCAAACACAAGTCTTCTATGTGTGTTTAAAACTTATATTTTGCTTTTTCTCAAAATAAAATTTTACACTTGTCGATTTAACGCAAAGCATCATAAAATAAAAAAATAACCACAAAATGTCTTGAAATTTTCCATACATGTTTTACAAACTGTAAAGGGAATAAACTGTACTCATTATATATTGAAAATAATATATTTTATAATGGCTTTTATTTTGACTTGTGATGAATTTTTAGAAATAATGTATGCGGATGTTTTTAAAGCTCTAGCCTCTCAAGTTATTTTTATGGGAATAGTCAATTCCCTGGAAAATGTTATGGTGATGCTTATTTAATTTAAAGAATATTAATATATAACATTTATTTTTAAATCATCATGTTTTACAGAAGTGTTAATTTTATCAATTTTTCCCCATATTTATCTGGCTAAATATACCTTACAATAAAAAAGAGATTTTATTTTATACTTCGACAATTTCAATCATATAATAGTAAAATGTACCTCTAAAGTTAAAAATTAAAAAAAAATCTGAAAAAAGCCTTCGAATGTGTACGGTTACCTTAAACTGCAGTTTATCCGTCTCGTTTTTGTACTTCCTACTATTGAGAACAGTTTACGACGAATTTAATTTGAAAACTTTAAATAACAGGGAAACCGCACTGTTCAAACATTTTTAATATTGAACAGCGGTTGATTAAAAGGGGATTCCTTATTTAAATTGCTTTTCATTTTTTTCCTTTGTGAACAGAATTTCAGATAAATTGCTTTTCAACTTCTACGTCAGGAGAAAAAAAAAAAAGTTTCATCAAATCTCTCCTGGAGGTTCCTTGTACTTTACAAAAGACAATGCTGATTTTAGAGGAACAAGTAAAGAGAAATGTAATACTGTTCTTTGAATGAGCTTATAGCTTGGCCCGCCCAGAGGAGGCGACAGAGGGGACAATTACCCCGGGTCCCGTGCCTGGAGGACGTATAGTACGAATTTTTAGCGCACAAATCCCACGGGGAAAATAAAATATTTATGAATCCCAAAACCATTTTCGGCTCACTCAGATGAATTCGCAGAAACTTCATGCAAATATGATTATAATAGATACAGAATGCAAATATTATTATAATATAGAATATATTTTTGCACTGATGTTGGTAAGTCATACTTACCGAAATTGGTCTGCGGCATTAACTCTCAATGGTGCTTGCTAACGTTTTCCTTTCTGCATTATTCATTCAGCTACGAATTTTATTATAACTCTGCTTTAGTTTTCAAATAACGAGTACTGGACATTTGAAAAAGTCTTAGATTTCATTGTGTCAAGTGATTCTCTGTATACATTAACACATAAAACACTTTTATACACTTTTATACACTCACATATAAAACACTTTTCTGGGTAAAAAAAACGGAAGATTTTTTTTTTTTTAGGAAGGGGGAGGGGGGGAGAGAGTCGTAAATACCTGCCCTGGGGCCCGAAAATGCTGTCGGCGGCCTTGCTATTGTACACGCTTTTTTTCTTTCTTTCTTTCAATTTGGAGTGAGAATGGATGTTTAGATATTACTAGCCACTCAGCCCGTCGTTGCCCGGGAGCATAAAGTATAAGGGTGTAACTTTGCAAAAAAAGATATTTTCCCCTCATGTTTCCTAATCTATTCCCATGGATTATTTTCACAACTATAAGCGCATAAAGTGAATATGAATTTTTTAAATATAAGTCTGCAGATGGGTGCAATTCTTAGAACACTTTATGTGATGCAGCTACCATAAAATCTCTTAATCCCCTACTAACAATTTTAAAAATATAATATATTCTTAAATTAACTACTAAACAAAATCGTCAAGCCCCATTATCGTGATTTTATAATACTAATAATAATCTTCAAGTTCCGCCGTTTAAATTAGTAATTTAATATATATTTAACTAAAATAATAATAATAGTAAAGAAATCCGCCGAGTCCCCTTATCCTAAAATAAAAAAAAAATAATAAAAAATCTTCCAAGTTCCAAATTTGTTTAATTTGCAAATAAATAAGTCATTACATAATATCTAATGCATAAATAGCAACAAAATAACCTGCGTAAAATCGTGAATGAATTTTAGTTTTTGTCAGGTATCGTAAATACTAATAACATTCCAGTGGTAACAATTAAATAGTTAACGGATAAAAATTTTATGAAGCGAAAAGAAGCGAGCAGGAGATAGTTAAGCATCCATTTTTATCGTCTTTAAAAATGTGCACATATAAATATTTAAAAGATTATTTAAAATTTGTAAGGACATACTTAAAATGGGGCACGGATAAAAGGGCTTTAGTCATGTACCTTTAATTGGGTTAAAAATTTCTATTAAAAAATAAGTTAAAAAATAAAAGATTTACCCGTAAAACGTAATACGAAAAGAAAATGGAAAAGTCCAGAATTATAACTTATATTTTTCTCGTCTTTTCCTTTAGCTTTTAACATTAAGAATTTTTTTTTAATTAATGATAAATTATATCACTCTATTTTCCATTACAAATGCAACTGCTTGAAATATTTTATAACAAGACTTCTTTAATTTAAGAATTACTAAACAAACCCCATTCATATCTTCACGGCAATCATATAGTTTTTACTAGAAATGTTAATGGAGTCACAGTAGTTTTTTTTTTTCCTTTTTCTTTTACCACCTCCTATAGAAAACTAATTTATTTAGTAATTCTTTCAAAATGCATTAAAATAAAAGCTGTAACATTTTACGCAGTAATTGGATTTTCTGGAGTAAATGGAATGTTAATTCACTATTGCGGGGCTAAGGTTCGCATTCTGTCATCTCATTCGACAGATAAAAATTAACAAAGAAAATTCTTACTTATAAAACTAAATCCTTTTTAACTTTTGCACAAGTATTCTACAAGAAAATGTCATGTATATGTTACACTGATGTATTTTTAGCGTTTGAGTGTTTTAAGAACACAAAAAAAAAAAAAACACAAATAACGCACACTCATGGGTTATGATGCTGTTTACAGATAGTATTAAGTATGAATTAAGTAGATGTCTGGCAAAGATTGTAAAACAGATTTAGTAGGTGATCTCATTAAAGATTTAAATGTTTTTAAAAAGGCGGTTTACTGTACTAGGAACACAAGTACGGCGCACACAGGGATTATGATACTTTCCAACGTAATAGAACAAGAAAGACCAGTAAGGGAAGACACATAAATTATGATGCACAAATAGGGCCGACGCATGGATTATGGTACTTTCTAACGTAATGAAACAGAAAAGGCAAAGAGGACAAACGCATGGATAGGTATGCACTTTCCAACGTAATGAAGAAGAAAGACAAATAGGGCCGACGCATAATAAGTATATGTACTTTCCAACGTAATGAAGCACAAAAAACTAATAGGGCCGACCATAGATAAGTGTGCACTATCCAATGTAATGAAGCCTCACCGTGGCACAGTGGTTATACCACTGAAAATGGTAGACGACCGAGGTGTGAAGGTCCCGGGTTCGGGTTCCATTGCGCAGCTGTCGATCTAACGGTCTGGAGTTTTGGTAGGTTTTTCTAGAGATGTAACATGAATACGCGTTAGAACTCCTTAGAAAGTCCTCCTACCAAGGCAATCCCCATCCTAGGCAGATACCCCGCGTGCAGGTTTGCCTTAAAATACAACACCAACGTAATGAAGTACGAAAGACAAAGAGGGCCGACGCATGGATAAGCATATAATTTCCAACGTAATGAAGCACGAGAGACAAATAGGGCCGACGCAAAATAAGTATATGTACTTTCCAACGTAATGAGGATCGAAAGACAAATAGGGCCGACGCATAGATAAGTACGCACTATCTCACGTAATGAAGCACGAAAGACAAATAAGGCCGACGCATAGATAAGTATGTACTATCCCACGTAAGGAAGCACGAAAGACAAATAGGGCCGACGCATAATAAGTATATGTACTTTCCAACGTAATGAGGCACAAAAGACAAATAGGGCCGACGCAATGATAAGCATATACTTTCCAGCGTAATGAAGCACGCGAGACAAATAGGGCCGACGCATAGATGTATGTACTATCTCACGTTATGAAGCACGAAAGACAAATAAGGCCGACGCATAGATAAGTATGTACTATCCCACGTAATGAAGCACGAAAGACAAATAGGGCCAACGCATGGCTATGTACTTTCCAACGTAAGGAAGAAAGAAAGACACAAAAGGCCGACGCAATAATTATGATACACTTTTAATACATAGCACTTCGGTGCTATGTATTAAAAGTGTTTCAGGTTTGAAACTGTTTCAGGTTTTTATTTTATTTTATTTTATTTTATTTTTACTTTTTTAATTGTAAGCACAATGATACACTGAGACACGAAAATTTTAACATACGAGTTTTATGAGATACGAGGAATTATTAGGTCAATTTTTTTTTTTTTTTAATTTGAGATCAAATTTCAGGATACGAACTATCTATGATTGGAAGTGTGAAATTAATATTTTCAAACAACATTGAAGAGAAAGGAAACATTATGAGCCATGATATGTTCAGATTTTCCTTTAGTATGTATTTATATAGGTATTAATATTTTTAATTTGTATCTATAAAACATGTATTATAAAGTACGTATTAAAGATCGAAAGCACTTATTTGGCTTGAAAAAAATTATCGAATTTCAGCGAGGAAAATTGATTATAAATACGATTACTTTGACCAGCGAACTCGGTCAAGGAACGATATTAAACTGTCCGGCAGTGACCTAGTCCTTAAGTTCAGTTCCCATAAGAGCACAGAAAAACGAAGCTGCGTTGACTTTGGGCAGCGCTTGGGAGGGTGACGAACTCTCCGAGCTGGATTGCTGTGGAATCGTGTACGCTAATGGGAGGTGGTGCACGCAAAATCTGTACGTGGATGGGACGTCCTCGATGTTCAAACGATGCCTCTCGGGGTGCCGATCCAGGTGCTAAGTCTCTCATGTGGAACTGGTTCAAAATTAGAAGACCCCGAGCAAAGTAGGTCTTCCTCCTACTGGGGCTGTGCAAAAGGGCGTAATTAACAACAACAAAGCAACGCAATATTAAACTTGCTCTCACGCGGTACCACTGTATTTATATTAAAATAAATTACATTGTTTAATGATTTATTTTTTCTCGTCAATTCAGTTTACTAAGTATGAATTGCCTTTTAATTACTTTGTACATCCACGTGTTCTTACCTTAAAAAATACTTTTTATTTTAAAAAAGTATTCTAATTTTTTTAATTCTGGATTTCTTATTGTTAAGGAAGTAACTTATCAATCTCTTAAATGAAATGATTCATCATCATTACATGCAAAGCTATGTATATTAATCTCATTTCATTGAATTGACGTATTCAAAGTGCAGATTAGAAAGCCCTGTCTTCATTTTATTATAATCGTTCTGATAACAAGTGGTTTATAAGTGACTATATTTCTCTTTTTGTAAAAGATAAAAGGGGAAAAAGTCCTCCATCAGGGAAATTTCTTATTGTTTTCAATAGAGGTTTTTAATGAAGTGAGATTCGTGCCAAAAATAACAAAAGCTTACTGTTCCTGCATGAAAAAAAAAAAGAAAAAAAGAAAGAAAATAAAAATAAAAATCTCGACACACTTTAATTCATGATTTACTGCAATGATCATCGTAGTGTAATTGGTGTCATTTGGAATACCGCCAGAATGGAAATTTCAGTGTAATTGAATAACCTGATTAGGCCAATTCAATTACTTGTTTACGCTTTTCCTTTTCTCAGATAAGTTTTATTGAACTAACAAGTCTAATAAGAAAGTTAGGCCTAGTAAATATGTAAATAGCTTTTATAATGATATAGCGGTTGACTTGACAGAAATTTCACGCGCCCAACGATTTTATTTATTTATTTATTTAGTTAGTTAGTTATTTTTGTCTGATCAATTTCCTAGATTGATGAGGGGAGTAGTGTGTCGACTGGTACCTAAGACCTACCGAATTCTTTTTTAGCTTTTAGTACATTATCTACCTCATTATTATCTTTATTTTCTATAAAACCGTTTAACTTTGAAAACAAATATTTTACTTAATTTATTTCGCTTCAAATAATAATAAAATATCAGAAATTTGTCAGTTATTAAAATTTAATGATTTATTGCACAGTTACAAATTCTTTCTTGACAACTTTCTTTCTTAGAACTATTTCTTAATACTATACAACGATTGCTACTAAACAACTTGAATGCAAAACAATAATACTACAACTAATAGAATGCAGCTTTACAATATTTATACCAGATCTTTTGAAGACATTTAAAGTGGGTTGGGGGGGGGGGGAGGCGAACTTTTTCGGACAAAATGAAGTTTCTTCAAATGTCTTATGCAAAAGGGGATTGATATTTGGGTAGCTTGGAGATTTTTCAACTTTCGGTTCTATTCATATAAAATTCGCGAAATTACCTATGACTTTCGCGAAAATTACGGCTAGCCAAAATAAGTGCTTTTACAATAATCTGAGACATACAACAAAAGAGTTTTATTGATGAATCACATATTACACTATTTAAAATTCAATTATTTGTGGAACTAAAGTCCATTTAAAATGTAAGCAATTTGGTAAAGTGTTTTATTTATTAATTTAATATGTGTGTGTGTGTGACTAAGTTTTCAAGAATCTATCATAGATGTTATCGGCCCGACCTGTGGCCGAGCCGTAGCGCTCTGAACTGAGAGACGGAAGGTGCCTGGTTCAAAACCAGGTCGCGTCCGCCGACCTAACCATTCGGAGTTTTCTGTGGTTTCCTCGTACTTGTAAACTTACCGTAACTACGGGTTAAGATCCCTTAAAAAGACCCCCAACTGAGGGCACCCCACTCACAGGCCTAGATCCCTTGTGTATATAATTGACCTTAATCCCACAACAACATATTTGTTTTCGTTTTTTCTTCTTTTTTTTTTAATCCACTACCCCTTTCACCTTACCTTTATGGAAAAAACAGCTTTTAGTACAGTTTAATAATTCTGTATTTAAAACCAGCATAGTTGTATAAAATCTTTCGCATATGTTAATAACAGGAGTCCGTTGCACAAAGTAACAAAAAATACTTGCATGTTTAACATTGTCGGTCACAGAAAACAGCCATTGAATTTAAAAAATGCCCTTTTTTTAACACATACCATCCCTTCACCCTACTCGTCAATCAGTAGTTTTATGCAATAAGAAAATACTTTTAGCTGTGAAGTTTCCAAAAATTCATAAATAATTATTTTACAAATTACAGTCTTTGGTGGTTTCTTTATAGATATAGAAAAACTTTTTTTTTAACTCTAGAAAATTATAAAAAAATTAACTTTTGCGTATCTTAGTGCATAATCTTTTCTTTTAACTCTCCAAGTGAAATAATTACTTTCAATAAATTATACTAATGACGAATTTAATATTTAACCAAACGAAAAACTTCTTGCCTGTTCAGGCAACATAAGAAAAAAAAAATTCTCACTATTGCCGAATTTAAATATTTTTAAAAGAAAGCATTAACTATTACAATATCCTGAGGCTGTACATTTAGTAGTCCTTAATAACTTATTCAAATTAGATTTCCAGGCTTAGTGCCATCACCTTCCATTTTATCTTATTTTAATTTATTATTTTTTAAGGAGATGCATTGCATTCTCTTATGCTTCATGAATGATTACCAGTTATAATGTCGTTCTAAGCTTTTAAATTATTCAACTTGTTCGATGATCCTGAAACAATTATGAAAGGGAGGATTGTATTATTTTTAGGAATATGCAAATTTGCTCGGTGTGACGGAATGGTGGATAAATTTAATGAGAGAGGGGAATAAGACAATAAAATAAAGCACTTAAGAATTCAGATTGTTTTCCTTTTGCTTCTTTCAGATGAATAAATTTTGATAGATAGAGGGATAGGTTGTATTTAAAAAGTCCAAAGCAAATGAATTTAAATATAAACATTTACATATTTTTTGAAACTTGATTTAAGGTGTGATGCATGGCTCAGATTGTCACAGTAATATGAGCTTTTTTCCAAGTTTATAAACATTAAATATAAATATTTTTTTATCATTATTTAAAATTTTGTACGATTTTCATTTTTTTTTTTTTTTTTGCCTAAATGATCCAAAATTTTGAAAGAAAAAGTATGTTTGTACTTTTAATTTCTATTAAAAGGAAAAACAACTGTTATTTATAATTTAATTAAATGAATTAATTTTCTATATTTGTTATTTATTTATTTCTCTAGTAAATCTAAAAGCATTTTTCGCTTTCTTTAGTAATTTGAACGGAGAGTAAAGGTAATGTACTGAGATTACTAATTAATTAAAGTAGTATAACATTCCTCCATAACGATCCTATGTAAATTAAAAAAAAAAAAAATAACGACCTTCAACGACGTCGTAAGTCATAATATTACTCCGTTAGAAAACTAACTAAATCCAAATGAACTAATTTTTTTTTTCAATCAAGAACTTGATCATAATCAGAACTTGATTATAAATCAGAAATTATGTAAGGTTGATAAACTCAAAATTTAAGCCATATCAAAGTCATTTCACAATTCATGAGATTTTGAAGAGCTCCGTGAGATGACACATTCTGATATTTTTCACGAGATTAAAATAAATATTCTCTTGTCAGCTGAACAGTAAAGTATTTAAATTGAGCATTCCGCATGAATTCTTTTTAATTTTAAACTCAACCACGATCCTTTAAGTATTTTAGTTATGTAATGGCAATGTTAGCATAGCTGTCAACTTGTACGATATTTCAGGAAGATTAATCACCACAATTTGTTTTCTTTAAGATAATTTGATGTTAAAATAAGGCTTAATATTTAATTTTAAAAAATATTTAGGAAATAGTTGTAGTAATTAACTAATTACCGTATGGGGTACATTTTAATAACTGGAAATTGTTTAGTACTGGGTCCGTATAAAAATTTGGATTTTATATTTATTTTGGCTTAATCCGCAGAAAATTTTAATCGATATCATAAAATTCTGAACCTTTTTTGTACGTAATTTCCTCATTTTTTGTATAAGTCTGATCAACATTTAAGGAATGAAAGATTAGGTCAGTGTTTTTGGGACACTCTGTATGTTGTACACACACACACACACATATACAGTGTGTTCCAAAATGGCTGTAACGGGCTTTAATACTTTATCCATTTGAGGTAAATAAGTAATGTACATTGAAAAAAAAATGTTCAAATTAATGTCGGAAATAAGACTCCCTTAGGAACATTTCCTCTCATTCATTTATAAATATCTATGCGACCCCTTATAAAAAAGTTTCCAATTTGCGAAATCTGCCCCGTACACTAATGAGGAGATTACAACAGCTGAGAATTATATCCTAAGAACTATTAGAGGTATGAGGGTAAATATATGTTGACTTAAACCACTTTTCAATGGCGCTCGAAGGGAAAAAATATAGATTGGAGGAAACATCGGACGATCGCATTTCAGGAGTCGTACAGAAATTACGAACGAAAATATTTTTTCCCACTCTAGCAATAAGCGTTTACATTCATATTCAAGTACAGCACCGATCATCTTTGTTTACAGATATCTCAGATACATTTTATAATGAAAGGCTGAAATTTTATCCATCATATCTTTAGAGTATGGGGCACATTTTAGTAATTGGGAATTTTTTTGTACGAGGGTCGTATACAAATTTAAAAAGAGTAACTTTTCGAAAATTAAAGAGAGGAATTTTTTCTTAACGGAGTCTCTGACCTTATTTTAAACACTTAAACGCCCACTTATATCTAATAAATAAAGAATTAAAGCCCGTTATCACCTTTTTGGGACACCCTGTAAGTAAGTATATACATATAAGATAATAAATTCTCGAGAATAGCTTAAACATTAAGAAAGTCGAAAAATTCCTTCCATTATTTGGCAATTATCGTTTAGGTCTACTAAAAACTCTTAATTCGATAATTTTATAATGACATCATTATAACGCTGATAAACATGCTCTGAAAAGATTTTGAGGGAGTAATTACGGAACAATATTATCTAAATGGATGTCTTAACTATTATAATTGATTTATCAAAGACTTTAGAAGAAAATTCCTAAGGCAACTTTTGGTTTTAATTAGAGCGCGCAAGAAAAGATCAATTGTTTCTGTTTATTATCAACTGAAAAGCTATTTGAAAACCGAAAACTCAACGACGACGTTAGTTAACCAGAAATGTATTGCATAATTCATTACACGTCCAGTATTAAATCCGCTCGGTGTAGAAGAAAACTAATGCATGGAACTACTTGAACAAAATTCCACTGGATGTTGAAATTTCGTTGTTTTATGAAAATCAGAAGACATGCACTCTAGTAGAGTTTTGTAAACTATTATGCGCTCGTAGACTCAAATTTTCGAAACTACGTAACTTTACCAGTACGTTTGGTTAGAACTTAGTGAACAGGATTTAGTTTTAAGTTTCAAACATTGGAATCTTTACGATTGTTATTTCTTAGACGAATTCGAATGCCATTCAACTTAACTTAAAATTAATATTTTAACTTTTTCAATTTTTAAAATTTTGATTTTTTTTCTCTTTAATAAAAGAAAGGGGGGGGGGACGTAGAACTGTTTTTTTTCATTCCGGATAAGAACGTGTTGGCTGGGGAGCGCCTGGGAACTCGTCCCACATCTCCCATTTAATTACTGATGAACGCGATTACAGAGTACGCGATTTAAGGGTGGAGTCAAGTTTGTTTACAAACAAATGGAAAAAAAAGGGGGGGGGTGTTCCACTGAGGGAACAGCCGTAAACAACTTAGGTTGTTTACGGGGAGAGGAGAGAATTTTCTTAAGTGCTGCAAGCAGCGTTTTCAACAAGACTTGTTAGTTGGTTGACATCCGGACTATTATTGAGAAAATTAAGAAAAAATATTAATTTTTCCTGCTTATTGTTAAGTTTTTTGAGGTTGTTAAGAAGCATATTGAGTTGAGAGAGGAGGTCGCTTAGAGAGGAAACTCCTAATTCTTGTTCGATTAGTTTGGTGGTGTTTTTAATTTCGTGAAGTAAATTTTGGGAGTTGGTTTGGGGGGGGGGGAGGGAGGTTCAAGTTTTGTTTAACGGCAGTGGCGTAGGTGAATCGAGAAGTGTTGAGGGTGGGGATGAGGGTAGGGTATTTGGCGCAGCCTTTATAGCTGGCCGGGTGGTCTTTGCCACAACTACTGCATTTGGGTGGAGGCTTGTTTTCAAGTTTTTTGTTAGGGCAATTAAAAATTTCGTAGGGCTCGGCGCAGAAAACGCAACGGGGGGGCATGCGGCAGAATTTGGCGTGGTGAAAGAATCCATTACAGCGATAGCATTGAGCAGGCTTCCTGGGGGTCTAAATTTTTCCACTGTAACTTGAAAGGAGAGGAGAGTTTGGAGGTTGAAAATTTCTTGACTAGTTTCGTGTTTGGGAAGGTGAACTTGAAAAATTGGAAGCGTGTTTTTGTCTTTTCTGCTTATTAGCTGTACTACCTTAAGGATAGTGTAGCCGCTGCATTGCAGGACCTCTTTGATGAGTTCGATATTAGTAAGGGGGGGGGATACCTTTAAGGGCAATTTTGAGTGGGGGGGGGTGTCGGAGTTGGTAAAGAAATTAATGTTTTTAGCTTCGAAGAGGTTGATAATTTGATTTTTTACTGGTGAAGTCCTGGGGGTGGATACGTAGTGTATTTTTGAAATATTTGGCAAAAAATTTAGCCTCAGTATTTTCGTTGATTTGATCGATTATTATTTGCATATTTTGGATATTAGGGATGATTAAGGCTTTAGGCAGCTTCGGCTTTTCGTTATTTTTGGGGAGTACGCTCTCTTGAGTGACCTCTTTTTTGTCATTATTGTTTACTTTTTCTAGTATTTGAAATGGGTTTACAGTTAGGAAGTTAGGTTTATTGTCGTTCTTATCCTGGTCCCTCATGTTCGTTTTTCTCGCCTTTTTGGAGGGCTGGATGAAGGGTCGATTGTCGATGGGGGTAGGCATAGTAGAAACGAGAGAATTCTCACCTGGTGAGGCAGAGAATTTATGCTTTGCGCTCTGTGGTTCTTGCATGGGGACATCCTGGGTTGCATCATCGTCAGTGGAGGTCTGCATCTTGTCTTCGACGTTTTCCGCAGCGATGGATCGGTCATACCAATCCATGGTTTGTTTACCTTCCATGTTGGTTTCCTCCGGGGCAGGATGCATGAGTTTTTCATGGACGACTTGTTGTTGTTGTTCTAAGTCTTTTTGCTGGTCAATTTGTTGCTGTTGTGGCTTGACTTCATCGCATTTTTTTGGTGCTGGGTGGTGGTGGGTTTATACGCTGGTTGTCCAGTGCCCAGATTTTGTACTTGTAGTGGACGTTTCTGTCCATCATCAAACTTTGCTTGGGGTGGGTTCTGTACCGAAGTCCATAGCTTAGTATCATATATTCATTGTAGGGGATGTTAATTTCTCCGGCTGTGGTGAGATCGTACCATCCTGCGTAGATTTCTCGATTATGCTCTTCAATATTGTCAGGAATCTCAATCGGTTGGCCTGTACCCGTTAGCAGCCCTGACAAGGGCTTTTTTCGGCTTTCCGACTGAGTTCCCGCACGTGCGTCCGCACTCTTTGGATACTCACTCATGTCTCATCATCATCTATGATGCCGGTGCCCTGTAAAATATATATATATTATTTATTTAACGCGCAGCAAGTTTCAATGTTACTCCGATTGATAGCTAACTGTATGAAAGAAGCAGGTGAACTAACTAAACGCATTAGGATTTTTTTTTTTCAGCAGTCAAAGGCCCCACGATGGCCGAGTGGATAAGGCACTAAAAATGGTACACAGCTGAGTGCAGTGTTCTGACATATGGTGTGGCAGCCGTTCTAACATTTTTGAGTTTTGGTTGGTTTTTTCCCAAATGCAACGTGAATACGCGTTAGAACCCCTACAAAAGTCCGCCGACCAAGGCACCATCCCCGAATCCTTGCGTAGCTTGACATAACACAACACAACAAATAACGGCAATCAAAAACGGCACATCATAACTCAAAGATGAGTCAGATTCATAAACTCTACTACAAACCTGACATCATGTTCGCAATTTCTGCAATTCTTTTCATCCACCTAAAATAAATAAGTTCATATTCAATTTTTACTATACACCCAAATCGAATTTCATGCTCTTCTGGAAACGCGCGGAAACTTTCGACATTCGAAAGATTTCGTTTTGTGTACAAAGCCATTCTTGTATCCGTGCAGACGATTAAAAAAATTAAACTATGTAATATGGAACAACTATTTTAAAGGAATTGGAATCACACACTTTCCTTTCAAAGCCTGTCGACCGTGATGAATATGACGTCATATCGATTGCAACCATAGATATAGGAATCTCTAGATTGAGCATAACGAGAGAAAACTTGTTGCCTCCAAATGGTAGCCATGATAGTGGCATGCGCATGCGCAGAATGGCAATAACTTAAATCATAATGGTATTCTCAATCATTTTAGAACGATCTGTATTTTGAAAAGTACTCGTATCGAAATATTTTACCTCGAACTTATTTATTTTTCTGAAGTATTGCAACGAATGTTCTATTTTACATCGACGGCAGCCATGATAGTGGCAGAAATGGAGTGCGTTTTTGGCAACAAAAAGCACACGATTAGGAACATTGGATGAGCAATCTAGGTATTCCTAAATCTATGATTGCAACAGCCCAATTTGTCACGCAAATGATCTTGTTTTTTTTACTCTCGGAAATAAAATGGAACAGAAAATAGAAAAAAATCGCTTTAAAATGAGGGAACCGGAGGATTTTTTAAAGTAGCACAGATTGTTTTTTATTATATTTTCATTCATAATTATGAAAAATTTAAGTGGATCGTTTAAACGGTGTAGATGTTGTTACGCTTTTTCTGCTTTTTAATCTTGATAGAGTAATGGCGGTAAAATATTTATATTGAAGCGGTTGCCCAGAATGGTAAAAAAGTGAGTCAAGGATCAGTGTAACTATATAGTAGGATTACAATTTTCGAGAGGGAAAAGACGCGTGATTCAATTGCGTACTTTTAAAGTGTATATAACAAGGAATTCCTGTACTCCACTAGAATAAACGTCGAAAATAACTTTTTAAAACTTAAAATGCATGACCTTCCATCAATGGCGGTTGGTGTAGGCCTCTTTGACAGAGTTCTCACTGCTAAGAACATCCCAGGCAGAAAGAGAGCTCGGTGAAAAGTCGGCTGACTATCTACAGGGTGGCCATAATTAAACTACACGTGTTCAAGGGGTGCTGGAGAGAAAACTACTGGGAATATTCCAGTGAAATTTGGTATCTACACGTTTCAGAACATGCGCAAGTCAAATACGAAAACAAAATCGCCATTTCCGACCGATAGATGGCGCTGTATCGTATTTCAACGCTCCCCGGTGTCATATACAACTTCCAAAACCAATATACAGAGCATAATGACATTCTAAGAGGCATATAAACAATATAAAACACCATTTACAGTTTATAAAAATTCAATACAATTCGCTTCAGTAATTAAATTTTTACGCTATCATGTAATCAAAAATTAACGTAATTTAAGATCACAAATTAAACAATTCATAAAGACGCTGTGGAAAACAATTAAGCCATTATTTATTCTCATTAACACTCATTGCCCTCTTCTTAATCGTTTCATATGCCGGTATTCTTTCTGAGTAGCTGAATAACTGCTACCATTCTGATAGAATATCTTCACTAACAATGCACGTTCCTTCTTATTCAGAGTCATGATTGACCATTACTCAATGTCGTCTTCTTTTTATACTGTTCGATGAGCTTAAAATTTGCATATATGCCGCCGATAAGCGTTGAAATACGATACAGCGCCATCTATCGGGCAAAAATGGCGATTTTTTTTTCATATTTGACTTGCGCATGTTCTGAAACGTGTAGATACCAAATTTCACTGGAATATTCCCAGTAGTTTTCTCTCCAGCACCCCTTGAACACGTGCAGTTTAATTATGGCCACCCTGTATTTTATCGGTTTGTAGTTGGCTGCTTTTCTCTAATTTCGGTAGATCTTCCTCTGGAACTCACCTACCCACGTCTGATTCATCCATTGCATTCAAACGCTGAGAGATGACCCATACGACCTTCCATAAGAAGTTCTCGGTTTGTCGTCCATTCCGCATGTTCTACCAAGGTCAACGGAAAACTGTTGCTGGACTATTTGCAGATGGCGCTGACAGTTTCCCCGCCAGTTCTATTGTTTCGCTTTTCCCTTTCAACTGCTTCATCATTCTGTGACGTAGACGAGTCCCCGCCCCCGTTCGTCTTTCTTCTTTTATTGTCGCGTCAAGCTTGTCAAAGTTAATCCTGGTAAGTAAATATTTTTAAAGTTAGTTTCCTTGTTGTATTAGTTTTCATATTATAGGTCAATGATTAAACTTTATCTTTAAATAGTGTATTAAGTATTTAACTTTAATCTGCTCGATAAACGTTATCGAAAGTTACGATATTTCTTGCGCTGCTGCTCTTGCCGGCTTTGCTGTGTTTCTTAAAAGACGCGCAGAATCGCTCGGGGGATCCTCCGGAAATCGTCCGGAGACGCGCAGAATCGCTCGGGGGATCTTCGGGAAATCGTCCAGAGACGCGCAGAATCGCTCCGGAGCTGACAGTCCAGGGAGATTTTACCAAGCGGACATCCCCAACCTACAACGGAGGTCGCGTGCCGAGGTCGGGCGGGTGAAATGTCGGCGGGTGAAATAGGGGTCAAAAAAAAAAAAAAAAAAAAAAAAAAAAATCGTTCTTTTAACCCATTTATGCCTAGCGTCCCTTTTTGGACGGCATTTTCGCTATTAGTCGAAAACGTTATTTATTTTTCCTAGCCTTTATTCATGAGTATTGAGCCTCAACTCTACAAAATATTTTAACTTGACCAATTAGGATGTTGATATTTTGATTTTTATGCATAATGATTTTAAAAGAAATCCTCCCTTGTTCAAGAATTTGACATCAGAAATTTATCTATTATTTCTGTTATCAGTAAAAATCGAAGAAAGTCGCAAAAACATCCAGGCACAAATGGGTTAATTTAGTTAAAAACCATGGCAGACGAAAAATACAGGCTCCGGTGCTGAAATATCACGTGACCGTGTGCGGTTGAAGGGTGAAAGTTCGAATTTTCCTTCGCGTTAGTTGCTCTAGAAATCTGTTCTGAAATGTAACAATGTTTATCATTTTTGTGCATACGAAGTTTGTCGTTATAGGTACTATTATTTCTTAGAAAGGATGGTATTGTTTTTTCTACAATTTACATTTGAAAGTTGTGTTCATTTAAAACATTCATCTACTTTAAAATTGCCTCGTATCTGCAGTGTTTATGGATGTCGGTCGAATTACAGAGGGAAATGAAATTATTCGAGTTGACAAAGTAATCTACAAAGGAAAGGCCAAAACTTCCCGAAAATGCTGTGCCTAGCATTTTTCGGAGTATACCCAACTATTTAACAAATAGTAGCAATAGTTAAATAGCAGACATCTAGACTCGAAGAGCACACCTCATTTCGGAAGAGAAATTAATAGAATTGTGTTGCCCTGAAGAAAATGGATTATTATCTGATTACACTAAAGTAACTATTTGTTTTTTACTTTTAATGATAATCTGGCATATGTTAATGATTTACTGTTATTTTTGAATATTTGGTTGACAACATATTTATTAATAATGTTAAAGTGACTACTGTTCATAAAATTTTAAAATATAATTGCAATGATTCTACAAACATGTTAGAAAAAGTATATTTTCAAATATGCAATTGAGAGCAAACTATTGAAATATTAACTGGGTTTTAATATGGGTAATAAATTTTGCTTGTCTTATAATTATCTGAATTTTAATCTGACTAGATATTTTGTTGATGACTGATTAAAAATAGAAATTATTAGAGGTAGCATTATTTACAATACATAAAGCATATGAAAAAAATGTTTTTTTTTTAACAAACTAACATTTTAATATTATTTATAATCACTTTCAAGAAGGAGTGGAATAAAAGTTAATTATCTGTGGAAAACGGGTGAAAGTTTTTTCATGATTATAACATTAATAGGCATACAAAGAATATGCGTGTTTTGTATGAATGTTTTCAAAATTTGCTAGTAATAAATTTTGCAGTATCCTTTTAAAAGATTTTGAAAACATGTATTATAATGTTTACTCAAATAAAAGTTGGATTATTTTATTTGTACATAAAAATAATTTATGTCCTACATTAAAAATAGATTCAGAGGTTCTTATTGCTGATACGCCCCTTAAATTTATTTATATTCTTATAAATTCATAAATTTATTTACAGTTATTTATATTGAAGTATTATTTATTTTACTCAGATAAAAGTTGGGTTATTTTATTTGTAGTAAGAATAATTTATGTACTACATTAGAAATAGAGTCAGAGATTCTTACTGCTGAGACATTATTGCTGGTATGCTCCTTAAATTTATACTGAAAACTGGATTTAAGAAAAAACGTTTTATCTCATAAGGTTATATTTTATTTTTAACAAGTTTCTATGAATATTAGTACTAAAAGTGAAGAAAAAGTGATTGCCGTTTTTTATAGAATAAAATGTATTTTTTATTAATCTGTTTTGTGTTTTTCTTCCTTCCTTCTTTCTTTTTTATGTATCAAATATATAATTTATTTTGTATTTATAGCAAATTTCAGCAAAAATATAACTTTCTGAAAATGGGGCAATCAACAAATTAAGTAACATGGGGATGTATTCAAGAATGTAGTGTGGGGATATATTCAAGTAATTGAAAAAGAAGTGTTCATTTGATTAGCGAGGTTAGATAATCTTTATTCTTAAAAAAAATATGAATGTTTTATCAAAGGTAAGTCTAAAAATAAATTGTTTTAAAGCATTATCTGGGTGTGTATGTATTTCTCTGAGTAAGCGTTAGTGTATCAAAAGAGCAAATTCACACTGTCTTAGAGTCATGTGACTTCAAAAGTAGGCGTGACCACCGTGCCTGTCTATTTCGTTAGCCACTGTTAAAAACTTATAGATGTATCATAATTTACTTATAAACTTAACTTGCAGATAACTTTAAATTGAAAGCAAATTAATAGATTGCATTGCATTAGAACAATAGAACGAGTGATTAGGTTATCATTAATTAAGACGATAATTATTTAATTAATAATTTTAACAAAATTAATTTACTGCTAGCGTTAAACTGAATGCAAATTAACGAATTAGAATAAATTAAAACAATAGAGCAATTAGTTATATATTTTTGTTGTTGTGGAATTACGCCCGATTAACTACACGTGTGCTCTAGGCCGATTCATTTCACTTAGTTTGGATACATGACAGTAAGTAAATATTTACGTAAATTTCACTTGCTCTTTTATATAGCGTGACATAAAAGATAAATTAAATTATTGAAATAAATGCATTTGAATGTACATATAGGCTTAGTGCAAGTGTGATATATTTGACAGCGTATTTGATAATTAAAAGGATTGCTTCAATGCGTAAATCTTCTTTAGAAAATAAAGAAGTAACTGTATTAGAATTTAAAAACAAATGTTATAAAGTCCTCAGCAGGGCGTCACTCAAAACTTCATACCATTATTTTTAAGACTCCTATTTAAAATTCATATAGCTATAAACTAAATGCTGCGCCACAAATTTTGAATCGTTAAATGTTTTTGCAGGGGGATAGAAATCTTAAGGCTAACTTTCGTACTTTCTTGCCCAACGTGTAATGTAGTTTAAATTTCCAGATTGTACTAGAATTCTCAATGTTGACAAAGTAAAAAAAAAATCTTCAGTTTAATTTTAAAAGAAATTAATTCTAAAAGTTCAAACTATTATTGTAAAACTAGAAATGACTCTTATAACAATGGCGAATTAATCTTGCAGTCTCCTTTACCAATTGTTACTGAAAAATATTGTACACAGAGTCGCATATTTACATTAATTTTAATTTTAGAAATTCGTGAAATTTACCTTAACCATTATTATGTCAATGTTTGAGAAATATAAATTAAAGTAGTTAAATAAAATGCCTGCCAATAAAACCATATAGTATATGCTAATTCATTTCAATTGCCTCCAGCCCCGCCTCTTTGACACATTTTTCACTATTATGAAAATGCGGTTACGCCCACAACAATCCGTCCAGTATCAAAATGTTTCATTAAAGAAACCAAGATCTTTTACAGTATATTTTGATGAAATAAAATACAACAAATACGACTATTTTATTTAAATTCACATAAAATAGATTTGTAATAAAATGGGACAGATAATTTTAATCAGACAATTTTTTACTCTCTAAGTAAAGGCCAGCGTGTACTTCATTTTATCTTTAGCGATTTATTCGTCTTATGAATAACGAATAATCCTTACCATTATTAATTTCTAGATGGGAGATAATGCGACTAAAACAATTAATATTACTGACTATGAACTCACAAAAATTCGATTTTTCAAAAATTATCAAAATTGTTAAGATTAGTTTTTAGAAAACCGCATCAAAATCGAACGAAAATTTTATTTTTAAAAAAATTATTTATTAAATTTCAAAAGAGGAAATAATCCTCAAACTTACTGTTGTGTTTTACATGTTGTAAAAATATAATCTTGAAAAAAGGAAAAAAGTTATGTTTACACTGGAGCAAAGAAGTATATGAAAATGCAATATTTTTTGGTATCGGAAGGTCTTTAGTACCTTTAATCATTCCTTTCAAAGTGAAAAGAAAGTAAAAAAAAGATGAAAGAAAGAGAGAAATTTTTACAACCAACAATCAAATGTAGTTTTGTTTTATTTATTAAAATACCCTCATGGCTCCTCAAAGTCATTTTAAACTGTCCTAAATGTCTTAAACACGCGGCCGCCGAGCAAGATCTTAATCTTGCTCAATCGGTCGATAAAACGTCAAATTTAATCATGCTACATTGTACATACTTAGTCAGTCAACACGCCCAAAGTTGTCAATTATTCTCCGATTTGATTCCAGTGAGCTCACTACTCTGGGTCAATTGTTTTGTATTGATCCCCCTCCCCCCCCCACATTTTCCGACTAAAAAAACCATTCTCTGACAAGGAATATTACATTGCATTTCAAGTGATTTTAGAAGAGCTCGAAAAATGGTGTAATAGTAATTAATACACTGATGAAAATACAATAGAAATATCAATTATTTATAAGATAATACATTTAGAAAGTAACTACCTGAAATCCTCGTTGGGTTCAAGGATTGATAATACTTACAGTATAGGATTTCGTTTGGAAATAATTGGACTTAACATAATTGTGTGTGTCTATATATATATAGTTCCGGGAGGACTTTTCCCCCCTCTTAAAATTAAAAAAAAATTCTAAAATTTAAGTTAGAAACGTGTTGGCAACTCCCCTTCCAACCTTGCCCACAGCTGCAAAACTGATTTTCAGCAAATAAAAGTTTTTCTATAAAATATTTAGTCAGGTACCTCTGCTGTTGCTTTTAATAGCACATATATTCATATAGGCCCGTAATATATTTTATTCCTTAAATATTGAGGATAGTCATTGCAATAAATTACAAAGGTACGTAAGAAAAGGGTATAGAATTTTACTGTATGGATAAAAATTTTCGGAAGAAAATTAAAATTTTTATACGTCCTCATAAAAAGAAAATCAATTAGTAATTTGTGTCGCATGCATTAATTATTTCATATACAAAGTGACATCCATCCATCATAAGAAGTCTGAAAGGTATTTTTAAGGTTGATGAATGCCTACACTATCTCAATATTAGCGGAAGTTTTTGTATTTATACAATCATTGTTTTCTTTCGTAATTTTGTTTATAATCTTGATTAGCATTAGCTTAGTTGCCAATTACAACCTTCAATTAGAGAACTCGATTGATATAACCGATTTACTAAGAACATAATAAAAATGTACTTAATGCCGATATATGATACGTAAAAATAGCGTAAACTTTGCAAATTATGTAATTACTTTTTAATTATTTTTATTACCGGATAAAGAGCATGCTTTAGATTCTTTCCACTTGAAAAAAATTCTGCTCATGCTCTTTAATGAGCTAGAGACAGAACTCAAACAAACAACAACAACAAAAAAAATATTTTAAACAAAACGATTAAATAAAAAATGTATTTTAAAAAGAACGATTTTCATTCTTTAACGTTAAAAAATGTTTGCTATGTATGCGAGTATTTTAGTAAAATGAGAAAGTTGTGGTATATTGGGATGAAACTGGAAATCCATGATCTGAAATTCACATCTAAACTTCTCAAGTCTTTATTTATTTTTAATTTTCTGTATAGGTTTGTGATAACATCCATAGAAGAGTATTATTAATAAGGGAAAATCAGCTTTACAAACATTCAAGCGGGGCGGTACCAGATTATGACTCCACCCCCGATCGCAGTTAAACTTAAATTTACATGAATTTAAGTATTGTGAATAAACAAATTGATTGATACATTACTCTTTAATAATAATTAAGTAGGTTCATTTTGAAAAAGAAGTTTTGCTATCTGGGGCTATAGATTTCACATTGGGGGTGCAGCCACGGGAGGGGGGGGAGATAAATTCAGAAAAATTTGACTGTGGATGTTTTGTAAAGAAAAAAACCTCGGTTACATTATGAATTTTTAGTTTTCTTTAACACTCATTAAAGTTTTAGAATTTACAAAGTTTATATATATATTTATATACAGGGTGTCCAGCCTTAATGTGACCCAATAGCTAATTCCCGAACCGTTCGGTTTAGATATGCACTTCCAATATGAAAAATATTTTTAAAAAAGGTAAAGAATGTTTTTACGTGCTTTTCGAACCAAAAAACTAATTTAGACGAAAATTACAAAAATTAAATTTTTATACGGTCCCCAGGTCCTATCACTTATATTTAGGAAAAGATGCAGTACAAAAAAACAAAGTAAACGCAAAAAGTTTCATTTTATTACGATAAAAAGTGACCGAGTTATGGAACTTTCAAAATCATGCATTTCATCCATTTTCTCGGCCATTTTCAAGATGCTAGTAAGGGACCGTCTTGAAAATAGCCGAGAAAATGGTTGAAATGCATGATTTTGAAAGTTTCACAACTCGGTCAGTTTTTATCGTAATAAAATGAAACTTTTTGTATTTACTTTGTTTTTGTGTACTGCATCTTTTCCTAAATATAAGCGATAGGACCTGGGGACTGTATAAAAATTTAATTTTTGTAAATTTTTTCTAAATGGGTTTTTTATTTCAAAAAGCACGTAAAAACATTCTTTACCTTTTTAAAAACATTTTTCAAATTGGAAGAGCATATCTAAACCGAACGGTTCGGGAATTAGCTATTGGGTCACATTAAGGCTTGACACTATATATATATATATATATATATGTTTTTTTTTCTAATAAGTATCTTTACCGTACACTCTTATGAGGCACTGATACAAAGTTGTATAATAGTGTAATAGTGTAAATATTTGCGTAGGTTAAGGGGGTTGTCCCCCCATCCCTATATATAAGTCATATTTCCTATCAAATAAACTTCAAGAATGTTTGGGGTTCGTGGAAGATAGTATCTTTTTAGTGTGCAAAAGGAGATATTTTTCAGATATACAGTTAGAAATCTTAAAAGAGAAAGAATCTTCCGCTCTGAGTGTTTTAGTGATTTATTTAATATTTATTTTTAATAAAGAGCATTTGTTATAACTTGTAGGGTTTTCTAGGATTGGAGCAAGATTTGCAGTAAATAGAAAATTAATTAACTTAGTGTTGACAACCAAAATAAGGAAACGGTTTGACAGTTCACAGTTTAGGTTAGTAAATATATATGCACCATTGTACGAAAGAACAACGCTTTTTTATTGTTGAAGAGCATTTCGAAAATATTGAAAGATTAAAAGTTTGATTCTGATGATGAATGATGAGAAAGATAATGTGGTTTAACACAATTGGATTTCTTTCCGTGGGTTTTTTTGGCCTCTGTGAGTCGAAGGGCTTGTCTGATGAAGACCGAAACGATCGTAAAATCTTTTAAGTAACATTTTATGTGTGTTTTTTCACAAAGTTTTTATTTATTCTATTAACAGTCAACCTTTACGTTTCATGGAACTTTTCAGATAATATTCTTAGGCACAAAAATTATCTTCAGAAATGGGTCAGAAAGTTATTCCTTTAGAGAAATATTCCAAATTGCTGTATGTTTAATAATTTTTCTAGGGTATTTCGTAACTCATGTAGGTTCATTGTTTGTAACAGTTCACAATATAACTTCTAGAGAGATACTCTAAATTTGTTTGAGTCTCTACCGCAATTGAGTTCTTTAAAAAGCTATTCAAATATTCCATGATATCTGAAAAGAACATCTTTAACTCATTAAAGTCACGTATAATTAATTTTTCGCGAACTAATGACAGAGCGATGAATGAATTGCAATATTTTTTCTATTATCAAGTTCCGCCTTTAGAATGAGAACAGAAAAATCAAAAGTGCAATAATTCGTTTCTCATCAGCAACATTATATCAGCACATATTATCAGCAACAATTATTCTAAACAAAATAAAGTGACTTATTAATTAAAATTATTATCAATAATTTTTTTAATTATCACAGCAGATCTTCTGAAATCTGGAATCGTTGGGACGTTACCGATTCCAGATTTTTAAATTTCCAGGAATAGAAATCCTGTGATGTGAATTTTTTAAAATCGTAATTATAAAGCAAATTAATTACAAAAAGTTCCTGGATCAGGAAAAAATCCTGGTCAAGAAGAGCATATATATGAAAAATAAGACAAATCTATGAAAGTATTATTCGCAACTGTAAGATGTTATTTTTTAAAATTTACATATAATAAAGTTTTTTAAAATATTTGCTATTACATAACTATTATTATTATAGTTGTTGTTATTTTGAAGCCCATTTTTAACTGCTAAATTGGCGAAATAATTAAAAAAAAAAGAAAAGAAAGGATTTTTTAGGAATTATAGCAGAGGCGGAGCTACAGTCAAGATGGGCGGGTAAAATGCAACTTCTGCTAAAGCAAATAGGTCGCTATTTTACCTTGAAAGTTCCCATTAACAATGAGTAAAAAATTAGAATTTCCTGTTCATGTAAGCATGCAAATTAATCCTTTCTGGCCCGATCAAAAAAATTTCCTCTTGAATTAAATAATTTTTCTTTTACTAACACATAATAAATTTGTAATTTAAAAAAAAAGTAAATAGAAAAATCTTGATTACTGAATTTTCGAAGAGGATTAGTATCACTTCATGTGCACAAGTTAGGATATCCATCCTGTAAGATAGTATGGGTTAGTTTTATGTCCTGAAGTGTGGACGCACGGTCTGAAGGGCCTAAACTGGACCGTATTAGCTTGTGGTTAAGGGTTCTCGTAACACAGGATGGTTGCAGGTTCAATTCTGACGTACCACCGAAGACCACCGTATACGGTATATATGAAAGTTAGTCCGGGTTCCTAAAGTCCTCTTGGTGGTTTCTGTCAGTTTCTGAAGAGAGCAAAATTCGGACAATCTCCTTCTGATGAGGATTCAAATTGTGGCTGAACGGAAACCTCCAGGAAAGTATGACGCATTTCCAGTAGCGTCCATATTCGGTGACGTGAGCTGTCTTTCCTGGAAAACAGTAATTACAGAAAGAAGACTAAATTATTAAATACCAATTTAAAAATAGAGCTCTAATTAAATACGTGCTTTTAAGGTAATCCCTTTAAGGTAATTTTTAAAAGACTGCTGTAGTGCAAAAGGGGAGCCCACACACGAAGAATAATTTACAATATGCAGACATCGTGGAGCCAGATGTGTCACTAGGGCAAAGTCAAAATTGCCCCATAATAAATTAAAGAAATTTATAGTGGGCAGCTGAGTTACGAGATGCAGACATCGTGGTGCCAGAAAGTGTCACGAGGGGACAGTCAAAATTCCCCCATAAGAAATTAGAAAAATTTATTGTAGACTGTCTCAGATGACCAATATTACGCAGAAAGACGTAGGTTAGGAAGCGTAGAAAATAAGGACAGTGAACCAATCACAGAAACGGAGAAACAGAAAATTATGCACGTAAAGGGGACGTGAGCAAAATGAATCCCGGATTGGTTGCTAAAAAAAGCGAAAAGAAAAAAGAAAAAGGGGCCCAAGAGGTCTGGAAGAAGAAGGAGATGAGAAGTGACGAGAGAGTGGAGATGAAGTTCAGAGTGAACGGACTTCAAAAGTGATGTGGTTGAGTGAGTGTGTTAAAAAAAATGATTGAAAAAAATTCCGTAGTGAACCAGTAATTTTATTAAAAGTGCAGTGAGTGTTGCCGAGCTTCAATTGCTGAAAAATTACTGTATATAGCTCAACCTAGATGTCACGAGCCATCAAGCATAAAAAATGCCCCACCAGTGCATCAGCAGAAAAGGTAAAAGACCTTTGTATTGATTTGTTGTTAATCTTGAGTCGCACTATATCTCCCCGCTCTCTCCTATGTATATAATCACCATTCTCACCGCGAATCAGATTTTATTATTAATCTTATTGAATATTCACAAAAAAAAAAACAAATAATGTCACGGTTATCATTTATTAATGTGTAAGAAAAAGGAAATTGTATAAGATATTGTAAGTTTGGAAGTTAAGTCATAATAATTAAAGAAAATGTTTTAAAATTTGTCTCTTTATTTGAGTCGGTAAATATTTTATTTCAGGTACCTTGAATTAGGAATGGTATTTTCTTTTAGCAATTACAGGTTGAAGGATTATTCCCGCAAGGTAGAACTTATGGGTTATTGCATACAACCTTATTTTTACTTCAACTGCGATATGATCAGAATCCATAGCTAAAACGCATTTAGCTAAATGGCCTTTGTACTAAGTAACATGTACATTGCTTTGGGAATTCGGTTGCAAATTGTGATAGGAAATCTTTCTGAATTATTTCGAAACAAGCTGTTCGGAAACAAAACTGAGTGAGGATAGTTTTAAACAAAATAAATTGTGAAACCCGGAGCTGGGTTTCTTATTTTATTTCCAAGATGGCGTCCGAACTTTTATGTTTGCTTAGACTATCAAAGTTATTATTCGATGGAGCAAATATATGAACATGTTAATAATTGCATCGGAGGTATGAAACTTTCCAAGGGTAATCTTTTTCGAGATGCAGTAAATTCGAAAATGTATGTTTTATTGTTGACAGAGTTTTGTTTGTTGATACTATCACCCAGGCAACAAAGCTAAATAAACTGAAATCGTTCGGGAACTCCTTGAAACTAACTGCACTAAATAAGCTAGTTTTAGTTCACAACAGTTTTTAAACTGAAACGAGTTTTGGTGCGTCTTCTCATGATCAGTTTGTAATAATAGTGAATTTTCCGACCATGTTACGTCAAAAGCAAATGCATCTTTGACCGAAAGCACTTGACTAAAACTGAATATTAATAAAATTGATTATTGAAGTAGCGATTATACATTGATTACAGGATTGATTATTAAATTTATTATTAAATTGGTTATGTGCCCGGTCGGCTAGCTTTGGGGCAGTGAGCAGGGGCGTAAGGAAAAAAGACGTAGATCATTCCATGAAAACAGACCACTTGAGACAACAACACATTTTACTAACGAGAACGACGGTTACAACACACAAGTTACATTTAGAATTAATAATCACTATCTCAGAACATACGGTAGATGCTACGCGCGAATACGCGAGCGAAGAGAGAGATGAACAAAAACGTTCTGCCGGCAGGGGGAGCGTCGCATGAAAGAAAGATGATACAGGAGGCCTGCAAGGCACAAACTGCAACAGTATGTTCTGAATGATCATCACTTACTGAATTCTTTGCAAGAAAAACTATTACATGAAATACTTATACCGAAAAACAACGACAGTTATGAATGTTGTGTGTAAAATAAGTAAATAAATAAAATCGTACTGTTACCTTCTCATAATTATAACAATTTATGATTATTTATATCAAAATCTGAGTTGAATAATTATGAGATAAATGCTTAAACAGAGCATTTCATCTGGCTTAATTCAATACTTTTCCGAAATCATTCCAGTTGCATCACGTTAATAACAACAACATATTATCCTTAAATGTATGCGCTCAAAAAGTAGACAGGGAAGTAGTGCAACGCCTTATCTATTATTTGTTTCAGGCAGGTAACCAGCATCAAACTTCAGTAAGTACCTGAATGCGATTTGCAATAAGCAGTTATCCAATCGTGTCATTGTCTATTATTAGGGAGTTTTTGCGCTACGTTTCTACCTCAGCTAACGGTATCACTAACCGCTAAACTGGTTTCTGACATATTGCGCATGCTAACATTTAGCGGGTGTTATCACAGCACGCTATATCTCAAATTTAGCGGATGCTGATTATGATAAACGTTATTCATAAACAAGATGGCCAACAAGCGAGTGTGGTTTAACATTCCTAATCTAATGTGAATATATATTGCCGACAAAGGAACAAGATTTAGTATGAAAGTTAACTTATTAATGCTGCAGGAGTTTTTAGCCCGAAATCTCGTCGAATTGTCAGAATCTTCAAGTTCTTGCATCGAATCAATTATTCTTTTGGTATCGCCATGTGGTGGCGGGGAAATAACTTGTTCTCCAAATGAATACTTTTTTCCGTATTTGCATTGCATTACTTTTAGAAAAGATTGTATAAAATTTTAAACAAGATGAAATTAGAATTAATGAAATCTTCAGAAAATAGTTATGAACAAATCGAAACATAATTTTTAATTTCAAACAATTTATATCTAAAATACAAATTTATTATTATTATTTGTTTATTTTTATTTTTACATTATATTTATATATTTATTCATTTGATTTATTTTCTGCATTTGGATAGCTTTAAGAAAATACGATTAAATTTCAACGAAATTAATTTTTAAGATTAATAAAATCCCCATAAACTAATTATTATTATTTTTTAAATTTTAAATGCAGTAAGTACTAGTGGACACAAATCCTTGAGCATACATACAGTAGATTAAAATGTAAAATAATTATAGAGGAATTAAAAATCCAGGTTTTTATAATTATTTTATTAAAATCTAGGTTTAAAAAAATAATTACAGACTAATTAAAAAACCGGGTTTGTTTACATATAGTGTTTGTTCGCAATGGGTTTAATTTCTTTATAAATATTTTACGATGTTCCAATTATTTAGTAACTATCTTCTGGAGGAATTGATAATTCGTATAAAATACTATCATCAAAATCTTCAGAACTCACATCTACGAATGCAGCGATTTCAAATAAATCCTCCATGTTTGTTTACATCTGGCGAACATTTACGGGAACAAGTCTCCTACGGAAGTTGTTCAGATACTGTAAACTTTATACGCGCGCATGCGCTGTACTATTCAAAGTCAATTAACGTTAGCGTAACCGCGAGCTATATTCGGGCTAATAATCCTAGTAGCACAATTAGTCCAAAAGACGTTTAAAACACATTTCTTAACGTCAAAAAACATGTTTTCAACGTAATTTGAACATTTTTTAAAATAGTTGTGCTACTAGGGAGGTAATATATTTTTTGAATGCTGAAAGTCAAGTTTTTCCGATTGAAGTACATGACGAGAACCCAAAGCTGTCACGTGGCGGGAAGACTTATCACAGAGTGGGTGGAACTTTATTCGTCAAACTTTCAAACAGCTGCTCACTCGAAATGAAAGATCACTTTAAAAACCATCACAATATTTTAAAAGGAACTTTTGTATTACGTTTTTTCTTGTTTCTAGAATTATGATCGAGGACAATCCCATCAACTAGACTAGTAAAGCCAAATACCTTGGTGTTACGTTACATAAGAATCTAACTTGAAAGCGTATATCACTGATGCCAGAAACAAAATGACGGCCTCCTTCCGCCGCCTTCATCCTCTCATCTTCAATAGCAAAGTCTCCAGACATAACAAAGTGCTATTCTACAAATCCATCATTAGACCCGCCGCTACTTACGCTGCCCCGGTCTGGGCAAACACGGTTAATTCCAACCTCAGCATTCTTGAACGACGTCAAAGCACCATATTAAGATCCCTCAGACACGGACTCCATTTCCTGTCTAACCAGACTATTCGACGGGACCTCAAGATTGCCACCTTAAAGAAAACTGTGCACAAACTATCACAACGGTTCTATTCAAGGAACAGAAACTTACCGAACGAAACTGTGGCTGAGTTACCAGATTACGATCCGACGCTCCCAACGAACAGTAAAAGGCCCATGGCCTCTCTCGCCATCCTCCACTGACATCTGCATCGACTATCTGATTGATTGAACTAACGCCCGTCATACTTAGGGCTTGTATTTAAACACAAGATCTAGGAACTCATTGATCCTCCCACATACTGGAGATAAGCACCTTGAGTGCAGGTACTCCGTTGTATAGCCCTCAGTCAGTCAGTCAGTCTTACTATCATTTGTGTTTTCATCTTCAACTCTTCGAGGTAAAACTGTCGATGTGCTTGACAGTTCATGTTTAGCAAGGTAATAGCGCGAGGCAAATGGAAGCGCTGATGGAAGATAAATGTCGGTTTTCTACCACTGAAGAACGTTGTTAACGAAATTAAACTTGCTTTACTCAAAGGTACCAGGAGACCATACTAGGAATCCAGCTTTTCCAGCAGAGAGAATTTGCTCTCTGGTTGATAGGTTCCTCGAAATTCAGTAGTTCAAAAGTAGCAATACACTCAAATAACTAGCAATATACTTAAGGCAGTAACGCTAGGACAACGGTTCTCACTGTGGGGTACGCCTACACTTGGTAGTACGCGGAGGGTGTATCGCAACTTGAGTTCACGTAGCCCAGAGCAACCGGGTTGCAGTCACCTCAAAATAAATAGTACCCAATATTGGGTACCCCACCTCAGTAGCTGCGGTAGACTCCGCTTAATTAAGTTTTAATATCAAAATCTCCAAACCTATTCGGCAGAACTTTCTAAAGGTCGTTGATAAGTGTGAAGAGGTTTTCAAGATGGTAAATACGAGGCGTATCCAGAAAGTAAGTTCCGTTAAAAGAAAAAAAAAAAGTAAAAAAAATTTTTTTTTTCAAGTCCATTTTATTTTTACATGAAAGAGCATACCTTAACCAGGGCCGTAACCAGAAGGGGTGCTAAGGGGACTGAGCCCTACCTAGAAGTCTCCCAGCCCCCTCAGATTTTCAAAGATTTCAGTAAATTCACTGATGAATAGAAAAGTTTAGTGGAATCACAAAGCAGCACAATAACAGAAAACTTACGCTATTCCTTACAGCTTGATTTGCTACTCGGGGCAGGAATTCCGAAGGGGTAAAGTAAAACCTTAAAACTGCCGCCACGCTTATCCCATGTTTCTTAGACTTGAATTTGGCAGTAAATCTCAAAGTCAAAATTGTTAATGGAATGAATCGTAAATATTTTAAAATATGGCATTTTGTGAAATAAAAATTCTAGGTGAAGATGTAAAAATTGGAAGAAACTCCCTCCCCCCCCACACTAATAATACTTATATTTAGTCAGCCCCCCAAACTAGATTCAAAGCCCTACCTAGCATGTCATCTTAGTTACGGCCCTGCCTTAAACTATTTTTCTACATAGTTTTCGCCAATATTGAACCACTTGTCGTAGCGGATTATCAGATTTTCTATACCTTCTCCATAGAAACTTCCCGCCAACGATGATAACCACGACTCCACATCATTTTTCACCTCATTGTTGGATCCAAAGCGCGCTCGCGCTTCATGCGCAGGTACAAGTGACAGTCGGACGGCGCCAAGCAAGCTGCCTGCAAAGTTCATAAAAAGTCTAAGTTCAATGTATGTTCCCTTGACATTACACGAGCACAGTTCAGGGGCGTAGGTTACGACTAATACAACTCATATATATGTATACGTGTGTGTGACAATGTAGTGAAGAATATACATTTTGCATGGCAAAAAATTCCTCATGGGGGGGGGGGGGTTATGACCTCCCTAACCCCCCCCCCCGTGGCTACACCCCTGGCACAGTTCTATTACTTATAGGTCATTATATAAAAGCTATAGCATTCTGCTGGTATTGCATGGATATCTCTGACTATATTTTGTCGTTTTGATTGAATTATAGAAATAGATATGTATGCGTGTGTATGAGAGAGAGAGAATTGAAGATATCTTTTATGAAGTTTGGGCTATTCCCCAACTAGTGATAGTTGTTTAAACGGATGGTGTTTTTCTGATGCCCCCTGAAAACCGCAAACAGCGATGCCAGATCCCCCCCCCGAAGGGAATCGATGGGCAGAGGAGGTTCGCCTTCCATTTTTAGGGCCCCTAGTGGGAGGAAGTACGATTTAGCCCGTGGCCCCCTAATTTTGAACCAATTCCAGAAGAGGGACCAACCCCCTGAAATCGGTACCCCCAGAGGTACCATTTAACAACGTGGAGGACATTGGAGCCACGACAGATTTTACGTGCACCAGCTCCCATTAGCGTACACGGTCCCACAGTAGTCGAGCCGAGAAGAAACTGAGTATACATTTGAAAAATTAGTAATTCACGGAATAATTTTGGTAGAGAGGTTAAAAATTGACCCACGTGCTTGGAATGACATGGGGTTTTTACTGCCACCACAAAGAAAAGTTCAAAAATGGGCGACAGATGGCGCTTCATGTGATAAGGAAAGTAATAATTTGCATAAAAAATTATGACAAGCAAAGTCGATATTCTTCAGAACATATGCTCAACATGTCAACCGTCATTCCTCAACAATAGCTGTAGTCGAGGGACAATGCTGTGAACAACGCTGTTCAACAATCTCCATTTCTTCCTGAACTGTCTGAGCAGAATTATCACTCGTGCTCGGTCGGTCGCTACGGGACCCGTCGTCTGAACAACCCGTGACTTCGAACTTCGAAATCATTCTCTTCACAGCTGAACTTGTCATAAGACCTTTACCCATTCGAATACCCTTCTTAAGCGATAGGATCGTAAAGCTGCAATAGCAGATTCCCCAATCTGATAGTACAGCTTCAATAACAGTGCCTTTTTTAGTAACGTCAACATGCCGCGATTGCTGATGCATCTGATTGCCGCTCTCATACAGTTCTTATTATGCACGATTCTCATGCAGCGTCATTGACATTTCGCTGTCCAGAGCCATCTGTTGGCCATTTTTAGAACTTTTTCTTTTTTGGAGTTGTAATTTTTTACTTATTTACTTATGATTTACTAATTGTCTTTGCTGGGAGGGAGCGGGGGGGGGATCTTTTTTAAACACAAAAAAAAAGCTAAAGCATATATTCACATACATAAAACTAAAATGGTAGAAGAGAGACAGGAGTCTTAATTTTTACTTAATTATTCGCAAATGTGCTTCTTAACGGTTTTAAGTAGTATATGAGTGCAATATCAAAATCTTGAGCTTTTGTTGAAAAATAAAATGAAAATTTTGTTTAGAATAAAATTTCTCAAATACTAAAATTATGAATTATTTCATTTCGAAAAATAAAATAAAAGAACTAGGTGCACTTGAAGTATTCGTAATTTAATGATTTGTGATTTTCTCTTTCCATTTGATTAAATTAGTGGCTGTGACTCGAAATTTCGAATTAGCATTTTTATTTAATTGCTTCACAAATATTTAAAATATGTCCGATATTTAAATAAATTTCCAAACTTAGTTCTTTTCAGGAAAAGTTTCAATAATGTATTTGTATTTAATATTTTCATTCTAAATATCAATGCATTCTTTTGTAAAAATATTTATTTGAAGCATATAAAACCAATAAAACTTATTCGAAAGTATAATTAAATTTTACCTCATTGTGCTCATATAATTGAATTTTTTAAATTCTCATGCTATTTATTTTAACGAAAGAAACATAATAACTTCCTGAAATTCCAATAAATTTAATTTTATCTTACAATTTATTTCGCGGAAAAACAAATCTTTGAGGCGTCGTAAGTTTCTTAATTTTTGAAGCCAGGTATTTTTGAATACATTTTCTAGCGATAAAAGATATACAAAAGTTTTGGGAATATTTTATAGATTTCTAAAAAGTAAATATACCAGATCGATAGTTATCACAGTATATAATAACCAAATGAAGTTTTGACAGTTTCTTTCTTATTGCGAACAAAAGAGTTACTTCCCTCAATATATTGATACTTTATATCTGAGTTCAGAAAAATTATGTAAATCATTTTAATTCTAATGCAAATCAGCTGAACGTTCCTAATATGCTGTTTTTGTCTTTCTTTTTTAAAAATATAAATTTATTAAATAATAAATTATTTTTAGTTGAAAAATATAGGTGAAGTAGAAAATTCTTTTCTTTCTTGAAATGAGCCAAGGACAAATTAATACCGTTAGAACAAAATTCATCGTACCAGTTTCTAATATGCATGAGATTTATGCAAATTTTTTCCATTCTTAATATTTGAAACGCAACGGTAGCATTCTCAATAACGAGTTACACAAGTTAATCATAACGATTACACAAGTTAATCATTATTTTAAGTGGGTTAGTAATGCAGTGGACTCTCGCTACAGCGCAATTTGTCTTACGCGAATTGGATATTACGCAGGTTTTTCGCAAATAATGTATTTGAGAGCTAACGCGAAATTCCTCGCCTACAGCATGAGATTTTTCGCTAATAGTAAAAAGTGCCAGCAGAAGCGCGGAGAACAATATTATTCTGCACAGTACAGTACAGTTATAATTACTATTACAGTACTATGCCATACTTTACAGTAATTATTATTATCACTAGGGATGGACGCGAGACAACTTTTTGCGAGACGAGACAGAGATTTACAGCTTTTTTGCGAGACCAGACAAGCATTTTTAACATTAAGATATAGGGATTTTTGCGAGACGAGACAAAGCTTTCCGGCTATTTTGCGAGACGCGAGACGCCAATTTTTCGTCTCGCGTCCATCTCAAATTACAGTGCAATAATAATTATTACTGTAATATTATTATTAAAGTGCTGTATTTTATTATTTTTATTACTGCATACTGTACTTTATGCCACACTTTCTGTCCTATTGGTCATTAATGATGTGCACTTACAATACTGTACAGTATTATGTCGAATAACATTGTTTTTTTTATACGTTGTTTAGTCATTAATTTCTATGAGAAATGATAATGCAGTGAAATTTATATGAGCGACCACCTCTATTAAGCAACCGTCTCCTCTAACGACCAGTCTTTTAAGGCACCGAATGTTTACCTGTATGTACTTCATGTTAAAAAGTTCACTAGACGAAACCATGGGCGCGTGCAGCATAGGACAAGGGGGGGGGAACGCCCCCTTGGATTTTTGTATGCACAGTGTTTTCCCTTTTTTTTGCTCTTTCCAACATGGTAACCATACGTTGAAGTAGTCTTTGCCCCCCTTGAGTAGTCTTTGCCTCCCTCGAGTAGTCTTTGCCCCCCTGGAGTAGTCTTTGACCCCCTCTGATAAATATTCTGCCGGAGCCCATGGACGAAAGCTCACAATCCTCTATAAGCGACCTCTCCCAGTTCCTTATCCGGATTTTCTTTTTTTTTTCTTCTTTCTTCTTTTCCTTTTTTTTCTTTCTTTGTGTATGTGTGTGTGTGTTTAACTAGAAATAAAAAATCAACAAACAACCACAATGCGAACCACAATACAAACCAGTCACTCTACCTCAAAGATCTTGATAAGTTGCAAGTGCAGAAGACCCCTCTATTACGCGGGCTCATCTAAGACGGATTCGGATAATACTCGTATGACGGGAAAATTCTGCCCTTGTTCCTATAACATAGTAAAAGAACGGGACAGATGTTTCGATTTCATTAAGTTTTTGCACTGAATGATGATGTTGATGACGTAACAAATGTGTTTGTATATTTATGACTTTCAGGCACTAATTCCAGAGTCCGACGAGGAAAGTTTATTTGATGACGTGACTGGACAGGTGGATGTTAACAATGACAGCCTAAGAGACGTTTTAATAAACGAATTTAGAAATCATCAATATCAGGATAGATGCTCTTTTGTCAGATGTAAAAAAATAAAATTGAAAGGGAATTGAAGAGAACTGTAGGAGAAAAAAAAGTCCGAAATTTTAAAATATTTATAACAACTTTCAATTTAAAAAGATATTTTTAGTAATTAGTTTTGTGCATTAGTATGCAATTTCATACATAGCAACACAAACAGTATTTTCAAGTTTTTTTTTTTTTTTTGTGTTTAGGGGGGGGGGCTAACATATATTTATTTTTCTCTGAGCGATCACCTCTCTTAACGACCGACATTTTCCGGAACGGAAGTTGGTCATTCCCGAGAACTTTCACTGAATATAGTTAGGGAATGGCTGAAAAGAGTTTCATGGGTACTTATACTGTGCCATGCATTAACCCTTTGAGGCGCAAACCTTTCCCAATGCTGAAAAAAGGGCAGCCGTTGCCCTCGCTCGACTTAACTACCAGCAAGAGGGCGGACGATCGAAACGTTCATCGCGTGCCACAGATCTAGAGACCCTATCTTGATGACAGCTGGCTGTGCCACAGCCAGCTGTCACACTGTTCGACTGTGCCACAGCCGAAATGTGCGATTTCTAACATAGAGTGATGGATATTTGAAAGCTAAGCGTTGGGGAAAATAACTTGTGCCTCGTGAGATCTATATTTTCTGTCTTAATGCACAATTTAACTTTTTTTTTTTATTGCATACTAAGTTTTCAAAATCATTGTCTATTTCTACACATTTTGAAGCTTATGAATAACAATTATACGACTTTCTATTCGTTTATTAATCTTACTTTAATTATTTGAATTAAAGTAACTTTCAATTATGGTACAGATTTTCAAAAGACTAGATAATTATCTGATAATAATATAATCGTTATCTATAACTAAAAATAATATAATGATATAACCTAAATTACCTTTAAAAAAATAAAAATCTAATTTACGTCAAATTATGAGTTTTAGTGCAACTGATCCTTTTCTAAAACCAGATAAAATCTTACGTAAGGGGAAGGGGGAGTCCTAGAAATTTTATATGCTCTTACATGGGGGTAGGGAGGGGGGGGGTCAAAAATGGACAAAATTGTTCTTACGCAATTAGTGAATGGCCCCCTTAAGTGTCTAAAATAATGTTGCATGCGTTTCAAAACGTCTTGTATGTACCCTATTGCACAACGCAAAATTTTCCATTACGTGAAGAGACTCAGAAACGTATCCTTGGCGTAAGTCAAGACTCCGCTGAACTTCAGATGTTCTTTCAACATTTGCAGCAAAAGTAAAATGTATTAATGATATTTTTAACATCATGACATTATTTACCTATTGAAGTAGGGCTACGTTAGAAATATTTTTTTTTTCTGTAAAATCTACGAGACCGGAGTTTTACAAGACAAAATATTTGCAAATTAATTTTAAAGTGTATTGAATCAAATCCAACGAATTTTTATTCAATTTATTCATTGACAGAGGTCAAAAAATTCTTCTTGTTCATTTACAAAAAGGTACGCTTTTTAAATTTGCATGCTACCCCCCGTACAAAAAAAAAAAAAAAATCCGATTTCGTAAAATGCTCCCCATATACTAATGTGGCGGCATTCAAAATTTGGGAATTATATATTATATACTGTAAGAAATATGAAGATAAATATATCCTGACTTAAACCCCTTTAGATAGCTCTCGAAAGGGTGGGGGTGGGGGGAATAAAACGAAGGGTGCATATCTGATGATCGCATTCCAGGGGTCGTACAGAAATTACGAACAAAAATATTTTTTCTTCTTTAGCTATAAACATTTGCATTCAAATTCATATACAGCGCCTGATCATTTTTGTTTGAAGATATCTCTGTGACGTTTTATAATGAAAGGCTGAAATTTTGTTCATCTCATTTTTAGTGTATGGGGCACATTTTAATAAATAGGAATTTTTTTTTCGTACGGTAGTCGCATAAAATTTAAAAAGGGTAACTGTTTGAAAATTAACGAAAAGAATTTTTTCTTAACGGAGTTCAGAACTTATGTTGAACATTCTGTTTTCAGTTTACAATGCCCACACAGCTAATAAATAAAGAATTAAAGCCCTGAACCACCTTTTTTGGGACACCCTGTGTAAATAAACAGTAAACTAATTTTCGCAATTTCATAACTTCAAGCTACATGTTTATGAATTAAAAGCTTTGATCCTTCATATTTCAGTACTGTTCTGGTATTCAATTGGGATTTCGCAATATTAATGACGTATATTTTCTCATTAAATTTAGGAGGCTTGATAACGCACTGGAAAATGTATTGCAACTATCAGATGATATATATCGCTTTGGGAACGTCCGCTAAGTATTTCCTCGCCATATATTTCTGCAATGTGCAGAAAAATAACGTATAATGTTAACAAGTTTCCATTGAAACATAATGAATTTATTTTACTTGTATAATGCTAAGGATTTTGTTCAGGAAATTCAGGTAAGGTGATTGGAAAACAGTAAGTTCGGTTTTAATTTATTCTTTTTACGGTTTTTGTAAACTAAAATGTGATAATACTATTTTAAATGATTTTTACTTCTTCTTTTTTTCTGAAACTTATACAAAGATGTATAAAGAATAAAAACTATATTCATATTCACTAGAGAGCGTTTTCTATTCAATTCCATTGTCTAAAAATATTTAGTTTCTGCATAATTAGCAGTCGTTTCTTTGACGTGTTATATTTTAATAAAAATTTTAAATATTTTTAATTAATTATATTTTTTAATTCGCGTATATTCTCTTGCTTTAATTATTTATTTAATTAAATAAATAAAATTTTACAAACGCCTGATAGTCATGCACCAGCGTAATACAATCAGCTACAGTTAAACAGTTACTTTCCATGGTATTATGAAAAATAAAGGCTTAAATTCTAATGTGTACGTACAACGATTATTTTTTCTAATAGAACAATTTACGCAACTTCAATCAACCAGCCTTTATGTTTTGAACCGATAATCGGCTAACATTAGAAAGCACTGAAGGATAGTTTATAACCTCATTTTTTTGTTATTTCAATACGGCTTATGCATACATAAAAAGTAATACGACTTCCCTGAAAGTCAATCTTCACTTTAATGTAAACAATTACCCCCTGAGGGCAGACAATTTAAATTTTTATATCAGAATTTTCTGTTTCTTTATAGGGAATGCGACATCGATATCGATGTTTCCGAAATATCGATGTATTGACGCTGATAAAATAAATAAAAAACTTTGTTAAAAAACACACATAAGATGTTACAAGTAACATCTTATGTGTGTTTTTTTACAAAGTTTTTCATTTATTTTATCGTTTAACACCAGTATTTTGAGTGTTTTTTCCGTTATTGAAGCCGATGTTTATGTAACATCGATGTTTAACAGCGATGTTTTGAGTTCGATTTTTCTCACAAAATCGACCTTAAACGTTATGTATAATTTATTTCGCCGGGCGCTGTCGGGAAGCTAGGATGCTTCCTTTCCATTTTTTTTCTCACCCCTACCCCTTTTTAATGTTTTCCCTTTTTAACTGTAGTTGCCTGTAATCTTACAGTGATAATTTCTATGAGGTGACAATTTTGATTTCAACTTACTGTCTACTGGAGATAAGAGGCTTCGCCTCAAGTGCTCCAAAATGTGTTCCATGTCATGGTTTGTTTGTTGTGTTACATCGATGCGTACCAGTGGTCCGCAACCCCAGTTCGCGGAACCTTACCGGGCCGTGGATCAAATGGTACCGGGTCGTCCAAGGAACTATTAATTATTTCCATTCCGGTGATGTGTCGTCTGTGGTTTCTACTTTTTGGGATTGTGCTAATTTATACCTTTGAAACAGAGGAAATCTCGTAACTACTGGGTAATCAAAAAGTCCATAAAAATTCATTAAAAAAAAACAAATAATGATGGAAAATTGCGATTTGCATAAATAGGTTTAGCGGGTGATTGGATTGTTTTGTAATGTCAAGAAAAGTTGTAGTTCCAAATGTTACCGATAAGTGACGCTGACATGCTAAATTGAAAACAAGTTTCCAATTAAAAATAAATAAATAAATAAATAAACGAAATCTCTCTAACAATTTCCATGCAAACTGCAATTTTCCATCATAATTTGTTCTCTTTAAATGAATTTTTGAAGTTTCCACAAGCGTTTGACGCATCTTGAGTGCATGAAAGTTTAAAAATTCACCAAAAAAGAAGAAATAATGATACAAAATATCAGTTTGCATGGAAAAGATAAGAGAAATTTCGGAATTTTTTTAAATTGGAAATTTGCTTTCCAATGTGCATATCAGTGCCACCTATCGCTAACATGGGACTAGAAGCTTTCGTGTGTTATTTAAAAAATCCCATCACTGTCTAAACCTATCTGTCATACCACATTTTTCTATCTATATTCTTTTTATTAATATTCTATTTTTTCTTTTTTAATGAGTTTTTAAAAGTTTTTGCCGACTTTTTGGTCAAACCGTATTTTAAATTACTTTATTGTTTATTAAACATTTCAAGATTATGAATTAAAATTGCAGTCAATTACAGTCACGTGCAAAAGTTTAAAACATTCCCTATTTTGGCTTTGCAGTTATTAAATTATTTGAAAAAAAATATAAAAAACTCTGTAGAAATATGAAAAACTGTAATAATGCATAATGTATGAAAACAACATGGGAAGTTTCAGTTTTACTATTTTGAAAGAGTGTATTTTATTTTGAAGGCATGTTTAAATACAATTAAATTAAAGTATTAAATCAAAGCAGTGGGCCGTGGTAAAATTATCAAACGTTGGCCGGTCCGCGGTGATAAAAAGGTTGGGGACCACTGTTTAGTCTACCAATCAAAACACTGTAATATCATATAGAACAAGCCTATTAACAAAAAACCAAAGTGGCCAACAGCAATAAAGTAACCAAGGCAGTGTCCAGGTAGTCCGATAACCCCTCCCCACAACCGAAATCTCTATTTTGTTGCCAAAATAATAAAGTTGAAGACGTTTTGTGAACTGATAAAAATGAATTTTTTATTTGTTAACGACAAGAGTTTTTTTTTTTTTCTTTTCCAAAAAAAATTGTAATTTACACGTCAAATATTTTTGTCCACGTAAGTCAGTTGTTCAACCAACTGTGCCGGGTCGTCTCGTTTGACACTGGCTGACTGAAATTTGTGGTTTAAGGGAGCACCTGCGCGTTGCGCTTATCTCCAAGATGTATTTAATGTCTTCGTCAAGGGTTAATGAAATGTAGAGTCCCCGAACGTGAAAGGGATGGGATCAGTTCAGATGAGTTTGCGAGTTGAGTAATCGCCTAATAAGGACTAGAGCCTAATTAGGTGTCGTGGGCGAGGACAGCAATCACCGCCTTGGGACTTTTTCGGTTGTTGCGATCAAGGAAGTCGTAATCGAGGAATTCCGCAATAATCTCATTTGGGAGATACGGAGTTTTCTATAGAAGTTTGTGCAAATTTTTAGAAGGTGTCGACGTATAGTTTGCATCCTTAAGTCCCTTCTGATGACTTTATTCGAAAGAAAACGGTGTCCATGTCTAATATTTCTGAGGATAGAGCTTTGTTTGGCTTCAAGTCTGTCTATGTGAGTCTTGGCAACACAGGCCCACACCGGAACAGCATAAGGGGCCGTCGGTCTTACAAAAGTTTTGTAAAGCAGTACCTTGTTGTCGTAGTTTATATTTTCGTATAAATTAGTGGATTTATGGCTTTAATTGCTGCTGTCATTTTATTGCGGGAGTTGTAGATATAAAATCTTCAGGACAGCGTTTCGTCAATGGTGATCCCAAGGTAATTTGCTGTAGGTCACCAGTCTGTAACGTCCCCATAGATTTGGAGACGAGGAGTGAGTAAAGAAGACTGCTTGGCACTTGGAAGTATTGGGCCTGACCTTCCACTTCGCTACCCAGGCTTCCATGAGTGTTATACAGAGCCTGTTTATCGGCAGGGCAACCTGCTATTTTTTTAGGTATCAGTATCGGTTCTTTCATATTTCTAAAGTATCGGGAAAGTATCGGTTCTCGATACATTCATCCATTTTTACCGATACTTTTCAACCGATACTTCGCTTTTCAGAAGAAAAACCACGCAGGCGCAATACCACTTAAGAATCTATTCTGGTGTTGAGATTAGAGGCGTCGTTTCATTGGCCCAACCGGGGCACTTGCCAACCGGGGCGCTGGCCCAACCGGGGCACTTGCCCTGGGCCCACCAATTTCAAGGGCCCAAAATTTTTGTACTTTTCAACACAGATTGTTATTTATTAATTCATAAAAAACTTTGTACAAAATTTGGATTGTCATTATCTTGAGTCGTAAGCTGATTCTCTGACAATTTACTGTACTAAGGGTCCTCTAAAACCCATGAGCATTCAATCAAAATCCGTGAGCCAGTGTTTGGGCCTCTTTTTATAAATTTTATTATAAGAAAGTCTCATCAGTTTTAAGATACGTATTGTAAGTTTTTTGATTCTTTTCATTTATATTTTAAAGGAGTTTAGTATAGAAGTGTATGTATATGTAGCATGTGTCTAGATATTCATCATTTGTGAAGATAAATTTTATCCATGTATGCAAAAATCATTTTATATTCTTTACTGCAATGTATGCATATATTTAATATCTAAACTTGATATATATTTCTGCAGATAAATATGTGCCCAAAACAACTTAAATGCAGACTATGTAATTTCTCGTAAGTGCAAAGGCCCAAAAATTTGTATTTGCCCAGGACCCAATTTTGTGATGATCGGGCCCTGGTGTTATGTGCTCCTTCATGTGGCGAGATAGAATGTCGTGGCGACGAGCACAATCGAGAATTGCCGTATCATCGGTGATTAAGGCGATTGACGTCTGATTGCTTTGAGGCACATCATTCACGTAAATTTTAAAAAGAGTGGGCCCCAGGATATATCCTTGGGGTACTCCACTGGTGATTGGCGTGATCCTTGAGAAAGCAGCGTTAACTTTGACGACAAAGGATCGCTGATTTAGATAATTGTTAATGAGATGGATCAGCGAGTCTGGCAGATTCATCTGAATAAGCTTGTAAACAAGGCCTGTATGCCAGACCTTGCCAAAGGCCTTTTGTAGATCTAGCAGTAGGATAGCGGTCAAGTCTTTTTCTTTCACACATTGGGAGATATGTTCGACCACACTGAGTCAGCTGGTGAACGGTGCTATGATCTTTTCTAAAGACAAATTGTTCAGGTATGAACAGGTTGGTTTTATTGAGGTGGTCGTTGATCCTGCTGAGTATCACCCTTTACGTTATTTTGCTGATGGCACTGAGTAGGCTAATGGGCCTATAAGAAGTAGGATCCATCAATTTATGTCCCGCTTTGGGAATGGGGCAGACGACTGCACTCTTCAAAGGAAAGGGCACAGGAAATGCTGTGTCTTGAGTATTGCGTTAGTGAGCGCTGTAATATTGAATAATGTCTTAGCTGTGATATATTTCAACATCATGTTTGTCACTTTATTAGCACCCGGGCTTTTCCTTGTGCTGAGCCTGGCAATATTTTTGCTACTTCAGTGGGAACAGTTTATTTGGCGTGGTCCGCAGGTGGGAAGCTGACGAAATTGTTTACTGTATTAGTGATCCTTTGGCTCCAGATTGAGAAATCGACGTTTCCAGCGTCGTTTGAAAACTGAGTGCTGCATGCCGCTGCAAGGACGTTTGCCTTGTCTGAGTCTTCGATGGCATAACCCCATCTTTTTTAGAGAAGAGGCATGTCCGTCTTTTTCTTCGTAAGTCTTCGTATGGCATGTCAGCTGGAACCGTCTGTGGGAACAGGGCTCTCTGAGTAGTTGGGCAAGTTTTCTTGGCTATAGGCAGTTATTTCTCTTTGGACTTCGAAGACGATTGTACACTAGGCATCGACCGATAGTATCGGCACCGATACCTGCTATTTTTTTAGGTATCAGTATCGGTTCTTTCATATTTCTAAAGTATCGGGAAAGTATCGGTTCTCGATACATTCATCCATTTTTACCTATACTTTTCAACAGATACTTCGCTTTTCAGAAGAAAAACCACGCAGGCGCAATACCACTTAAGAATCTATTCTGGTGTTGAGATTAGAGGCGTCGTTTCATTGGCATATTTGTTTCCGCGACTGTTTTCGAACCGTGTCTTTCTTTTTCTTTTGTTTTTCTTTTTTTAACATTCACTAAATATGGATGTACCATCATCAAGTGTGGAAGAAAGCATAGATGAAGAAACCTTAAATGAAAGTGGAGCAGGGCAATCGTCTACTCTGTTAAAATATTTCGATTTGGAGCCTAACAGTAAATATGCGATCTGTAGCGAATTCAAAAAGCAGATGCCGAGAGGTAGGCAATAATTTTTACTTCAGCTTTATAAACGTTTATATTCTCTCTGACTGGATTAAAAAAAGGTGTCATTCATATTATTGACTATGTACATAAAATTGATTTATGTACATAAATTTTATGGGGGATAGCTGTATGGCTTTTGAATTGGCTTTAAATCTTTCTTTATAACTGGATTAAAATTTTTATTCAAAAAATTGGCGCGAGGACAACTGATTCGACTTGGGTATGATATCGATATCAAAATTGATGGGGGAGAACGCCCTTGATATCGTGTGATATTTGAGGGAATGACAGTTTCATATTTCACATTTTGTTCCCTGTAAAAACGAATGGTGTCGCACAAAAAGAAGTTCTAAAACTTTTTTTAAATTTATGTCTTTTACAATCACTAATTAGTTATTCACAAAACTTTTGAGTTATTCATAAAACTTTCCAAGGCAGCCCCATCCTGCAGACTTGCCATAATACATACCGCTCATTGTAAATAATGAATAATGTACAGAAAAAACAGTATGGTAATTTGGATAAAAGCAGTCAGTCAAATGCGAAACCGTATTTAATATTAATCGAGTAATGGACTCTAAAAAACTAATGATTTGATTAATACTATTAGCAAAAAAATTATCCGAAAATTTTGAGTGTTGGGTCATGGCTCACTGGGATAAATACAGGCTGTCCGAAAAGTTCCGTTTTTGCGTACGAGTAAATTTTCGCTTATTTGCCGATTTGTCGCTTTTACCCAATTGTATCACTGTTGCTAACTCTGCCGGAGAAAATGTGCCAAAAATCAAAGTTAAATGTATCCACAAATGCGAACAATATTTTCTAGCTGAGAAAAAAAATAAATAAAAAATAAAAAATTGGCGTTTACGTGCTTGTGCTGCTGAAATATGCTTATCTTCTAATGCTCTTTGAGACATTTGGACATTCATTTCCGATTTACAAAATACTTCGGTATTGCCAGTTTGCCAAGATCTTTTTCTCCGGCAGATTTGGCAACAGTGATACAGTTGGGTAAAAGCGACAAATCGGCGAAGAAGCGAAAATTCACTCGTACGCAAAATCCCATAGGAGAGACTGGTTTTCGGACAGCCTGTATTTATCCCAGTGAGCCATGGTTGGGTGATTATTTGTCGCCATTACAACTACTTGGTCATAGTCCTAAACTTTGTAATAATTCTGGTATAAGCTATAAGCTCTGTAATAAGCTATAATTTGAATTAAAAAATGGAAAATCTGAATTTTGCGACAAACTTTTTGGGTGTAGTGTTAATTATATATAAAAATAATTATGAATTTAAAACAAAAAGAATCAAAAATAAATATCTGAACATTAGTTTTCATTATGTTAGTTTTGAGGGTAATAAAAAACAAAAATCAACTCGCAAAAACACTTCTAAAAAAGGTTTCTTGGTTATTCTTTAAAAACAGCGATAGATGTAAACAAAACAATCACGTGATCCTTTGCAAACCATACCGATTGGTGAATTTGGAGAGTGTGAGTTTTGCTGCAAGAGCAGATGCTGGATAACGTTATGCATCAAAACGAGATTTTCAGAAATTTTATAGCCTTAGTATTTTTATTATGGTCCAAATCGCTATTACAGTCCAATTCGCCTTAAAAAGACGATCACTGTGATATGAATAAAGCAATGTCTTTTGCATCTACATCTTTCAAGTATGCTCTGACTTATATTAAACGATTTTCGATTCTCCGTGGTTGCATTATTTGAGATTCATTCAAGTTACAGTAAACCACGAACATGCAGAAGATAGGTGAGACGAATGAGACCGAGCAATAATCACGTAAGTCGGAGTATGATTTCGCATACAAATACATTATTTTTAATTGGGGAGGAGATTAAAAAAACATTAGTTTAGGAAAAAATGTTTAATAAAATCTTAAATTAACAAGGGGCCAAGGCCCCCAGACTAGCTACGCTCGCTTTTCGTATGAGGCATTCGGCCCCTGATAAGGCTTATTCGTAAACCCGACGGAAATCTTCGGGACGGAAATAGACAAAAATCTTCGGGTTTTGTCAACAGACAAAACCCGAAGATTGGATCAGATAGAATGTTACTGAGCTACACATTGCTTGGTTTTTGCAGGTTCATTGGTACATAAAAATTTAAACTTCACACTACAGTAGACCCCCTCCCCCTCATAACACGGAAGATATTTTGCGATGGGAATCCGTGTTGTACGGGTCCTGAGCTATACTCCACCTGGAGTGCGGACTCCGCTTATAATCGCTGGAAAAATTATTTGCACTCCTCAGAAACACAATGATATTTAATGTTGTCATTCAAAAGTTATATTAATTAGGAGCTAAAGCATAATAAAATCAGAACATCTGTTTCAGCTGTATTTTTAATAATGTAAAATCTATTGGACGCCTTGCGAATTTGCCACCCATGGCGATTTTTCATTATTTGGCGACTTGCGTACATGTAAAGTTAATAAAAGCTACGGCACAGATAGGATAGCTTGCCACCAATGGCGACTTTTCATTATTTGGCGATTTACACATGCTCACAACCGATAATTACTGTTCATTTAAGGTTACCGGAAAACCGTTATCCATATTTTCATTTACATAATCGTTTGCAGATTGGCGTACTTAGCACCACGAATTATACCATCTCGTCGCACTAGCAAATATCCAACGTGTACTATAACTTCTAATGGCATAGTTAACGCCGCCAAATATTTCTACTGGTAGCAAATAATCCAGCTGGACCGAACCGGCTTTAAAATAATCTGCATTTTAATTATTTTTCATTTTCAAGATATTAGTTATTCTGTTTTTTAAAACGAATAATCGCTAATTCTAAACTCCTGTTGTCTAAGCGAACTTACTATTTGAAAATTGTCAACTTTTTGTAACACATTTTGAATTACTTATTTCATATAGTTTTTATTTTGGCGTAAAATGGGTGTATTTCTACTTCATGTTTGACAATTTCACGTGATACTACGTACTTGGAAACGCTTTGTTGCAAAGGAATGAATGATTTTATGCCAAATCTGGCAACCATTGTGTTTATATTTTCAGTTTTTTATTAATATCTTCTAAAATAATTCGATTTTCGAAATTTAAGTCAGCTTAGCAGGTTCCTCGGAATTTTTCGAATCTGTGGGCACCTTAGTCGAAACTTAAATCCCCACGGTTTAGGAGGACATAGGCCAACAAGCTTTGGCAGCGCCAGCGGCCTTTACTTTTTTTTAGAATAGAGAGATACCCAAATTAAATTTCATTCTGTTCTGGAAACTCGCGGAATCTTTTCGCAATCGAAAGATTTCGTTTTGTGTGCACAGCTATTCTCATGTACATGCAAACGATTTATTTGTGGGAAAAAAAAAAAAAAATGATAATAAACTGTGTAATCTGGAAAAGCTTTTTTAAACGAATTTGAATCCCAATTGTATGACGTTATATTCACTTGAAAAGGGTAATTTTGTCACGCAAATGATTTACTTTTTTGACTCTCGGAAATAAAATGGTGCTGATAACAGCGAAAAATCGCTTAAAAAGGAGGGAACGGGTGGATTTTCAGATTTTTAAAGAAGCGCAGATTGTTTTCTATATTTTTGTACATGATCATGAAAATTTTCAAGCAGATCGTGCAAACGGTGAAGAAGTTATTAGGCTTTCTGTGTTAACTTTGTAAATTTCACGCGATTCTAGATACTTGGAAACGCTTTGTTGCAAAGGAATGAATGATTTTATGCCAAATCTGGCAACCAATCTTTTTATTTTTTCAGTTTTTTTATTAATATCTTCTAAAATAATTCGATTTTCGAAATTTAAGTCAGCTTAGCAGGTTCCTCGGAATTTTTCGAATCTGTGGGCACCTTAGTGGAAACTCAAATCCCCACGGTTTAGGAGGAGATAGGTACACAAGCTATTGACAGCGCCCTTTACTTTTTTTTAGAATAGAGAGATACATATGCCTAACAAGATATATTATTAAATTCATAAACCGAAGTTATTTTGAAAGTACACTAAAGACGAATCCACGAGATTAAAATATCGCGTAATCACGGTTCGTTTAAGTCAATATATTACTGCTTGTATTCATGGGCGCCGGAAGAATATTTCCCGGGGGGGGGGCAAAGACTACTTCAACGTATAATTACCATGATGGAAAAAGCAAAAAAGCAAGGGAAAACACTGCACACAAAAATCCAGGGGGGGCATTGCCCTCCTCCTTGCCCTATGCTGCCGGCGCCCATGCTTGTATTTAGAATCTTGAGGAACAAGATGATACATTACCTTGTGACAAAATCATGTTTAAGAATTCTAGTTACCAATTTCAAACGAGATGTGACTGATTGATGGAATGTTCTTGTTCGTAGGCCAAGCGATTAGTTTTAAAATGAAAGCAGTTAAACAATTTCTTTTGAGAAAAACGTCTGGTACGGTATGTAATTCCATGTTCTCTTTTAACGAAAATCAACTATAGTAGAACTCAAGACCGGGATTTTTGGGACTTTACCTATTCAAAATATTAGAAAGCCTGAGATATTAACACGCATCATCTATTTTCAGCTACTTTCTGGCATTTAAACTGCATACTTACCTGGCCCCGGGGTATGCCTTGATCACTAAGGAGGCTCCCCCGAGCAGAGGCCTCTCATTGCACTACGAGAGGTTGACCGCAAATCGACCACGACCGCAAATCGCGGTTGCTTGGGGTGTATAATCTTTGGCAGCAGGGACTGCGTACGCGCTGTCCCTTAAGATCCGGAAAAAGAATTAATCCTTATTAGGAATAGATTAGCAATGTCAGTTATAAATCGTAGTAATCAGGGAAAGTTGTTGAGAAATGGGATTACTTTTCTTGAATAGTAAAAAAAAGAAGTATGAATGATATATAGACAATTTACTACTGAGGAATTATACTCAAAAGAAAGATGTTATCTTTTTACATCTAACTTTTTTAACATACATAATAAAGCCTTTTGCTTAAATTTCAGTTTGTCTTACATAACTGAATTATTTTAAAGCCGAATTTCGTCCTAATTACAGAAATTCAGGAGTTTGGAAGTCCAGATTTGAGAAATTCTACTGTAGTTGTCCTTGTTGTTGTTTTAAAATAGTAAGTACTCCATACATGTACCAACTTTAACCTGAGTAAAATAAAAAGTGACAAGAAAATAAAATACCACTGATAGTCTAGGTAAATTAGAAAAATCAGGGGGTAGGAATTATAAAGCTTTAGAGGTATAGGGCACATTCTTGGAGGATGTAGTTAGCAAGATACAGAAAAGTTCTTAGAGTGCCTCGGCAACCCCATGCTCAAAGTGTTTCCCTTTTTTTAATTTTCGATAATTAGTCTCACAAAAAATGCTCCTCGTGAAATTCAACACAAAAAGTCCGTAATCTATTTTAAATGAGATTAACTATTTCCGAGATATTGTGGAGTAAAATAAATAGCAAACTCATTAGCAAGTACGACTTAGTCTGATTGAGACAAAGAACAGAGACAAAATTATAATAATTTTGGTTGCTATGAATTAGCTTTTTCTATAGGATAAAATGGGAATTTGCATATTTGTCGTCAGCTTTGATGTGCGGATAAAGCATAAAGAGACCATAAACGCTAAAATACAGTGTATATTATATTTTGAGGTTATGGGTTCCTGAACATCTTTGGGAAAGGACTTGCAGTACACACCACCAGTTTCTGCTTAAAGTCATCTATTTTCAGGTACTTTCTGGCATTTAAACTGCATACTTACCTGGCACCGGGGTGGGGTATGCCTTGATCACTAAGGAGGCTCCCCGGAGCAGAGGCCTCTGATTGCACTGCGAGAGGGTGACGTTCGCCACGACCGCAAATTGCGGTTGCTTGGGGTGTATAATCTTTGGTAGCAGGGACTGCGTACACGCTGTCCCTTAAATCCAGAAAAAGAATCACCCAAACAACCCTTCAATTAATCGTATGTGCATTTTACGGAGCAACGTGACTGGCGTTCGAAGAATTGAGCAAAAGCTGGTGAGTGTGTAAAATTCTGAAGAGTGCAGACAATTAATTGGTCTTCTCTCTCAGTTAAAATTAGATTTCCTCAACTAAAGCATTATAACATTGTTAAAACGAAACATGATTATTTTCATTTATTTATTTGAAATTTCATTTATTTATTTATTTATTTTGAAAATTTGGGAAGCAATAGCTATTTGAATTAAAATTTCGTCCCCAATTTTTTTACATTATAGAGACAACTGAAAAAAAAATCCTGAAATTGGAGCGTTTCGTCTCCTTACCTTACAATCGTGTTCAAACTAGCTCAAATGTGACTAATTTCGACAAATCACATTCACAAGTAACACAGGAAAGGCTGGCACTGTGATCTTTAATTCTTTAATGGCATTTTAAGCGCAGAAATGACGGACCAACGGGAAGAATGGTGTCCGGGGTGTATGCTAAATGCCCAGGATACACCCCCGACACAGAACACCACGCCTAGTAAACAAAACCTCAGTAAATACAATATTCTTCAGGCATATTATAAAAATATTTCAGTAATTTTTGAAAATTCATAAAATATTATATTCCTTGGAAATTGAGATAATTTCAATTAATCTCTACAACGTAAAATGTTCAGATAAATTACTCAGTTCAAGTTAAACATAGTTGCATTGTTTTTTTAATCATCTTATATTGAAAATATACATGAATTATGCAAATTTAAATCGTTGCGAATCACTTAATTGACAAAGGGGAGTTGCAATAACTGCCTTGGGCGTAGCTGAAGGAGTGCATCTCACTATTTGAATGTTAAAATCCTTTCGTAAAATTAGATTTAAAAGGAAAAATAGAAATAAAATCTTTGAACGATAATGATAAGATTTTAAAACTTTTCTGAGAAGAAATTCTCAGGCTCATTTTGCGAATCATCATGTTGAACAATAATAAAGAAAAACTTAAAGATTCTGTTCAGTAAATATCAAAAAGTGAACAGGTTCATTAAGTAGGCGCACTGTTTCATGATAAAAGTTTTGATTCCCTCCTTTATTTAGTGATGCCTATAAAGCTTATTATTCGGTTTAATGAGAGGGAAGGGAGAAGGGGGAGTTTTAATACGCCCTCTTTTAACCACGCTCTAACAGTTTTAAAATTAGGCAAAAAATCAAAACAGTTCTTAAATTACAAAAAATAAATAAATAAAAATTAATTAATTAGAGTTTAAAAAATTTATATAAATATATCATTTTAAAAATAAATCTTACAATGATCTTTAATAATAATAATTCATGGTTCAGTCATTTATAAAAGTGGATATTTGTAATTCGGGAGTAATCTAAGTAAACAGTAGAATTTAATTAATAAAATGGGAATTGTGAAGTTTGCTGCTTCTAAATCAAATGCTGTTAATATTTAAAGTGTATTTGTACACATATAAAGAAACGTTGCTCTTTTAAACTAAACACTCTATTTCTATTCATTTTTCTGATTATTACGTTTGATTCTTTTAAAGGATACTAAATCACATTGACTGAACAAAGTTACGGAAATGAGTCCCCGAACACTGCTTCTCCTACTTTCTCAAAAAAAAAAAAGAAAGAATGAAAGAAACAGAAAAAAAAAGAAAAGGCCTATAGGAGTTCTAAAAACTCCGGAGCCAGTAAAATACTACTTTTTATTACAACCCCTTTCGGGGTTCCCAAAAATTGCCTATGCCGACGGTATTTCACGTCGCCATGGCGGGGTATTGGGAAAAGTTTTCAACTAGCAATAGTCACGCCTCGGTAGGACCTCATTGGCTATGACACTGCCTCTGCGCAAAGCTAAGGTATCGTAGTCAGATTCATTATAAATATCAAGTGCTGAGGTGTAAATAGTGGTGGTGAAGGTTCTTTCACAAGGAATATCGAAGTCGGAGTTATATACCACAAATTCATGACTTCGATCAGTCAGATAATATAGACGCATGCCGTGTCATGTGCGGATACAATCGTAGGTTTTGGAGATAATTTTACGACAAATTGTTACTGACCAAGCCCAAAAGTGAAAAGAAAAAATGCCAGAGAATCAACGAGTTTAAATAGTTGTTTTCCGGCTTAAATTTTTTCTTAAATAAAAATCGGTACTTTTTCACATTTGTTGATTTGTTCATTTGTAATCCCCCCCCCTATTTATTATATCGTATAAGTTTATTTAATTTTACGGGAGGGCATATACTTATTTAAGCCTGCCTCTGGCAACGCCCTTGAAGTGTAGCAGATAGCCAAGGAACTGAAAATGCCCGCATTAAGAAAAAGCAACACCAGTTGAAGTTGCTGCATATATAAAAATGTTTTATCTAAGTCAAAAGAAAAAGCCAGATAATCAACAAGTACATTAAATTGTTGTTTTCAGCTATAAATTTTTCTTAAGGACACATGGAACATCCCGACGAGTAAAAAGAGGCAGTTTAGATTTAACATAATGTATTTTATTTATAAATAAAGATAGAAATGAAAATTTTTGTCTTTCGTGTATCCACACATTATAGCCTATAAATAAAATGTAAAAAAAATAATTAATTTGATACATAAATAAGTTTTTAAGAACTAATTAATATTTTACATATCTATATGAAAATTTTTTGAAAAGTTTAAGAGTTTGGTACACTTTTCTACAAAACTATTGAGTTTACACCTTAAAATTTGTATCCGAAAACATACTATGATGATAATAAGAACGATTTTCCTTTTGGCTAAAAAGAAATCAATTTAAAAATATTTTATTAAAAAACTTTATAATTCGTAAAACTTAAAGACGCAAAAAATCATTATTTTCAAATTTTTTAAATTCAGATCCCTAATGCTAGGTATTTTTAAAGAAACAAGTTAATTAAATAATTTTGGAAAGTTTCAACTCTTTAAGTGAAACCGAATTTTCGAAAACTGAACCAAAGCAACAAAAAGGCAAAAAGCTAAGCTTTACTGTATCCAAACTACAATAAAGCTTAGCTTCTTTACTTTTTAAAAGCCCTATTTTCAGTTTTAATATATTCTAAACCGATTAGTCCCAGTCTTGTCTTTTTTTTTTTTTTTTTTTTTTTTTTTTCCGATAATTGAAAATTCGGAAATTTGAGATAGTCTATGTTCCATGTGTCCCTAATAAATAGCAGTATGTATATTTTATTTATTTATATAATTTTTTTTTCCCCTGTCAGTTGTTCACTTGTAATTTTCGAAATTATTTACAGTTCATAAAAATTTGACCGCCGGAGAAACATATTTGTTTGAGCCCGCCTCTATCCACGCCCTCACCGTCTAATTTCAATAGCTGATATTTCTGGCAGTACGTGTGAAATAGCTGTACGTGTAATTTGAGATGAGCACATTAAGTTAAATAGCTTTAAATACCATTTTAGTTATAAACTTATAATGTTGACTTGATCAGTATTCTAACTTTTTGTAATATATGGGACAGTAATGATGTGGAACAACGTTGCATGCTAGAAAGATGAAAATTTCGTATGTAATTATGCATTTCTTTATGAATCACTCAATTTCAGTTCAACATTTCTATATGAATTTTCAAGAATCATCTTTTCACCATTTTATAGTAAAAATGAATGGAAAATCACAGATTTTCATTTTTATTACTTGTTTTTTATGAACGGAAGGCGTGACTAGGGGAGGAGGTTATAACAAATTCAACGGAATTGATCATTTCTTTCAAAGATCACGGTGGGTTATTTAAATTATTAATCAAAGTTTTAGTTTATTTTTCTGGAGCTTAAAAATCTGTGTTTCTTACACACCGAGAGTCACAACCTTTTCTTACAGTTTATGTGGGACGTGGGAGTAAACATCGGGGGGGGGGGGGGAGTATTCAATTCTGGGCTGTATCCATAAAAGAAATCGCGGATGATCCAAACCAAACGGTAGAAAAGGCAGAATCGTTAATAAAATAATATAATATAAAATAATCATTATTATCATTATCATTTTCTCAACAAACATGAAATTTTTTTAATGGGACCTCTAATGGGATCTCTAATGGGCCTCCATTCAATTATTATCCATCATTATCCGTATATTTTGCTTTAGGCGTGTCGACTATGGAAGGGGCGGATCCGAAGGAGAGACTAGAAGGTGTCAGTCCCCTCCTCCTCTAACAAAAGATACGTCTAAAGAGCAACATGTTCGACAAGATTTTCTTTTTTTTAATTAAACCCCACTAAAAAATTTACATTGGTTCAGAGTAAAATTTTGCTTTCTTGTGCATTTTGTTTGGGTTGAGAGAGAGGAGAGAGATAAGCTTTTTTCAAAAATTATCTCCTGCCCAAAATTATTTCTGGACAATTACAAAACTATTTTGCTGAATCTTAAAACAAAAAAAAAAAAAAATTTTGTTTATGCACTAAAACACTTGCCTAAAATCTCGTACTGGAAAATAGCACCCACCCGTAGAGTGAGTCAAATAAATGTATTTCTTTTATTAAAAATAGTGTTCCTTTTATTTTTTTCTCAGTATCTATGTTTGAAAAATTCGATATTTTGTGTTTGATGTCGCATACCCATTTTTTTCGCATGGAGAACTGCTAAAGCGTTCATCCGAATTCTGGAAAAACCAATGAGTTAACGATGGTACCGTGAACGTATGGAAAACTTGGGCAAATTTTCAATATTAAGGCACCATTAAAAAAAAAGTGGTGAAATTTTTCAACATCTTTTATTTGCCAATAGTCTACTAATGAGTACATTTCTTCAACAGGGCCGATCCCAGAAGATAATCTTCGGGGGGGGGGGGGGGGGAGGTAAATTGTAGACTGAAAATATAAATTTGCCGATCCAGTTCCTACATTGGACACCTCCCTACATTGGACAGTTTTTCGGGGAACAGAACGTGCCAATAACCTAGAAATAGCATAAATACCTCTGCACGTAGTACAGAGGGAGCCGCAAACGTTCCACTTTCTGAGATTTCACATTATTTAAGCATTAATCATCAGTCTGGTTTTTGTATTAATAAAGCGTATTACATTAATAAATTGCAGGGGGAGTACATAAAAGGCGGAATTTTCCACAAAAAGGCTGGATTATTATCTCTTTGCCAACAAAAATCCATATTTTTGTTGGGGAGGGATGGTTACATCCCTGAATCTGTTACAAGTAATTAAATTTTCATAAAATATTCCTAGCTTTTAATTTAGTCATAAAATATTCTCTCGAGAATGAAGAAAACATTTGCCTATCCGTATGCGACAAAACTATCTGTGCCGTAGTTTGCGTTGGCTGAAATGAGTTTGGGGGGGGGTGGGTTCAGGGTCTCCATTCAGGGTCTGAATGGAGTCTTTACATTAAATTAAAGAAAGGAAAGTAAGCCATACCGAGAGAACTGCTAATAAAACACTTGTCAAAGCTGTCTTATTTGCGTATATACTATTGCATGCCTGCCAACTGTTTTGGATTTTTCAGGAGACTACTGGAGTTTCATGGTTTCTCCTCGTCTCCTGATTTTACATTAAAATCTGGTTTTCTAACATTTTGAAGCTTAAATAATCGACACATTTATTTTCCCTCCTATTCTGAAAGATTACCGCTGTCTGCGTCTATTCATTCAATATGGGCCAGTATACCATGGTATTTTGGTCCATTAATAAAGATTTGTGCTTATATTGATTGCTCATTTGTGAAGGATTCTTGAAATTTTCAGAATTAGATGACAAATCGTTTAATTGTAACATTTTTTGAGTTCAGTACTTAAGTCCGAAAATTTTACTACGTTTTTTTAGTCTAAAAAGAAGATATTTTGTAAAATTTCGACCATTTGAGAAAAAAAAAAAAAAAACTTGTTAACATAAAGAAACATTGAAGTTTTATTCATTTTATGTTAAAAGAATTCTTCTATATCTGAGCTTTTTTCCAAATTCTATTTTTAATATCAGGACCTTGTGTGTGATTGAAATTTCAAACATAAGTTGCTATAAAAAGCAAACTTTTCATTTTAAAAACCATAACTGTGTCGTGTCATGTCAAATTATATTTTTAAAACATGGTGCATAGAGTAGATGGCGAAATTTAATGTGCGAAAAAATTTCGAAGAGTGTTTTGTGACTTATATAAGTAATTATGACTGAGGCATAGATTCCTCCTTCCAGTGTCCATCGTTGCTTCCAGGCGTATTTCTGCTCTGGCCACAGCCTTGCACAAGCGCATGGCTGGGCCATGCCAGGGCATTCAAAGACCCAAGCCGAAAAGCAACGATTTACACAAGAGGGAGGAATTTCTGTCGTTGCGTCTTAGCAACGACGGTAGTGAACATGTTAAAGCCAACAAGAAACTAAAATATTGTTTGAAGTGCTGATCTTAAAGCCTAATCTGTGAGTATTATTTTGTTAACCCTGTATAGGTATTAACGCTACGCTCACTCATGCCGATAGACAGAATTCTTTCATAAACCTCAATAATAAATACCAATTTTGTTTAACTTGAAATGGGTGAATGTTTCTAAAATGCACTCTAAACATTGTCTGCCCATAGGGTGCAATGCATTGGGATTATTTTGTGTGCTCCTGTAAAAGAACTATAAATGGTACCTACATCATTTTCAATGGGGTACATGGTATGGTACTTTTCATTATCATATAAAAATTTGATCTATGCATATTTACAACAGTTAGAGCACGGGAAGGCAGACAAACTGAAAGCATAAACATTTCAAGTTCTTTCCCTAGTAGCACAATTAGTCCATTTTTTGAACTATTTGTGCTACTAGGGTTGGAAAGTGTTAAAAAATACAGAAGGATCCCAAGTACAGTTTATTTTTTTTTTCCCCAAAAAGCTCTTTCATTAATATTTACTTCCAACGGGAATACGACGGGTTAACGAGCGTCACAGTGACGAGAAGAATATTTGTTCCGGGAATTTAACAGAAGGTGGAATTATCAGAAAGTGTCCCTCCCTAAAGTCGCAATTTGTTAGGTAAACTGCAAACAGTTATTCGAAACTTTTTTAAGGATGACATTGCAATATATCATGACTATTAAGCTAAAAAAAAAAAAAAAAAAAAGAAATATCTAAAATTTGTGTTAAGTAGATGTAGAAATATTCTACTGGTTTTTCTGTTTCTTTTCTTTCTTTTTTTTTTTTTAATAATATTGCTCTGTGATTATTATTTGTTTCGGTAGGAAAACTTTAGAATACATTATTGAATGTCACAATGAAAAAAATAATACTTATTCCAGGCTTTCAAACGCGTAGCATCGGCCTACTTGGAGGAGAGAAACATTAGGCTTGTAGCAAGAGGTGGAGTTATGAGAAAGTGTCCCTCCCTCAAACCTTAATTTTTAAGGTAAAGACTAAATATGTATGACAAGAACGCGAAAAAGAGATTTCAAACGAAAACAGGAAAACAGTTCTCAGAAAATTTCTTTGAAACATTTTTAGGATCACATTGCACTATATATTCCCATAACTAGGAAAGTAATTGAAAAACCAAACCTAAAATGTTTGTGAAGTTAATGCGAAGTTGTGAAGAGGGATCCTAGGGGAGAAAAAAAAAGTTTTTTTCTTTTTCTTTCTTTCTTTTTTTTTTAAGCTGTACTATTCTTATTTAGTTCCGAAGGGCATAATTTCGATATCCGCTTACTGAAAAAAAGAATATTTGTTCGAAGCTTTCAAACGCGTGACCTTGAACTTCCCGGGAGAAGAAAACCTTTGGTGTTTAAAAAGAGGGGTAAAGAGGAAGTAACCCTGTTTTGAAACTTTTTATTTTTTTTATTTTTTTTTTAAAGGTAAATTGTGAATATGTAGGGCAAAAATGAAAAAGATTTCAAAGGAAAGCCTGAAATTACTTATCAGAAATTTTTTTTGGAAAACTTTTAAGTATCATATTGCAATGTAACATACTTATTAGGAAGAAACTAATTGGAAATAAACCACATCTAAAATGTATGGGAATTTAATGAAGGTAGATCCTACCTTTTTTTCCCCCTACGGCTCTGTGATTATTATTTGTTTTCGAAGGGAATACATTAGAGTACATTAATCAGTGTACCAATGATGAAAATAATATTTGTTCCAGGCTTGCAAATGCGTGACGTCGTCCTACATGGAGAAGAAAAACATTTGGAGATTTACAGGAGGGGGGTTATGAAAAAGTGTCCCTCCTTCAAACCTTAGTTTTTTAGTTAACTTATACATACGTATGACGAAAACGAAAGTCATACTTTCAAAGAAAATGTGCAAATAGTTATCAGAGACTTTTTTTAAGACCACATTACAATATATCTTCTAAATAGGGAAGAAAGTAATTTAAAATAAACCACATCTAAAATGTGCGTGAAATTAAGACAGAAAGATCCTAGGATTAAAGCTTTTTTTATAGATAAAAGAAAAAGCTGCAATATTGTTATTTACTTCTAAAGTGAATTAGCCGCACAATAAATTAAAGAATAGTATTTCCAGGCTTACACGCGTGGCGTTGCTCTACATGGAGAAGAAAAACATTAGGAGTTTTACCGGCGGTAGGGTTATGAGAAAGTGTCTCCCTTCAAGCATTACTTTTTCAGGTAAACTGTAAATACACGAGTATGAAAAACGGACTTTTGGAAAGGAAAACGTGCAAATAGTTATTAAAAACTTTCTTCAAAAACATTTAGTATCACTTTACAAGGTATCAAAGTAATTGAAAATAAACAATTTCTAAAATGCGTGTGAAGTTAATACCAAATAATCATAAATGACTTTTTTTTTTTTTTTTTTTTTTTTTTTAAGGCTCGCTGTGGTTATTATTCCTTTCCGAAGGGATTATATTAGAATATAATAACGAGCGTCACAAAAAAATTTTATATATATATATATATATATATATATATATATATATATATATTTGTTCCAGGATTTTTAACATGTGACGTTGGCCAACTAGAAAATGAAGTTCAACAGTAGGTGGGAATTATTGAAATAGCACCTCCCTCAAAGCAGAATATTTTAGTTCGACTGTAAGTATCTATGACAAAAATATAAGAGAGACTTTTAAATTAAAATGTGTAAGTAGTCGAAAAACCTTATAGTATGATATTGTAATTATATCATTCTCATTAGAAAGAAAATAATTCAAAATAAACCACATCTAAAATGTGTGTTAAGCAGTAGCGTATAGTCGAGACTTTTCTATGTTTTTATTTTATTTTATTTTTATATTTCTGTGGGGAGGGGGAGGTAAAGTTAATTAAGTAAAGCACGGATTTCATATATATATATATATAAATGTAAGGAAAACTGAAACATTTTGAGATTTTAAATACGCACTAATATTAACGCACTATATATTAAAGCCCCCTTCCGGTACCTGCTCGAGCTTGCCCTACATGTAGAGATTTTATAACTATATGGTTGACGCTAAATTAGAAAATATTGATAAGTTGGTTAGAGTAACAAAATGACTGAACATATACCGAACCGAAATAAACCGATATTTTTTTCCCGGTTTTCGGTTCAGTTCCGGTTCGACTCCCTGTGAAAAATACTCGATTGCAGCATTTGAAACAAGAAATCCGCGACTTGTCTCAAGGAAGGCCAGTTAACAGGGGGTCGGAAACCTCCGAACGGCTAAGTCGACAGGCGCGACCAGGGTTTGAACCTTTCACCTCCCGCCTTCCAGTTTCGAGAGCAGAACATCTCAGCCACTGGTGGGGCTTTTCTCCCCTAGAAATTAAGCCCTGGTTGGCATCAATGTGAAATGGAACATTATTTCCATTATTTTTAAAAAATTAGGCGATTTCGAGGGAAAACATTTTCAGTACACGTACATACATATTGGTACCTTTTAAAATATTCATAAACATAATCGAGAAACATTTGAAAAAACATTATCATTTAAGTAACTTATTCTGCGCATGCTACTAGCGTGGCTATCGTTTGGAAAGCATCATGTTTTTTCCCGTTATGCACAGTCTAGTGATTCCTGTATCTACAGTTCAGTTCTACCCTTTCATAAAACTGCTTTTTTCGTCTACATTTTTGAGTTATATATTTCTTGGACTTGAAGGGAAAAAACGTACGTTCTTTTAAAGAGGAAAAGTTTAGTTATGTCCTCCGCAATACTTCGCAAAATCCAGATAAGCTGCTACAAGCTAAGAACAAATTCCCGAGGAAGCTTTTACTGTATAAAGCCTTGATGAAATATCGCCCTGTAAGTCGATATTATCTGTATTTTACGAGAAACAAGATGTATTCTAAGCCTATCTCGGAATTTTTTTTATTTTTGCTTTTTCCCCCGCCTTTAAGTTACGATGCAGAAAACAAGACCTCCTTTTATTTGATAAAGAGTACAAATTTGCTCGAGATGTATGTATAAGATACCATTGTTAGAGAACGCTTTGTGTTCCGTGAATTTTTTATGCTGCGGGGAAAAGATAAAAAAGTTGAAGTGTTTTTAAAAAATAAATGGAGTCGGAAAATAAATTTGCCATTTTTTTTTTTTTTTTTTTTTTTTTTTTTTTTTTTTTTTACATTACGCTTTAGATAATAGTAATAATAACTATAGCTATAATAATAGTAATAATAGCTCAGTGATAATTAAGATCCCTTACTGAGAAATACTGGTTGCACAATTATACAGTTTAACCGGGTTAACTTGAGTTTAACACTTTGAAGGACAAGCATTTTCATTTCATTCTCGAGTTTTTGGGCAGTGCTTGCAATAGCAGGAAATTCAAACCCTTGGAGATTATATTATATGAGGAAGCTTCTAAAAAGAATTTTGTTTAAGTATATCTTTACTAGCCTCCTCCGGCAACCAGTTGGTTCGCCATCTTAATAAATCTTGTTTGGAGAGAATCCTGTTTCTCACCGGCTTCCTTGGCAATGAAATCTCTCAGATTCTGAATGGAATTTCAAGTTAAGATGGTTACAAACAGGGGCTGCCCTAGGGTAAGTGGCGCCCCCTGCTCTACTTAGTTTTAGAGTTCGAAATGACGCCCCTTCGAAGCCGACACCCCGATGCGACGCTAACCTTGCTTACCGTGTCAGGCAGCTCTTGGTTACAAAAATAATATGGTTTAGTGATAAAAACCTACAAAAAGATAAAATTATACAAATTATATACGTCCTATATTAATCCTGAAGAGCTTCTACATATATTGACCGTTATTAAAAAAAAAAAAAAAAAAAAAAAAAAAAAACGGAAAGAAAAGGAAACTCTCAAACACTTTCAGATTTTAAAAACGCACTAAAGTGCTACATACTAAAAGCGTATCATAATCCATGCGCCTTCCTTATTCCATTAAGTTGGAAAGTGTATCATTATTCATCAGTGTGATTAAACAAAATTAAAACTGATATTTCTAACATCCTTATTCTGGATGTAATACAATGGAAATAGAATGGGAAAAAGCTGTGCAGAAAAGTGCACAATTCGAACTGAATGAAAGTCTGAAAAACTTATTCAGGTGCATTCTTTATCCAAGTAAGCGTAGCAGACGATAAATGATTTTATTTATTAAAAACTGAGTATTCTCTAAGTTTGCGCCATCTGACGGCGGCTCTGTAAAATAAAAACTCAATTGCATTCTTTTATTTTTCTGGTTAAACAGGTTTTTTTTTTTTTTTTTGTGTATAATATAAGAACAGTGCTTTTTTTTCGCGCGATAAAAAGTAGAATATATGTTAATCCAGGACTTTAACTGTCTTTATTAAAAATTTCAACTAAATCTGTCAAACCGTTTCAGCGTGAAAGAGTAATAACATGTATACAAACATTGACATTTATATGTTAGGAGGATGAATGAGCGTTCTAAATGCATATCTGCTGAAAGTAATTCAAGTGGATAATAATTATTTTGCTTACATTTCAATATAAAAGTAACATTATTTGCGGCATTATCCAAATATTTATTTTCAGTATCGATATACAGTGTAATGTAGAACCCCGATCTATCGTTTTTCAAGGGGTGCGTAGTAAAAAACGACGGATGCGGGAAATCGACGAATGCGGGTTAAAGTCAAAATGCGAAGAAAACAGTATTTATGAATACACACAATGTTTACAGTATACCAAACATATTAAATTTGTTACCAAACTGTAAAAGAAACAAATAGAAGTTGTGTAGAAATTAAGTGATACTTATTTTTTAAAAATCAGTAATTTGACACTGGGTTTTTCATTAATCTTTTAATTAAACAAAGTTTTCAAGATTCACAATGTATTTTTTGTCTTATATTCACAATATATTTTTATGTGCATTCATGTTTGTATGTAAAAGTCATACAATTTCAAATACCGTTATTGTGTAGGATAAACTAGGCACTAGTGTTGGTCCAGTCTCATCGGCATGAATATTATTCTCAGCTTCTTCGCGATTATTTTTATCTTTTGCGTCACTTTTCTTCCATTCTTATGATACTGCACGCTGATACATCTAAATCAGTGGAAATATAATCACTACATTTCACATCATACACATCTCTGCTGGATGTAAGAACTCGTCATCTATAACATCATCAACCCAAGATATCATACCAGGAAGTAATTCGATTTGTAAGCCATATTGATCCACTTCATCTTCAATTTCATTTCGGCCAGAAGAAACATTTTACAACGATGAACGCGGGAAAGCGAATTTTCGATGAACGATACATGCGGGTTTTAACGTTATTTGAATACAGTTTGTGCAGGGACCATAGAAATAAAACGATCAATACGGGAAAACGATGAATGCGGGAACGATAGATCGGGGTTCCACTGTATTAGTTTTGGCTGTCATCAGAATGAAATTTATCACAATGAAAATCAAAAGCTGATATTTTTAAATATAAAAAACCTTCTAATGCAATGCACTATTTTAATGATAAAGTCATTAAAAGGGATTGTCATTTTATTATCGATTATATTTATTCCTCATAGACGGTCGATTCCACAAAAAAAGGTGCACTTTAACACTATCTTTAATGTAATAATGTGAATTATTTTATAAAATATTTTCAAAGCACTTACGCGTACAAAAAAAAAAGTCATCTCATACACTCCTGAGAAAACTCCAAATTTCCAAGCATTTAGAGAACAACTGATCAACAGCACTTGAATTAGATACACAGTAACAAATGAAATGAGAAATAACGTTTCACAAAATAGCTAACACAGCGCAAGCGTTCAACAGCTTACGACAAAAAGTTTACTATAAGGAATGCAATATTAAGTTTCAGATAACAAAACTAATTTCGTGTCTAAAACTAAATTACACTTGAGAGAATAGCCCTGGATGTAAAATTCATCCTAGAAGAATGGCGACTAAATTCTGGGATGATACTCCTCTTTCCCAGGGGCGTAATTTGAGAATGATTGTGAACATCTGAAGGCAATATCTGGAAGTAACTGTTTTCCAACACATCTTAAATATCTCAGAGTACGAGCTGTTACAAGATGAAGAAAGAAAGAGATGTAATTATGGATTATTCTTTTTATAGGGTGCTTTATTAAGGTTGCAATTTTTTAGGAGAAGACAGTGAAAAGATATTAAAGATTTAACACTTAGCAGAGTGAAATTTTCTAATGCGTATGTGATGTCATGTATCAGCTGATGTATGTTTTAGCTTATAATACATTTTATTAATCGTTTAATAATGTTTTTAATGGGCATGTAATGCGTTTTTTATAATGTATAAAATGCGTCGGGTTTCAATTTTGTCTTGCAACCTGATTCTTGCAAAACTCATTTCTTTTTGGCATGATGATAAATAATCTTTTCTTTTTTTTAACAGACGGTTTCCTAAAATAAATAATAAAAACTAGCATCAACTGATCGCGCAATTAAATTTCATATTTGAGAGAGGCAACTTTCATGTGAAAGCACGAAGAAATACCTCGGGGGTGGGAGAGAGGAGGGGGGGGGTAGCCGTAGGCTGAATGTTTAGGGTTTATCTTCCTCCACAGTAATCACCTAAGCTTACGGTCGTAGGCTCGATTCCCACTCGATCCCCTGGATGTTTAAATTTCCTTCTGTTGTGCTGCATCTGTGTTGTCCACTTTATTCGACGAGAATTTATAGGCGCATTCTAGGATGAAAGCACAGAGTCCGAAAATAAATGCTCCAGATACAATAACAACAAATACAGAATTTAGAATAGTATAATTTGCTATAAAAATATTATTCTAGAAAATCTATAAATTGGAGAAAGCTATAATGTGGATCAGAGGCTCCCAAATTTTCTATACCGTGGCGCACTTTGCCGAGGCATTGCTTCTGATTTTCTTGCACCCCATCTTAGGGTCGTTCAAAAATTTTCCCGCCATTGTTATACAGTGAAACCTGCGTATAACTGCACTGAAGGGACTTGAGAAAAATATTTAGCTAATATATCGTTGCAAACAGGTTAACCTTTTGCAGATTACTGCAGCAGGTCTTTTCTAACCATCAAAATAAGGATAAAATATATTTATCGGGCAGAGACTTCACACTAGTCATCTGTACATTGGCTTTTAAATCTCGTGTGATGAATTTATTTTGTATTAGTGAAGTTTAACACATATACTTAACGTAACGCACTTATTACCTCATTTTGAATTGGAACAGGAGTTTACTATACTATAATTTTATAAAACATTTTTGTTGTAATTTTTGTAATAAAAAATTTTTTGTGAGCGAAAATTTTATGATACATTTTGGTTATCAATATGCGTAAATGTTGCATGCAGAAATTTTATTTTATTACTAGCTGAAGTACCCGTTCTTCGCAGGCAATGGAAATCGTTGAACCAATAAATACAAATGGCCGACTCTATTTAAGATTTCTGCTGCCGTTCTGACAAATTCAGGACTGATCCCGAAAATTACGTAACGACAAAACTGTTTCGATAATGCAAGAGTTTACGATTTCTAACCCAAATGTTAACCGACAGACGATTTTGTCCCCCCCCCCTTTCTCCCATCCGATTAGTGCTTGCTCGATTGTATTCGTAAACTCCTCTACTCTTTCCACACTTGCGTTTAGTTTAAGGTGACCATACGTCCTCGAAATTCGAGGACAGTCCCCAAATTTAGAGTTTTTTTTCATTTTGTCCCCAAAAATACTTTGCCCCCAAATGTCCCCAATTTTAAAGATTTGTACTTTTTTCCCCTGAAAGTTTCCGTTTAGTTTATTTCTTTAAGAAAAAACTGAAGAAATAAGAAAAATAAACCAACTAAAAACGTCATTTACTCAGAGAAACAATGAAATTCGATCTCTGAAAACGTTTGTTGTCATTATAAAGTATCCGACTATGAGACAAATTTCCCCTTTCAGTTTTGTTAATGATTAATCACAATTCATGAAGAACCATGCTTAAAATATGAAATTAACGTACGAAAATTTTCTTGCCCTCGAATACTTTTTTTGGAGGGTGTACATGGTAATATGTTATGTGTATGTCCTCGAAAATATTTTCTAGTGTCCCCAAGTTTTGTTTAGATTCGAGGACAATGCTGGATTTGTCCCCAAATTACCGTTTAGAAATATGGTAGCCTTAGTTTAGTTATAAAAAAGGCAATCAGAATGATGTGTTCAAGAACACTTATTAAAGTGAATAGACCCACGAATGTGGTGTCTCGTACTGTTTCCACCTTCAAATATTACGTATTTGAATGTTTATTCTCATTCAATGAAAACAAAATCTCGATTTCAATTTGCGTAATGACAAATTCTTTGCACATTGTCTTAAAATTAGCAACGTCGCAAGAACTCATGTACAAAGTAATCTAACAAACCTACAGAAACTTAGCAATATGCGCTTTCTAAAAATTTTTTTATACACACAAATTTAAAAATTTAGACTGAATGCACCGATTTTAATCCATTTATTAACCAGAGTTGGGCAGTATCGCAAATGCTCATGCATTTGAAATACACTTTCAAAATGGATTTGTATTTTGTATTTTGCATTTTCACTAGTAGAAAGCAGAGTATTTTGAAAATGTATTTTAAAATACAATTTTTATGTATCTTGTATTTCCAAAACACTGAAAATACATTCTTTATTCTGGCGTTAAATGAATTGTAACACCAAGGACTGCTCAGATGGAATGTACGAATGAAAATTACAAAATGGATGATATTCACCCCCACCTCTTCATGTAATTTATGAGCTGTACTAGCATTTCATGTGGTATGTAAAGAAGTGTTAGGATCTCTAGTGATGTCAATAAACAGGAAAGGAAAGCACCTTTATGCTCCTGTTTAGAAGTAGTTAGTTCGAGAGTAATAATGATATTTGGGTCTTCGAATTTTTTTAGATTTACAAATGGTATCGACGCAGAAAACGAGAAAAACATGTTTGAGTAGCCTTTATTGGAATTTTTAAGGGAATTTAAAAACAGTTTGAACTGTGTTGCTAAGATACAGAAAAATAAGACAAAGTGTTTCTGCAGCAATTGCTTCGGCTTGTGGACTGCACTGTCGATGCAAAGGTAGGCGTGCAAAGTAGAAAATATTACTAATAAATATTTTGTTTCTTATTTAAATGAACAGAATGATTAAAAAATGTACAAAGGAAGGAGTCTGCGAATCCGCTGCACCAGAAAAAAAACAAAACTAATTCGAAAAGCTGTAACATCAAAGATGCTACAAATTCGGAAAAAATGTAAACAACCAACTCCAGAAATCAATTTTTTGTTTGTTTGTTTGTGTAACATCTATTTCGGATATTGTGCACTAGGGTGGAAGCGAAAATGGCAAAAATAAATTGTTTTTTTTATATTAATACTTCCTGACTCAACAAATGGTGCTGTTTGGCTTAAAAGTCACAGAAAAAAAATCCTAGTCCATTCACTGATTGTCTTCAGGTTCCACACTGGGCTGAAAGAAAGGAATGTTAACATAAAAAGTAAAAAAAATCATTTTTTTAAATTTAATTTTAATGTTTACAATAGCTTTATTTTCTGACTCAAAAACAGTTCTAATTACTAAAACGAAACCATTGCCGTTAACATTGCCGTAACAACAAAAAAAAAAAAGTCACTAACTTGCAACCGAGCGTCATAAGTTTTGGGGTATATTTTGAATACATAGCTATTAAATATTTACATATTACTTCATTTTTAAAGACAATTAATATTTAGAAAGCGCACTAATACAGAAAAATAAATGATACCAAATTTACCTTTCGAGTGTTATTGACTAATAAAACACTTTGCTTTAATCAGTCTTCATTTTCGGAGTCCACATGCCTGGCAAAATAATTAACTGGTATCAAACTTTGGAAGTTCCTTTCGTGATTTGATTCCACAACGAAAGTATCCATCTCTGGCTTCTGCTCCACATGTTACCAATGGTGCTTGTGTTAGTAGGTTAGTAACATGCCTTTCTACTGCTTGAGAATGGCAAGGGAGCTTCTCTATTTCAAATTCTGAACCGTTTCTGATCATACTTGCTACGTCTTCGTCACTGAGGTTCATGTTAGCTGGTGGTTCCAAAGGATTGTCCCAGTGAATCATCTGAAAATACTCCTTCTTCGAAATTTATATTTGGAGGACCAAATTGGCATATTTTTTCCTTCCAGGCAGTTTTTCTTGCTTTCAATATTCTTCTTAGGCCGAGTTCTCGAATATGTGATCATTCATCAAACAGCATTGCCAACAGAATATTTTCAGAATGAGCAAAATAACAGTTCCTCTGAATAACTTCATGAGGGATTGACTTAAAATCTTTAGGCAAGAATGAACTTCTTTTCATCATTCCGTGCTCCATGAATGTAGCTCCAGGGATTTTCTTTATTTCAAACCAGGATGGCACGAAAACTTTCATCACATAGTCTACTAGGAGTTTAAAGCATTGGTTAGGCAGTTGATACGTACAGGCGCAGTATTCTGTTCGCTGTAGTGAGTCAGCTTGAATTTGACATCCTTTCTCGAATTCTGTTTGCCAAATATGGATGGCACTGTCCCGAGCATACTGCCCTAGAAATATCGGAGAGGTACTTTTGGTCTGTACTGAGGTCTTTTTTACCAATTTCAGGCAGAGCAACAGGAATAGAAACAAAATTTGTTTCGTACGTTTCGTACGTTTCTAGAGATTTTCCTATTGTTCCAGAAAACTGGTGTGGCCCAGATGTTTTTTCGTCAATCTTATGGAAAAGGTGGCGAAGAGGTAGTTCATTAGTATGCAATAAGCATACAAACCAGTGCAATTTATGACTAACAAAGATTTCAAGCCGTCTAACTACGCCATTTTTCTTCCCAATGTTGACTTTCGTTACAGCGCCCCCAACGACAAGATCCGAAAGTGTAATCTCTTTCTATGTAAAGAAGTTGATGATGCTGCAAGTAATATCAGCACTAGAGCGTGAATCCGGAGTACCATGTCCTATGTGAACAGAACCAGGTTCTGACAACATAATAATATGCTCTTCCACAGCTACAGCCGTATATAAAGAGATTCTCTTCTTGCATTATAGTTTCGTCCTTTCTTCCATCGAAGTATATGGCGTACAAAGACTGTTTTACTTGCGTAGAATTTAGTTGTGATCGTATCTTTCATTATAATTTTTAATATGGGGAATTACTTCTTGGGGACTTACCACAGGCAAGGAGGCTTTCTTCCAAATTTTTTCAACGTCCAAAGAAACAATTTCGATGATCTCTCTTACTGAAGGATACTTCTTGTTACCCTAAGCTTCCACTATATATCATTTTTTGTGAATAAGAAATGCTTCATTAAATCAGAATACGTTGGTAATTATGTCTCCTTCAATTGTACTGGAATTCCGAAAACACTACAAAACGTTTCACTTCTAGTTGAGGTCATATTTAAATTCGAAACTCCGTATTATTTTGTCAAATATAAATCAAAATTAATAAAACGTATAGGTTCAACAACATAGCTTCGTATCACAAATTAGAAACAATTGGTTGAACCAAAGGCAATCGCAAAAACGAATCATTCCATACAATAAGTCTAGTAGATTTTAGAGTATAATTTGCCTTTTTTATGTACAAAAAGCCATATCGGGATCTCATATATGGTAGTAACGTTTCAATAAAATAATTTATTAATGAGAAAGTAAATCATTAATATTATTTTACAAATTAATTAATTATTTAGTAAAACATTAAATTAAAAAAAATATTTTTTTTTTTACATAAAAATCATTAAAAACTTGAAAAAAAAGGCCAATATAAATATTCACTTGAGATGTGGAACCTCAAGATGTCAGCATTTTAAGCTGAAATTTGGTGACAATTGTTTTCAACTAGTTTGGCACCATATCATGACTCAGGCAATGTGAATTTCGAAAAAAAGTTTTTTCGCTCCACCCTACTATGCACTTGGGCCGAAGCCTGTTTAAAAATCCCCGTTAGAAGGACAACACAATAGGGGATGCCCTCCGTGGGGAATCTTTCTAAGGGGTCCTAACCCCTATTTACGCTAAGTGTCGGAGAAAATCACGGAAAACTCCGAACGGTTAGGTTGGCGGACGCGATCTGGTTTTGAACCAGGCCTTTTCCATCTACCATTTTGAGTGCATGTTTGTTGTGAACATGCGGATTTGTGTGCTTGGCCCGAAGTCCGCTTATAAGTCCACGTCAGAAATACAACACAAGGGAGGGGGGAGCCCTCAGTGGGGATCTTTCTAGTGGGTCCTATTCCGTATTTACGCTAGTTTCGCAGAAAACCACGGAAAACTCCGAGCGGTTAGGTTGGCGGACACGACCTGGTCTTGAACCAGGCATTTTCCATCTACCATTTTGAGTGCATGTTTGTTTGTGAACATGTGGATTTGTGTGCTTGGCCCGAAGTCCGCTTATAAGAGTCCACGTCCGAAAGACAACGCAAGGGGGGGGTGCCCTCCATGGAGATCATTTTAGTGGGTTCTAAGCCGTATTTACGTTAGTTTCAGAGAAAACCACGGAAAACTCCGGTTAAGTCGACAGCTGCTCGATGGGACACGAACACGGGACCTTCACACTTCGGCCGCCTACCATTTTCAATGTTTTGAGTGCAGAAATCAATTATCCATGAACTTGGATCTCTTCAGTGTTGCCCCCCCTTCCTCCTCCAAAAAAAAATACTAATTAATCTGACCAACCATAGACAAACTTGCAAAAAGACTGCGGCAGTTTTTGGATTAAACTAATCCGAGTGTGAGTTTTTTTAAAAATACCATTTACGGTTAATCTGCGTGCTAATCCTGAAATTCGTGCTACTTGATTCTTGTGCTGACATTCAGTGAATAAAGACCGTTAAAATTCAGATAATTCATGTTTACAAAACTTAGATTACGTATACGTAAATAGTCAAACCCCAGTCATAAACGCCTCTTAACTTAAGCTGCAAAGTCTTAAACATAGCCTGATAAACCCTATCTCGTGAAATTACACGAGATCTGTAACTAAATTGCCCAGGGAACACGACATAATTTTGTCTCTTTCAGAAATGTTGACGCTCGCTTTATTCCCCAGGAGTGTCATTAAAGAACAGCTGTGGACGTTTTCGGAAAGGCCTGGATGTGTAATGCTTGAAAATAATCCACTTCAGCAGTTCTTAAATAATTTTGATTATCAGGCATAACATTTATTTTATCCTTTATATACTATATGATGATTGCTAAAGATACTCTGGGAGAGATATAGTATTATAAATAATATCTGTTGAGACTGAGTAGTGTAAAGTACTATGTACATCCCCTCAAGAAAGCATTCGAGTATAAGAGAAATTTCCTATTTTATCTCTGCAAATAATTTCTGAGTTTTTGAAAAATGCACAACCCGGCAGAAATAGCGTAAATTTATAATTAGACATAGCCTAATCCGTATTCTATGATAAATAATTTTTAATGTACGAAACCAACGTACGCCACTGGCTCACATGTTACAGTTGCAAAATGCTGTTTATAGGGAAAGTTTAATTATAACCACTCAGTATATTTTAGTAAATTTTTTAATTATTAACTTCAAGCTGTTTTTATTCACAACAAGCTGCGTGCCCGTTCTTCGCACGGTAGAAAAGGAATATTTTCCTAAAATATGATCGTAACAAAATCTAAAAAGAAAAAAAAAAAGTTCAGGCAGTCCCTTCTGTTGAAACTATTGCTGGATATATTAACACAACGTAGGATTATAATTTAGTTAATTGTAAGACTTCCGTTGAAAAATGATGAATAGAAACTTTTAATTTCACTAAATTTTTATTAACGTGGTATACTGTACTTTAATCCATATTAACCTAACAAATCTGATAATACTACCTATTACTTATACTATCTATTACTTACATTAATATTACTATCTTCCTTTCTCTCTCTCTTTAATGCTCAATTTAAAGAAACAGCTTTGATATTTGAAACCAATGGTTGGTTTTCAACTCTTTGATGATTCTTTGCAATTTATGCATTAGCATAAACGATAAACCTATTTTATAATGGTTGCCATTTAAACATCTCTCCATACATTTTTAAGCATAGTTCTTTTTAGATTGCATAGCAGGCTTAATCTCTGGAGATTTTTAATTGTTACCATAAAATTATTTTCTCTTTTTTACGTAGCTTTGTAATTTATTGTGCACGTCTGTAATCGATATTCAAGATATAAAAGCCTACATCAGGCATTTTGGAACACTCTGTATATATATATATATATATATATATATATGTAATAAATAAATTAAAAAGTATTAAAACTATTATTGATAATATTTAATTCTAAAATAGGTACACAGAATTAAAAAAGTATTCTGAATACAAAACTCTGAACAGCAAGAGTTTCTTTAAGGCAAAGCTGCAAAATGGCTATATGCCTAAAGGGATGCCTTCGGGGAAGGACTTTGCAAGGAATTCTAACACGTATTCACGCTACATCTAGTGACAACCTCCCAAAACTCCAGACCGCTAGTTCGACAGCTAAGCGAGAATCCAAAAATCTGGACCTGCACATTTCCGCCATGTTCAGTTCCTTTCGAACTCGTCCATTGGTCGTCGAATAAGCCTGAAAGCCACTCAAAATCTAACACCAACTTGCTGAGTTTACTTTCAGTGTAATCGTAACGTTGAAACCTTATCCACCCTCCATCCAATTTTAATCTGAATAAAAGTGAGAGTAAACATTTCAACCCTTTAATCCACTCAAAACGTAGAAAATTGTAGCAGGGATTGCACATTGTGGCGCCTGCCTTTCTGCATTCAATGCCCTAGCAATTTCTGGAGGATCAAATCATATTATAAAGCCGTGGATTCCAAAAGTAATTTCGATCAACCAGCTCCTTCATATCGACTCGGTTATTGTTAATTTACGAAAATGGTGCACTTTTGTAAGCGCAGATACGTACTTAGACAAGGAAATACCCTAAAATTGCATTTAACGTGAATTCCTGATGACTGACTGGGTACGCAAGCATCATCTTAGAAATGGTAATAATTAAGAGAGCTTTGTTAACTATGTACTGCGAACTGTTTACTACAGCAGTTTATAATCCAAGCACGAGGAAGTGTGTTTTATATCATAAGACAATTTTTTCTACGTGTTAGACGTGTTAGATTAACCTGAATTTAGAAGCGGTATTTCAGTTTTTCATTTGGGCGTGCGAGATTTGATGCATTAAAATCCAGAATATGGAATAAATAAAATGTTTGTTAAATTTTCGGGGTGCGATCGTGTTCCCTTACGTCCCCCATTTGCTCCCGCTGCCTGAATCGAGTAAAAAAACTTATACTCGAAAATTTTGACTAACATCGTCTCTCTCCTAGACCTGAAACTACCGATAACAAGCAATACAAAATTTGGTATTCATGTCAGGCTTGTAGATTTTTCTTGTAATTTTCGAAAATAGCAAACTGTTGTTTGATGGTGGTTGTGAGAGGATGGAAGGGGAGGGGGGGAGGCTAAATATTTGTTTTGCTTATTCCTGTCGGAGAAAAATTAAAGCGATGTCCAAATAATTCTTTCTGTAAACAATATTTACAGTGCATCAAGTAAAGTATAGAATTTCGATTTCAAAACCGCAATGGCATAATTTTATTATTCCGCATATTCTATCTCATCTCGATCGGTTATACCGAGCGGCCGCTAGAGCATATACTTATTTTAGTGACTACCTTAAGTATTTACTTCCTAGGAAATACTGTGTCACGAAAAAGCTTGGTATTAAGATTTTGACGATATTTAATTTACTTCTACCATATTTCACTTACTTTGACCGTACTAAAGGTCTTCGTCACATTTCAACATATATACGAATTTATGTGCGTACTTAAGCGTATGTAACCCATGCTATTCTATTTTGATTAGTTTTGTACGTACATTTGTAGGTACGCGACTCGCATAACTAAAGAATGATTAACAGTAATAAGTTCAAATTTTGTATCCACAATTGTTGTCATATCCCTACCAGCAATTTTCCTGTCTTTACCACCGGTGACGCAGTTGGCGGATGCAAAGTTAGCCGGAGCAAAATTGCTAGTAGGGATGTAGTTTTGCACCATTCTTTTGACTGCGACCGATTGGGTAAGTTTTTGATAGTTTCTCCCATTGTGTTGTGGAAATGGCAGTTGTACAGGCATTCCTGCAAGTGAAATGAGCATTTGACCCCTAGACCTTGGCGACCGTTTTGGCGATTTTGACGACCAAAAGAAAGTTCCCGAAAATAGTGGAATTCCGGATGCATCCCAGTTAGAAAAGAAGTTACGAGAAAGATCGAGAAATATGAAGTCACGACCTGCTTGGAAAACTATAAATATCAGTCTCTCTCTCGCTGTTACGTTTGTCGAAACAGACTTTGGATATAGAGAGCAGAACTCTACGATTGACATTGTGATTTGAATAGTGCTATCCCTACTGGCAATTTTGCTCGGGCTATCATCGGCCGGCTACGTGGCCGGTGGTAAACTGAGCGAAATTCCTATTGGGGATAGCTGAGAGGCTGATAAACTGTGCCAAAGATTTCCTGTTGCATGTGATAGCGGAGCCTGATTATGGCTAACGGGGGCCCGGGGCATTGATGAATTTAGGAGCCCCCATCTATGAAATTTGTTTTATTTTTCATAAAAAAATATTTTAGAACGATGTTTGAAATTAGAGGGCCTTTCTAGCCGGGTCCCTGTGATTAAGATCAATAGATGAAGGGTCTATACGAATTTATTTAGGTGCCTGAGTAAAGGGTTAATTTGATAGATTAAATAATGATAAATTTTTATTACAATTCGTAGGAGGGATAAATTGTTAGGAATTGTAAGAGGTTCTTTTGTTCATAGTCTTTTTTGATGTTGTTTGTTTGTTTCTTTGTGTGTGTGTGATAAATTACAGCATCGATTCGTCAAATAAAGTGTTATGTATTCGCTTTTCCAGCTTTCTGGGCTATTTTGAAGTACACCCGCACTTTGTGATTTTCTTAACAATACATTAAAGTCTATGGACATCATCAATACATTGAAAGTATATGGTACTTCATTCTTCGGGTTTACCCAAAATTTCGTTACATTCTGCCAAGCTTGGCGAGTTAAGGTGAAATATAGTCAAATTGTGTGCAAAAATAATTTTAAAACTGAACGGAGATTGGCAATATCTCATATTTTGGCGAAAAATAGCCTGACCTTAATGTTATTGAAGTATTGTATCTCACTTTCAAATTCAGTAACATTAAATTTACACACCTAAAAAGAAAAGAACTAAATTCGCTAAGAAAGGTTTAAAATCGGGACAAAAATTGAACCGGTTTTGAATCCTTCGGAGCTAATTTAGTTAGGAAATTTAATTTTTTTTTAAAGCGTGAAATGTGCATCAAAATTTTGTGAAATTTAATAGACGTACACCCTCTGAAAAAGTGTTAGAGAATAAGCGAAATTTCTTAACTTTCGGAATAATAATTATTGTATTTATTTATTTATTTATTTTGAAAGACACACAACTCGACAGAAATATGGAAAGTTATGATTGAACTGCAAATTTCGAACCGGGCTCATGTAAAATTTCACAGGAGACACATAAAACGGATTATCTGTTAAAACATTTGACAGATTGAAACCGTTTTTTTTTTTGTGTGGGGAGGGGGGAGAGAACTTTATCGAAAACTGCGTACTTTATAACAAGGCAAAATTATGGGGAGAAAATGGCCATTACATTTTTTTTTTTTTTTTTTTTTTTTTAGATGAGTCCTTCTCTAAATTCATCCGGGGTGGTTTTAGTACTAAAACAGGATTCTTTAAAAAGCACGTTAAAAAACATACAAACGTTTTCTTCTACATTTCACTATATTGTTATGTATTGTGATTACATTGCCATACAAAATTACAAAAATATCCCCCATAATATTCAATAGACGTCTTTTGAACGTCTTTTAGACGTCTTTTGAATAGTTGTGCAACTACGGGTATTTTGCACCAGCATGGGAACTAGATATTAGTCTTTCTCACTCAAAGAATATAGATCTACATGTTTACACGAAAAAAAAAAAAGCGAAAATGTCAATTATGAACAAATCTCTGGGTAGGCCCTTTTTGAAATTTGCTTTTCCATTATTCTATGATAACTATTTTAATATACTAAACCAAAGTAGGAAATTCATGTCTTACTCGAATACCCATTCTGCAAGGATATAGAAAAAAAAATACAAGAAAAAAACGTGTACTGTCCACGTCATTTTGTTTTTTCAGAAAAATAAATAAGTAAATACACATAAATAAAATAAAAATAATCATTGCAGTTCACGTATGAGGGCGTTATATAATGTGTTACACATCAACATAAGCATCAGCATCAATATGTAGTTTTTAGAACATCGATGTCGGGCATTGTATAATACTTTTAAAATATGAATATATAGTCCAAAAAATATTGTAGTATTAAGCTAAATCTTGAAAGACTCAAAATCTAAAGTTCAACTTCCTGATTGAGATCTCTGTATAAACACAACGCATTAAAATCCAAATCCGTCACATCCAAAATTAATGTGAACAGCAACTAGCAAACATTTCAACCTTTTAATCAACTTAAAGTGCAGAAAATCGTAGCTTCAGATGGTCATTATAGAAGTCTGTCCACACTTTCCGGCGGCGTCTTAATAATTCCTGGAGATTAAATTATACAAACAGCACGAATTACGTGGGAATCCCAATCAACCGCCTCCTTCCTATTAACTCAGTTATTGTTAATTTGACGAAACTAGCGCGCATTTGGGAAACAAACCTGCAAGCATAGATATCTACTTAGTTAAGGAAATTGTTTCCCAAGATTCCATTTAATCTACAGGGAGATGTATTCCTCATAGTATGAAGCGAACATATTATCTTAGAATTGATTATATTTACGAACGGTTGTGCTTTGTTACATACTCTCGATGAATAGTTCATTTAAATAGAGTGAGTACCTTGAGGTACCACCTTAATTCGTTCCTTGACCGATCTCATTAGTCAAAAGACTATTTTCTGGAATAAGTTTTCCTTGTTTAATTGCAAATAAAGCAGACACGAAGGGATTATCCTCAGCCACGAAGTTAGATCTTTAGCAAGTTACACTTTCCTTACAAAGTTAGATAACGACCTAAGTGCATGCAGATTGCAGTGCAGTGCTTTGATTATAGAATTTCTTAAAAAACAATGTTTTCATCTGACTTTTCGTTACACAAGCGAACAAACTTGTTTGGAAGTAACGCGCTACGAAATAGCGCTCAGCTGTACGTATTCGCACCCACCTATTCTCATACCTATCGGCAAGGAGAGCCAATCCCCCCCCCCCCCCTCAGCTCCCATATTGCGATTTACGTATTGGTATAAATCAGAAGTGCTTCATTAAAAATTATATCTTTCTGGGGCAGGACACGTGATTTGTTCCCCACCTCTCCTCCCACAAAAAATTATATGGCCGCTGATGCCAGTGATGTCTTTAAAAAGTGAACTTCAGTTAGCCATGCAAAAATTTACGGCTCCTTCAGGGTTTCATTCGAAAAAAGAGAAAGCCTTTCGTCAAGTGGTGCTTTTGTATTTTCTATCAAAATTAGATCAAGACTAGCAAGCCGAGCGCCTCTTTACATTCTATTATGTACATTTTCTTATGTACATTCTCTTATGTACATTCTCTTATGTACCTTTATCTACTAAGAAATGGTATATTTTTTATGAATATAATGACTATAATTTTCATATTTTTTAAGATATTGTATTTATTATTAAATAAGATTATTAAAGTTGATGGTGCTTAAAATCTTGCTTTTTTCTATTAATTTTTAGTTGATTGAAATGTCAATCCCGCGAGGTTGAGATTTGTTAATCTCGAAATCCCGTGAAATGAAAAACAATGTTGAATTGCATTTCCTAGAAAAAGCTAAGTTGTTTAACTTAAAGACGATTTCAACGAAAAAATACTTTTTGATTGGAAGTTTCTCTTGTGGGCATTAAAGGGTTAGAAGTGTCAGATGTGAAGATAAATTTTTAAATGTCTCTAGAAAGGAAATGGCTTCGGATGATCACGTTTCAAAAGGTCGTACAGAAATTGAGATTTTACACTCTAGCAAAAACAGTTTGCATTATAATTCATGTGTACATCTCAACATTGTTTCAAAATATCTTATATCTTATGAAACTTGCAAAAATTCATAACCTCCTGGAGGCGTGGTGCTCGAAATGTTCATTTCAGATATCTGTCATTACGGAAAATGTTCCATAAAAATTATTGTAAATACTCTAAATTCAGCTTCTGAATTTACTTTTCTCAACCTAAAAGAATGTCCATGAAATTGTAGGAAACTATTTAAGCAGTTACGTTTGCTATGTGTTGCCTTTAAAATACAACACATTCAGGCTTAATATATATTTATTTAATGACACAGTACTTAAGACCCGATTTATTCAGCCAATGCAATTGGATTCTACATTTGTAATTTTCTTACTGCAGAACTTTTAGAACGTTGATTCTTGTGGTAAGGAATATCCACGTAATAAAATAGAAATCCGACTGGAAATTCTATTTACGATCACGGTTTCACCAAAAATTTTTAAGTTCTAGGTATAGCCGAAACGAGCTAATATAAATCCAACACTCAAAAAGTGATGAAAATGAGTCATTGCCGAAATAAGGACACTAATAACTGTCCCGTTGGAAGATGTTAAGTTTTAGTGAGGGATGCCTATGGATTAAACATAACTCAAGTTGAGAATTTTCAAATGGCCATGCATTTCTTTTGCCGGTCCAGAAATTAAGGAGCCTGAAAGTTAAATTGGTTTCTTAAGAGGACCAGGTATGAGTCTGCCAAAAGTTAATTTTTTTTTTATTGCATTAGATACTTTAAAATTTAAACAAGTGCAATACATCATTGGAAGGATTTATTTAAAAAAAACAAGTATTAGAAATCTAAGCATATTAGAAGTAACATTAGAAGCATGTGAAATCGACGTTTTGATTAAAAAAAAAAAAGCCTTGCATTTTACAGGTTCTTGTTTCTTTTTTATACAAAGTTTCAATGACTGGTATATAGTTTTTAGATTTCATGTTTTAACACTGCTGTCCGATGGTATGTTGAGAATTATTAATGTCAGTCGGCAAAGTTCTATCAAAAATACCAATTTAGAAGCAATGTTTAAAAAGTAATTTTCAAGCTATCATCAAACAGCCATGTTAAAGTATGTAGTCTAAAACGATAAACTTAATATTTTAATGAATGATGCAAGTATCATTGAGAAACAACTTGAACCTGTAAATCCGGGTTTAAATATTTAACCCAACTCCAATATTACTTAGAAATCTTATTACATCTTATACTTAGTTTTTCAGTAAGTATAAAATATCGTTGGAAAGATTGAAGTTTAAAATAGCTAATGTAATAAAAAATTATTTTTTGACTGAAATTAATTTAACCAGGCAAGTGGAAGATTTTTCCAACTGAAACCATGCCTTCGAAGTGGACGATAGTCTTCCCTGCGAAACGCTAAAATTTAATTGTAATGCTTTTTTTAATTTGTGTTATATATTTTTATCATCTAAATGAAACGATACAACACTAAATTATATGCTTGCCGATATTGCCCTTCTCTCCCCTTCCTGTATAAAAATGAATGCAAACAAACTTTCACATGTCAAAATTTTATTACAATAACTATGATACATAAATTCTAACACTTTACAATTTATGCGTTTTCATAACGCCTTTACGTTTTGTCATCATGAAGGCAAATCTTAACAATATCTTACAAAGATACTCATGTATAGTACAAAATCAGATATACAATAACAAATAAGAGCCAGAAGTATGGTTTACAAAATATTATAACATTGAACAATCCATACACATAAATTATTACTGTATTATTTTTTTCTTCAGTCACGCGTTAAATTTTCCTTTCTTAAATTTTGTGTGAGCCATTATTAACCCTCTTCGCCCCTGAATTTTCAATAAAGTAGATAAAAAAATCAATGAGTGGTTAGATGTGCTGCACGCTATGGAAGTATCGTAAATGTGAAATATAACATTCAACCAACTACCCAGCCAATTAAAAAACGTTCCAATAGGACATGAGGTTATAATTGAGCAAAATGAGAAAACATTTTTACAGTTATTATGTATGAAACCTTTAGAAACAATGTGCGTGAAAACATGAAGATACTTCACACTTCTCATTCATTTTGATTGCATGCATTCATAAAAATGCATTTAACTTTTGGCTTCAAATGACTTGACAAGTCACCCCATCTTCTCCACTACATTTTCTGCCATCTGCAGAGCAAACATGATAACGTTACGCTATGTATTAGGCCACTTTGTTTCGGTGTTAAAATTCTTAAAAATGAAGAATATGGAGCAATTCAAAGATATGTTCGAATATTGGGACGTCTGGGCCGAAGGGGTTAAATGCATGTGCATGAAAAATTTTTTGTGTGAAGCCATTAACTTAAGTGTTTTGCAACCCGATTTTCGCGGTGTTTTAATTATACGCGGAACATAAAAAACACCATGTTGAGGCAAAGCTACATTAGGGCTATCTAACTAGAGAGATTCCTGGGCGGAGAACTAGAGGTAACTTAACGAGCATTCAAGTTACGTCTGGAGAAAGCCGCCCATAACTGACTGACGGCCGAGGGATGGGCTTTATCTCTGGACCTTCCAAATACAACCATCTACCAATGTTCAGCTTCTTATCCACGCTGCCATTTGTCGGTCATTCAAATAATTAAGAATTTGAAAAGAAATTCAAACGCTGTAGTATGTCCTCAAAAGGCTGATAAATGTATAGCACAAGCTTTTTATAACATTTTGTATTAGAAAACATGATCAACTGTCGCAGTTGGCATTAGAATTTCACTGTTCTAAGACTAAAATTCTAAAATTTTAATAGTTAATTTTAGTGTTTAAGGAAAATTAAATTTGTACTAATTAAATCCTTAAACCTAAAACGTACAACAATCTCGCAACATGCATATTTCGTCCCAAAAACCTGCCAAATTAACAAAGTGGTGACTTACTTTGAAGGCACGCATTTACCTATGAATTACTTTGAAGCAAAACAACGGATGAGATTTAGCAACTTATAAATACTGAAAAAATTTCAGAGTTCTGTAAAAATAACACAATTTCATTGAGTCAACAATTTTTAATAGATATGCCATAGATTAAGCAAAATTACAATATACAAACAATAATGGGCGTTTTGATTTGAAAATACCTACCAATCAATTTTCAGTTTGACATTTTTACCTTTTACGTAGACTAACAGTTAAATTATTTTCATTCAGGAAAGCCAATAGCTGGCCAAAATATAAATATTTGAAAGAGTGAAATCTGACAGTTTAAAGAATAACTTGGATGCATTGAACTTTATTGTGAATTACTTCAATTTCAGATGCTCTTTTAAATACTACAACATTGTTGAATATTAGGCTTGATGCTTAATCAAAAAATTATTTTTCAATGCAAGTTGAGGAATTTTAAATTGATATTTACAACAATTTGGGATTTACCATTATAACATTTCAGTTAATGAAAGTGTTCACTGCATTGTTCGCATCAATTGACAAATTTATATAACGCAAAACGCCGTATTATTTTAAAATTTTCATAGAAGTTTAATCAATTTAGACAAAAATTTACATGTTTTACAGTTCGGGTTTAATGTGCCCAACTTCGGAATTTTTAAAAATCGTCCACTATAAATTTTGGAAAAGTTTAATTACATTAGCTACAAAACAAAAATCTAATTTTTACTATTATTTAACCAGATATTCTAAATTCCATTACTGGGGTGACAGGGGGCCCCTAAACTAACTTTTTACTAAAGATCTGGCCCTGAATGAAATCGCAAACTATCGCATGAAGCTCAAAGAAAGAATATTCTAAAAGTTTAAAGACTGGATATTTAGTTTCAACAATTTACCCCTATGTTTAAAAAATTCTTCAATTTTAATACAAGTAATTTTATTACATTAAGGCTTTGAATTGATCATACCCCTTTCGGAACCAATTAGATATATTCGGGGAAAAATCAATCGCTTATCTGCTTAGTATTACCACCCATTACTAATACAACCAAGAAGTCAGAGGCTTCGTTATGGCGGTATTTATCCATTACATGGATAAATACCGAAATTTTTACTTTAAAGCAATGCACACTTTACGTTGAAGTTATTATAGGCAGGGTTAGTTACACGCATCCAGCAGTTGCTTAAACACCAATGACAATTATGGATGAATCATTGAAACAAACCTGCACAAATATATTTTTGTAGGCGCCAATACAGGACAGGTTTCAATGTTTCAGCCATTTTAAATTACAAATGCTCAAGAAACCAATTTTACGTACGTTTATCGTTTCCAAAAAGTGAATTAGAAATTAGTTTTACGTAAAAAGGAATCCTCGAAATTTGGAAAAACAATTCTCCGTCTGACTACTAATTCCTCTTTGAATATTGTTGAAAAATAACTAAGTAAATGAAAACATTTGATATGACAACTGAACTTTATTGTTTTCAAACAAAGATTTTGAAAACTTAAACCACTATCGAATGACACTGCTCAATCAAACGAAATGAAATTTATTAAGATAAATGGTAAACTAGATTCTTTTCCTGAAAATGTTAGGTCATTGTATGCGCCCTTTCGGAAGCAAACTAGTAATTAAGATTGCTGAAGCATTTGTTAAACATGACGGGAAATTGCTCAAATTAAATATCATTCAGTCTAATCACTTAGAATATTTTTTGAAATCTTAAACTATCCGATAAACCTAATTCAGTGGCGGATCCAGAGAAAACTTTTGTCTTGGATACAAACCCCTGTGCCTACCCTCTGGGTCAGCCAATACGCCCATTCAACAATTTAACGTTGAAATATAATTTAATTATTGCAGTATTAATATACAGTAAAACCTGTGTTGAACGACCCCTGTGTTTAACGACCACCTGGTCTTGTCGACCATGTCTAAGCGGTCCCGAGTACCATATAATTATAAATAATGGTTTATTTTCCTTATTGAACGATCACCTGCCTGACGCGACCAACGACAGCTATGTATAAGAAACGAATTTATTTAAAATCCTATTTTAACGACCGCAAATTTAAAAAAAAAAAAAAATTCTTATTTTCCCTATTTGAGTAAGTTCGTTGTTCGGATGATCAGCAATCACGTGGTAGGATGAAAACGAAAGTTGACACGTTTTTAGTTGAGTTGTAACAGAGCTTCCAGTCACTAAATAATCCATGGAGTCACTGAACGCAACAGCGGCATGCACGCAGTTACTTGTGTTACTGCTTCTTGGAGAATAATTATATAATTTTATGCATTTAGACATTATAGTAAATCGTTCAGCACAATTTCTTCTTTTAAAACCTTTCTTCGAAAAATAATGCCATCACAAAATCTGCGCCCCGTAGGAAAATACTACCGAGAATGACGTCATTGTTTCGACCAATGAGCGATGCCGATACTGGCGAGAGCGAAGCCCGCAAAATTCAACAAGGCCCCGATTCAACACAGAGCCTGTTTTTATGTTTACAACGTGATTTGTTCTCAGAAACGAAATTACAATAGCTATCTCAAGGAATATTATTTCATATTAATTGCTTTCTTCATTTTTTTTTCATTTTTAATAACAATGGAAACCAGTAAACGTTCTCGAAAATTCCTGACATTGAAAGAAAAAATTGAGGTTATCAGTATTTTAGAAAATAATAAAGTACCTACCATGTAAAGCAAAATTTTATTGCATTTTTCATTTTTTTTTAATTTAAACATATTCTAATTTTATTTATTAAAATATAAATAAATCTCACTATCTTTCTCTACATATTGTAAAAAAGTAAGTACATACATGCTTTTTATTATATTATATCTATGTAAAAGCCTTTTCAGTGATAATCAAGTGATTATCAAATAAATTCCAATTCTATTGATAAAATTAAGTACGCTTAAAATTTTGTCAAAATGTATCGTATTACCTGAATTCAAAGACCGACCCTCCTTAAAGACCACATTTTTTTGGTCCCAGTGGTGGTCTTTAAAAACAGGTTTCACTGTACTTTCATTTTAAATCCTAAGTTGAGCCAATATTTAGATTTTAAAAGCCTTCAAGATTAAAAAAATTCTCATAATCTAATAAAAGTTTGCTGAAAATAAATTTATTAAAATCGCCTGGTGCATTTACTTTGCAAAACACGTGCCCACACACACATTATAACATAGTTTCCGCCACCTCCAAAAACCTACTCTGCAGTGATGCCAACTGGATGCGCTACCGTGGCTACATTCTTTGACAGAATAGTAAAAATTTTGAATTCCAATTTTTGTACCTTTAAAAATACTTCATAAATTTCATAACGATACCGTGCAATTTTTTGCATGTAAAAATTAGATTTAAATTTGCTACATTAATGAAATCTAACATACAATAAAATTTTCAGGCAGGTTTAACGCTTCTGTATAAACCCATTATGAGGCAGAACTTACAACCCTTTAACTGGTAGCTTATTTCTCTCCAAATAATTACCCAAGATCTGCTTTTTTTTTTTCCTGACTAAGTTGCCCGATTTTAATAACGTGCTCATCTCTCGTTGCACGTCTTTGTATCATTTTATTAAAATCACAATGCAGGAACACTTCAAATTTATTACTGATATTCGAGCTTTATCCTACGTTAAAAAAAATTCAGTATAAACAGAGACCGACTATAAGGACCGACTATATTTAGAGTCCGACTATAAAGAATTCAAATTTTTGATCATATAGACTGAAAACACTCGTTTCTGGGTGCTGTCAATGTTTCCAAGCTACACCTCAGTAAATAAGGACATTGCTTACTAAAATAACCAAGAATAACCCAATACAAATGCACACAAATTATATAAGAAAAATATTAAAACAGGGTATAGTTAGACATAAAAAATTGCAGCATTGAGTTTCACACTATTAATTTTTCAACAAGTCTAAATAGAATTCTTATTTAAAATAAATTTAACTGCAAAATTTAACTGAGAAAAATCTTAATGCGAAATTTTATAAAAGCATTGAATGGAGTAGTTATAAATAGCTTTAAGCGATTATCTTTATCAATACTTCAAATGCGAGTGCAATTTGATACAGAAGTTACAGAAATTAATTTCACATACTGGTAACTTTAATACTAAAATGAGTCTAACACTGCAGAAACTTTAGAATTCTTACATTACAGAAAAACGTGTGTTAAACATGTGCAAAAGATTGTTTTCCCATTTGCAAATATCGTTGAACTATTGGAAAATGTATTAGCTTTTATCTTGACATTAAAATAAAATATGCATCTTTAAACATTAAATTCTGTACGGTATTAATTGCAAACTTTCTGGCAGTCGATTCAACTTCCTTAGCATATGGAAAGGATAAATACCGATCATTGTTTTTTAATTATAAGCAATGTACAGACAAAAATTTTCCTCACATCTACGCTATTTTTGAAGAGCATTCACTATCAGCACAAACTGGCAAACGGTTAAATAAAATTTATCAAACCCAAATAGAGATTAAAAATGTGAATTCTGGGAGAAAGATCAGAAGCATGGAACCTGTACAAATCAATTTTTGTAGGGCCCAATACATTATCCATGTTTCTAATCAATTTCCCTTCAAAGTAAAATATTCGGTTAACGGAACTTTTAACCAAGATGAACCATGCTAGGTACATTCTATTAATAAAAATAGAAGTTTGACTGCATAATGCTTTCTTTAAAAAACAATTCTGCGATATTTAATCTTTCCTAAAGCTAAGGAATCTTATGTGCCTCTACGCTATGCATTTACGCTTGATCAAATGAGAATGATGGATAATTACTTTAACACCTTAATGTTCGCATTAAGAAAAATAACCATGAAAGTGCCTTTTTTTCTAGAAAATTTTATAAAATTAAGTGCATGAGCAATATATGTATTCATGATTGGAGATCCTTTTAGCATGAAATTAAAAATTTTCTAGGAAAAGACAACATTCTGGTTTATTGTTACTGAATGCGGTTCCTAGTAGGCAGAGAATCATTAAAACCTTTATCCAATTAAACGTTTATTTTCAGAGTCACTAGATGAGGGGAGCGGGGATGGTGATGAGTCTTGGCACTGATTACGTCATTGAGGTCACTTGTGACAGCAGGTGAGCACACATTTTTTGTAATCAATTCTTTCGGCGCTATATTTTAGAGCATTACTACCGATTTTTAAATACTAAAGGAGACCATGTTTTAAAAGCTAAAGGAGAATTTTATTAAACTTACTTCCTAAAATAAATATTTTACCAAAATTAAATTCAGACTAGGAAAAGATTCATTGGATTTGTATGATTTTGTACGTTCTTTTTACAGCAACTAAGAAAATAACGTAAGCATGTGAATAGAATGTATCTATAAAGTGTATATTTCTGTAAATTCCTCATTTTTAGCGTCTAACATAAGGCATAACTTAGTATATTATTCTGCATATCCAAGATTATACTTTTCGTATTTCTGTAAGTTATTGTATTGATTATCTCATTAAATTAATTATTATTATTAAATTTAAATTTCATAGTGCTTAAAATCTTACTTTTTTCTATGTTTCTCTGTTGAAATAAAGTCCTAGCAAAATGAAATGTCAAACCGGCGGGATTGCGGGATCCCTCGGGATCAATTACCTCAATCCCGAAATCCTGCACGGCGGAAAAGAGTTGCGGGATTACAATCCCTACTATATTTTCTATTTTATTTCACGGATGAAAATTTTGGAGACATTGCTTATGAAACTTCGCTAAGAGATTAGACGATCAATTCAACACTTTATCCAAACTGATTATTAACATGTAAGCGAAAACAACGTTTTTGACCCCACATGTCTATGCAATTCTGAAACCTCATTGTGTGTCCTACCTACTCTAGAAGTTTCAGAATTTATGGGGACACCCTTTATGCATTTTGACATTCGAAAGAGAGAGTTTATCGAGATTTATGTCTCTTTTATGGCCTTCATCTCAGCTGTTCCTCAGTTCATCTTTATTGTGTTTTACGCCAGACTATTTGGACGCACATACATCCAGGCGCTAACGGGACTCGAATCCGAGACCAAAGCGCTCGAATAGTGATCAGCAGCGACAGGTTCGCAGGCACGCCCTCTCTATTAGGCACGGCCCCCCAAGCATCTGTGCAATTTAAATACTTGATACGGATACTTAATACCACATAGATAATGAATTCAAGGGGCAGCATTAAATATCTGATAGTGAACCCGAAACTGTAACCGATCCGCCGTATCGCTTAGACCACATTGCAATATCACTGTGGTATTCTATGGTGACAGTTCCAATTTTGACACTATTAGGCCTAAGCTATTTCGATTGCAAAGCTCCCTGTGCACTGGAGCTTTTTGGTACTTTTCATGCTTAAAAATTTTTTTTTGAAGATATACAGGATGGTCATGATTAAACTTCCCCTTTGAACAGTGCTCTATAGCTAAAACGCGCGAACGGGTTGTAGCCAAAATTGGTGTTGGCTATACATGATATGCGCTCAAAGAATTTGAAAAAAAAAAAATTAGTTCGAGAAATGTCCACTAGATGGCGTTTTTGCCTAGAAAACAGCAAATTGAATTATGGAAATCGCTAATTCGAAATGTAAATCAATTTTAATATTTATTCAATAGTTTTTGGGCATTTCTTCACTCATTTCGGTAATATTTGAGCTGATTTCACCATGCAAAGTGCCACCTAGGGGACATTAACTAATCGTTCTAAAAAATTCTCTTGACCTCATCTCGTGAATAAGTCCTTATGACAAATTTGGTAGCAATCTGCTCACGGGTTACAGCTGCAGAATGCTGTTTATAGGGGAAGTTTAAATATAACCACTCTGTATATTTTAGTAAATTTTTTAATTATTAACTTCCAAGCTGTTTTTACTCACAACTAGCTGCAACGTGCCCGTTTTAGCAAGCTAGAAAAGGAATATTTTCCTAAAACATGATCATAACAAAATCTCAAAAAAAAAAAAAAAAAAAGTTCAGGTAGTCCCTTCTGTTGAAACTTTTGCGGGATATATTAACGCAGCGTAGGATTATAATTCAGTTAGGTGTAAGATTACCGTTGAAAAATGATGAATAGAACACTTTCAATTTCACTAAATTTTTAAGTGGTATACTGTGCTTTAATCCATATTAACCTAACAAATCTAATAATACTGCCTATTACTTATAATATTTATTACTTATATTAATATTATCTTCGTTTCTCTCTCTTTAATGCTCAATTTAAAGAAACAGCTTTGATATTTGAAACCATTGGTTGCTTTTCTACTCTTTGGTGATTCGTTGCAATTTATGCATTAGCATAAACGGTAAACATTTTTTTTGTAATAGTAGCCATTTAAACATCTCTCCATTTATTTTTAAGCACAGTTCTTGTTAGATTGGCGTAGTACTGCAAAATATTTCATCTCGTCGTGGTGGAAAATATCCAAGCTGTTTCCAGTCTAAGTATTTAAATCCTCCATTTTTCAGTCTCGTGAAAAAAATCAAACTGTGTAATCTATTTAGAATCGCTCTGAAGAAATCTGTGGAGCTATTTAGAATCGCTTTGATTGCGAATAGGACGGGTTGAACTGTGCTGCAAAGCTTAATAATATATATATTATATATATATATATATATATATATATATATATATATATATATATATATATATATATATATAGCCACAAGTCATCAAGACGTAGCGACATTTTGGGAATACATACGACGGCAGTCGTCAAGCCGATAACGAATACTGTGTTGTGTGTTAATTAGTATTTTCCTCCCTTGTGGCACCTTTTGAATTTCCCACGATTTTAAAAATTGCAAGTTTATTTTTGTTATTATGATTGCTGAAAATCATAGTGCTCAAAAATCGCCAAGCTCGTGCATTAAACAAAATACTTTTAAATTTTTATAATAGTGAATTTTTTGGTAGATTTCTAACTCACTTTTAAACTCATGACGTCAAAATTGTGTCATTGTCAGTTGCGATATCTAGCAAGATTTAGTGAAAGAAGAGAAAAAAAAAATCTCACATTATTTTGCTTTTCTACAGCATCTGATAATCTAGAACAGGGATGGGTAAACTCATTCGGTCGCGGGCCAAAAATCGAAAAAAAAAAAAAAAAGTTTGGCGGTCCAAGATATATTTTTCTAAAATTTCAAGAACAATATGCAAGTATTACAATTTAAATATGCTAATGATATGAATGAAATTGCGATTTCATTTTTAAAAGTTTCTTATACTGAGGTTGGAAGTGAGATGCACTGATTCTAAGGAACGAGGCTAAATGCTCATCTGTCAGTGTAATTCTGAACGAATTCTCTCTAAGATTCATAGTTTAACTCTTTAGAACCCAGCCCCGTGAAAATCTCTTAGCCTTTCTTTCCCAAGGAAACGGCCGAAAAATGTCTTCCCCCATCGGAGGAAAGCGGTTCCTTTATCACAGAGTTTTGACAGTTCAGAACCTCCCTTTCTTGACCAGCAGTTAGGTAAGTGCTTCCGACAAGGTATTTGCACACTGAATAGTTACTTTCAGTGTGCTAGCTACTTCAACACATGTACAAAGGTGCCATGATGATTGATTAGAGGTCGGATACGCGGATTACCCGTTTCCCCTCTTAACCTAATCAATAACTCCCGAGTCGGGAGGGAAAGCACTGGTTCCAATACGGCTGGGCCGTTTCGGGGACACATATGGGCGAGCCGACTCGGCCGATACGGTCCCTAAAGAGTTAAAACTCTTGTCTAATATATAAGATGAAGCAAACACAGCACTCATTTTCTGGGCGTGAGGTATTAAATTTGGGAAACTTACTTTCGATAATGATTTGTAAAACTCTAACTTTGGCATATTTAGAAACAAGGGCTTGAGATGATTGTTAGAGTGCAATTCAATTCATTCAAGCTGCAAATCTGAACTCACTGCTTCATAATTTACGTTGAAAGGCATGGTAAAAATATCCAATTCTCTTTGAGTGGCACTGAAATCTTGAAATATGCGTTCGAACTCAAAATGCACCTTTTTCAAGCCATCTTCTTAATTCTTAATATGGATATATAATATATAAATATATACATTATTTTTTTCCGTCGGACCGGCTAATTAAAATTCCACCCGCGGGCCGGATAAAACCTTCCGGCGATCCGGATTTGGCCCGCGGGCGGTAGTTTGCCCATCCCTGATCTAGAAGTTTATTATTTCGCTCGGGGTGCAATATTTTGTCTAAGCTTGGTAACCTAATTATGATTTCTAATGCATTTTTAAACTCGTGACATCAAAATGAAGTTGATTTAATTGATGGTTCCTACTTTCTTTACAGTTATGTTTATCTCCAACATGTAGATGCTATGTCACATGATCACTATTTTACACAATATTAAAATTTCTAATGTATGTTTAAACTCGTGACATTAAAATGACGCCATTTCATTTATAATATGCTACTTTTTTACAGTACACGTCTATCTCCAGCATATGGATGGCATATCACATGATCACTATTTCAGACAATCGGAAACTGGAAACGCTTTCAAAGCTGAAAATTATCAAAAAATCGAGAAATGATTGAGTTTTCAGAATTTTAAAGTTGACTACGTACTATTCTATGTTGTTTTATATGTATGTGCAAAATTTCAAGTCGATCGGTGCGGAAAGAGTTCGCTGACGAGCAAACAAACAAACATTCACGTTTATATAATAGAGGAAGGAACTACTTACACGTATTAAGAATTAATATTTAATAAGAAAAACCATTGGAAAAAATATATTTTAAACATAACTACCGACATGTATTGATTACAATCTCTTTTTATGAACAATAAATTTTGGTTTTGATTACAGCTACCAGGCGCGTAGCCAGGAAAATTTTTCGGGGGGGGGGGATATGAACTTATATGTGTATAAATAGACGGAATTTCATCACTAATCCAAAAATTTCGGCCTGGCAACGCCCCTGACAGCTACATCCCTTCGGCTGCTCACTTTGTGGCTGGGAACAGCACTTACGCTGTTCCCAGCACAGCCAGCTGTGTCAAAAAAGGGTCTCTAGATCTGTGTCACGCGATGAACGTTTCGATCGTCTACCATCTTGCTGGTAGTTAAGTCAAGCGATGGCAACGGCTGCCCTTTTTTCAGCATTGGGCAATCTATCCAGCTGTTCTCGCATTCTTCCATTTTTCAGCAGATGTCAGTGCTGTTAAAAATAATCATGACAATTTTTTTACGGGAAATGACGAGCTAAAATGGAAAGGATTCTCGTGGAGCTATGTCACCCGCAACTATTTTTATAAAAATCAAATCCATTCTTCGCAACTGGCAACAGTCAAAACGTCAGAGTTCGGTGTTCCCAGAGCGGGATCACCGCGCGTTAAAGGGTTAAACCTTTACAGAAATTTCGGGCAAAGAAAAATTCCATTTAATTATTCCTTAATTGGCAGTTTAGAAACGCTCTTGAAAAAGAAATAACTGCCCACAAGGGAATTTATTCGCGTTTTAAAACTTCGCAAAATAAAAGCACGAAATTTCTTAACTATGCTTCAATCAATGCTAACGGTGCTAAACTCAATTCCGTTAAATCTCTAAAAGACATTGTTACACTTGTATGTAAATATACATTTCAGTCCCCCCCCCCCTCTACCCGTTTCCAACCGAAATTCAAATTTCTATTCCCCAAGGGAATACAATAGTAAAAAAGTAATTGAATTTTTAACTTTTGACTTTCGTACAAACTTTTATCGACGTTCCTACGACATAGAAGACGTTTCTGTGTGGGTTTTAATTCCTGCATACCATTAAAATTATTTCAGCTGGGAAACAGCTCACCTTTGCTTTATTTTTAAATCATTTTAATAGAACGAGAGAAAAAAAAATTGCTGTCAAAATAAATTTTAAGTGGATCTTATCGCACGTTCTCTTAGTTTTTTTTTTTTTTTATGGAATGTTTTACCTTAATTCTCCGGATTACAATCTTCGGGGAGTTGGAGCAATTTGGGGAAGAATTCCAAGAATTGAAATAATAATAATAATAAAAATTGGTAGGTAAATGGAAATTAGAAGTTTGCGTTAAGGCTGTAGTTCGAAGAGGAAAAAAACAAAGAAACCTGTTTTTGGTCTTGGTACACAAACTGAAATCAAGTAATAGCACCAGGGTATCGGAAAAATTCAACATAGTTCTTCATAAGCTGCATTACGCACTGTAATAGCGAAAAAAAAATCTGATGTGTCCAACACATGACTTCCTTGCACGTCTATTAATTCAAAAATGTTTTTTACGCACTTCCTCTAAACTTATTTGTTTGAAAGAGATAAAAATATATCTTCTAGCCAAATATTTCGATATCGCCAAGCTGCGTTCAATTTGAAAGATTTCCTTCTGACACTTTATTTGGCGATATTTCAACAAAAGCCGACAAACTTGAGATAGTTTGCGAGATTTTGGGGATAGCCAAAGTAGTCATTGACCACAGACTTTCAATGAATTGAATGCATCCATACACCTTAATGTATTTAAAGTCATTTGGCTCACCCTGTAAATAAATTCCCAGTCGATTGCTGTCAAAAAAGATATTGAAAACAGTTAGATATTATAATACAGTGCTAAATACAAAAGTTCAAAATTCTACGGGTTAAAGTTTTAGAGTTATACAAAATACGAAATAATTTTTGGCGCCAAATTTGGCGATATATCGGCGAAACTCGTCAATGTCGACGGCATTTGGCGAGATTTTAAGCATGGACCAACAATGACAGATTATCGCCGAATTTGGCGATAATTCGCCAAAACTCGCCAAGAACGATGACAAATGGTGATACTTTGGGCATGGACCAAATGAATGACTATCGCCAAATTTGGCGACATTTCGGCAAAACTCGCCAAGGTCGAGGACAGACGGCGAGATTTTGGGCATGTACCAAACAATGACTGACTACAATTGTATTATATTGAAGATGTCCATAGACATTAAGGTACTGAAATTCTTTTCGGTGGTCCTGTAAATAAACTCTCCAGTAGATTGGAACCAAAAATCGAGATGCACAACTAGATGTTACAACATTCTTATATATGAAATTTCATAATAGTTTTTGAGATTTGAGAGTTAAATATGCACACACGTACACCAAAAGTCGCCAAGCTTGGCGACTTTTGGCACAGTTCTTGAGGGAGGCACGTGACCGTGGTCGGACCATTACCTAACTTATGTGGTAGGACGGTATTGTGCTTGAAATGGATGAATGCCCCTAAAATTGCTATTGGCCGTAATGTATTGGAAATCTTTTGAGTGTTCCTGTAGCAGAACTATAAATGATAAAGACACTTTTTTTTAATGGAGAAATTCATTTTCTAACTCTTTACAGCATATATCACTTCTGAGTCGTTTGAAATATCCCAATACCACTAAAAAACGCTTTGATGAATTTCGGCCCATAGAGCGTAATGTATTTCGAATCTTTTGGGCGGTCCTGTAGATAAACTATTCAGTCGAATGGAACCGAAAGGGGAGGTGCACAACTAGATGTTACAACAATCCTAAATATAAAGTTTCAACATTCAACGCCTAACAGTTTTTGAGATATGCGAGTTTAATGGATTTCGGCCCATTGAGTGTAATGTATTTCGAATGTTTTGGGCAGTCCTGTAGATAAACTATCCAGTCGAATGGAACCAAAGGGGGAGGTGCACAACTAGATGTTACAACTATCCAAAATATGAAGTTTCGACATTCTACGCCTAATAGCTTTTGAGTTAGGCGAGTTTAATGAATTTCGGCCCATAGAGCGTAATGTATTTCGAATCTTTTGGGCGGTCCTGTACATAAACTATCCATTCGATTGCCCCCAAAAGGGGAGGTGCACAAAAAGATCATAGAACAATCCTAAATATCAAATCTCAACATTCTACGACCAATAGTTTTTGAGATATGCGAGTTACATACATACGTACGTACGTACGTACAGACGGCATGGAAAAACTGGCCACAGTAGACTCGCCACTGGTCAAAATGAGTTGCAGACGCGTTAATATGATCGTGCATGCTAGGCTACGATGAGATGCATCGAAAAAATTTTTAAAATTCAATTTAGAGGTAGTCAAAATCGGTTTTTATGTCGAAATTTGGCCCCCAAAATTTTTCGGGATCACATTACTTCCTTATACTACGTAAAATCTGATGTGTCCAACACATGACTTCCTTGCACGTCCATTAGATTAAAAATATTTTCGACGCACTTCCTCTAAATTTATTTGTTTGAAAGAGATAAAATATTAATAATAGTAAGGTTTAGCAATTTCTAGCCAAATATTTCCATATCGCCAAGCTGAGTTCAATTTGAAAGATTTCCTTCTGACACTTTATTTGGCGATATTTCACCAAAAGCCGACAAACTTGAGATAGTCAGCGAGATTTTTGGGATAGCCAAAGTAGTCAGTGAGCACAGACCTTCAATGAATTGAATGCATCTATACACCTCAATGTATTCAAAGTCATTTGGCTCACCATGTAAATAAATTCTCAGTCGATTGCTGTCAAAAAAGATATTGAAAACAGTTAGATATTACAATAGTTCTAAATACAAAGTTAAAAAAATCTACGGGTTAAAGTTTTAGAGTTATACAAAATAGGAAATAATTTTTGGCGCCAAATTTGGCGATATTTCGGCGAAACTCGTCAATGTCGACGACATTTGGCGATATTTTAAGCATGAACCAAACAATGACAGATTATCGCCAAATTTGGCGATATTTCGCCAAAACTCGCCAAGAACGATGACAAATGGCGATACTTTGGGCATGGACGAAATGACTGACTATCGCCAAATTTGGCGATATTTCGCCAAAACTCGCCAAGGTCGAGGACAGACGGCGAGATTTTGGGCATGTACCAAACAATGACTGTCTACAGTTGTGTTATAATGAAGATGTCCATAGACATTAAGGTACTGAAATTCTTTTCGGTGGTCCTGTAAATAAACTCTCCAGTAGATTGGAACCAAAAATCGAGATGCACAACTAGATGTTACAACATTCTTATATATGAAATTTCATAATAGTTTTTCAGATTTGAGAGTTAAATATGCACACACATACACCAAAAGTCGCCAAGCTTGGCGACTTTTGGCATAGTTCTTGAGGGAGGCACGTGACCGTGGTCGGACCATTACCTAACTTATGTGGTAGGACGGTATTGTGCTTGAAATGGATGAATGCCCCTAAAATTGCTATTGACCGTAATGTATTGGAAATCTTTTGAGTGTTCCTGTAGCAGAACTATAAATGATAAAGACACTTTTTTTAATAGAGAAATTCATTTTCTAACTCTTTACAGCATATATCACTTCTGAGTCGTTTGAAATAGCCCAATACCTCTAAAAAACGCTTTGATGAATTTCGGCCCATAGAGCGTAATGTATTTCGAATCTTTTGGGCGGTCCTGTAGATAAACTATTCAGTCGAATGGAACCGAAAGGGGAGGTGCACAACTAGATGTTACAACAATCTTAAATATAAAGTTTCAACATTCAACGCCTAACAGTTTTTGAGATATGTGAGTTTAATGAATTTCGGCCCATTGAGTGTAATGTATTTCGAATGTTTTGGGCAGTCCTGTGGATAAACTATCCAGTCGATTGCCACCAAAAGGGGAGGTGCACAACTAGATCATAGAACAATCCTAAATATCAAATCTCAACATTCTACGACCAATAGTTTTTGAGATATGCGAGTTACATACATACGTACGTACGTACGTACAGGACGG